>ML780306.1:1182574-1331679 GCA_009831015.1 Picea engelmannii
ATCAATAGACCAGCTCAAAACATTGGTGATATTGGTCTTGTTGTCTTTGTTATTTGTTTTTCCATATGCTCATAGTTTTAGTTTGTTTTAGTTTAATTCTTGCTTATAGTTTTGTTGTTCTTTTTCTAACCCTTTCCTCTACAACAGTCATGCTCAGCAAGAACCAACTGGGCATGTAAGCACCCTTTATTTTCTCACCAAGTGACGAATTGGGTGCAAACAAGGGTGCTGGTGCCGAAGTGGTTTTTGTGTCACCTGGTTAGGAAACCATATCCCTGTCATACAAGATAGAATTTGAAACTACCAATAATGTGCCAGAATATGAAGCTCTTGTTTTAGGTTTGAGGGCTGCAAAGGACATGGTAATTGTGGAGGTATTAGTGTTCAGAGATGCTGAATTGATAGTCTAGCAGGTTAGAAATGCTTATTGGGCTAAATATCCTCGGCTCAGAAGTTACAAAAATGAGGTATGGGACTTTATTGCTAATTTCTTCTCAGCTTTCAACATTTCATTTGTTCCAAGAGAGGAAAATACTTTGGCCGATTCCCTAGCTGTCTTAGCTAGTCTGTTTAGGATCCCTCTTCCACCTAAGATCAAATATGATGTTGAGATAAGATATAGGCCATCTGTAATGGACAATATCAAGCATTGGAAGGTATTTGAGGATGATCTTGAAATCAAAAAAATTCTTGACTCTGTTGATGAATTCTTTGCATTGCACATTGATCAAGATCCTGATCCCGAAAGTGACCCTCACCCTGAGTTGTTTTTAAATAAAATTGATACTCACCATATTGTTCAGTTTCCTAGCAATCACATTCCAAAGGGACTAGTTCCTTTAGAAAGATTGTTCGATGGGAATGATGTGGCAGTAAAGGGTAAGGCTTCAAATGAGGATGCTGAGGTAACAAAGTGAAATATTGGCACAGAGGAGGATCCTAAGTTCGTCAAGTTTTCAAGTAGCCTTTCAAGGGAGTAGAGAGCCGAGTATGCTGAGTTATTAAAAGAGTTTGTTGATGTGTTCGCCTGGACCTATGAAGACCTCAAGACATATGCCACAGTTGTCATGGAACATAAGATCCCAAAGAAGAGGCTAATCCATTCAGGTAGAAGTTAAGATAGATTAATCCGATGTTGTTGCCTGTCATGGAGAAAGAAGTAAAGAAATTTTTGGATTCTCAGATCATAGTCCCTTTGAGATATTCTGAGTGGGTGGCTAATCTGGTGCCAGTAAGAAAGAAGAGTGGAGAAATCAGGCTTTGTGTTGATTTCAGGAAACTAAACAAAATCTCAAGAAAGAAAAATTACCCCCTACCTAAAATGGAGCATATATTACAAAGGGTAACTGGTGCATTCATGATATCCATGATTGATGGATTTTCTGGCTACAATCAGATATCAGTCCTGCCTGAGGATAGAGAAAAAACAACCTTCACCACTCCTTGGGGCACATTCATGTATGCCAAAATTCCTTTTGGATTGATGAATGCAGGAGAAAAAATTCAACGATCCATGGATACATCCTTCATTGGGGAGAAAGATTAGTTTGTGGTGATCTATCTGGATGGCATCACTGTCTTCTCCAAATCTAATAAAGAGCACTAGTGTCACTTAAGGAAGTTTTTCTTGAAATGAAGAAGGTTTGGACTTTCCCTACAAGAAACCTTTGTTTTCTATGGAGGAGGGGAATCGGTTAGGCCATATAGTATCAGCAGAGGAAGTGAAAATTGATCCCAACAGGGTGAAGGAAATTCAAACCTTGTTAGTTCCCAGATCCAAGAAAGAGGTCCAGTCTTTCCTAGGTAAAATTAAGTTTCTGAGGAGGTTTGTCTCAAATTTTGCTGAGTTGGTGAAGCACATCACAACCATGCTTAGAAAGGGAAATGAAGTAAAATGGACCGCTGAACCCAGGGAATCCTTTGTCCAAATAAAAAAAGATTTGACTGAGGCACTTGAGATGATCAGTCCTGATTATTCCAAGGATTTCCTATTTTTTTTATTTTTCTTCTTTTGATACAGTAGCAACCGTTCTATTACAGAAAAATGTTGAAGGGCTAGAGCAACCCATTTCATTTTTCAACAGGGCATTAAGAGATGCAGAGGTCAAATATTGCATCATGGAGAAGCAAGCCTATGCCTTGGTCAAGGCCCTTAAATAATTCATAGTCTATGTTCTTCATTCAAAAACCATTGCGTATGTTCCTTCAACTTATATGAAAGACATTCTCATTCATCCTGACATAGACGGGAAAAGAAGCAAGTGGATTACCAAGATCCTTGAGTTTGACTTGGATATTAAGACAACCAAGTTGGTTAAAGGGACGAGCTTAGCCAAGCTGTTGGCTGAATCAAATTGCAAAGATTTGGGGGTTAAATTTATCGATGGTTTCTTAGGAAATCAATAGGCTGAATTTTCTGAGGGAAATCCTCAAGACAGTCCTCCACTAGCAGAGTGCACCTGGTATAGAGATATCGTATATTTTCTGCTAGAATTAAATCCCCTTGATAAAATAGGGAAGAGTAAGGCAAGAAATTTAAATCTCAAAGCAGTGAAATATTGCCTTATTGACCAAGTATTGTACTGGAGAGACCCTCTAGGGGTGTTTCTGAGGTGTCTGGACCCATAGGAGGCCCAGAAAGTGACATTCAAATTCCATAGCAGCCTCTGTGGGGGACACCACTTTTGGAAGATCACGACCCACAAAATTCTCAAGGCTGGGTAATACTGGCCCACCTTATTCACTGATGTCTACAGAGAGATGATAGCCTGCATCAAATGACAAAGGTTCTCAGGAAATAAGCAACTCAAATCTCTGCCACTAAAAGCTGTAGTAGCTGCAACACCCTTTCAACAATGGGGGTTGGACTTCATTAGAGAGATTTATCCTTCTTCAAGCAACCAACATAGATGGATCCTAATTACAACTGATTGTTTTACCAAGTGGTTAGAAGCTATCCCCACCAGGAGTGCTTCACACAAAGTTATCATCAAATTCTTGGAGGATATCATAGCAAGGTTTGGATGCCCCAACAAAATTTTCACTGATAATGCTGCATCTTCCAGGTCTGAGCCTCTAGTAAGGTTCTGTGAGCAGTTTGAGATTTCACTAGTTCATTCCACTCCCTATTATCCAAAAGGAAATGGACTGGCAGAGTCTTCCAATAAAAGCCTAATTAAGCTCATTAAAATATTGTTGGAAGATAATAAGAAGGCATGGGACTCAAAAATCAAACTCGCTCTATGGGCTGACCGAGTGACAACTAAGAAATCTCTGGGCACCTCCCCTTTTCAAATTGTTTATGGAACAGAAGATGTTTTTCCCACTCAGCTGGATCTACCTATAGAAAAATTCTTTCAAGATTATGAAGGAGAGCCAGATCATATGGTCAAAAGAATCCATCAAATGGTGGAAGTGAAACAGACCAGGGAGCAGGTAATGAACATAGCTCACAATCATCAACAAAAGATCAAGCAGGTCTTTGACAAGAGGGTCAAGAAAGAGGATTTCCAACTGGGAAATCTAGTATTTAAATGGGATGCTCCCAAGTAGGACAAGGGAAAACATGGAAAATTAGAAGCCTTATGGATCGGTCCCTTCAAGGTCGCTGGAGTGTTTTTAAATAATACCTACAGGTTGCAAGATTTGGAGGGTGAAGAAGTTTTCAATGGCCCTGTGAATGGCCATTGTCTGAAGAAATGTTTCTTTTGAGCCACACATGGTTCCTCTGTGTTTCTAAATATTTTTTTTAAGTTTATCTTTCATTTTTAATAATGACTCCATAGCCCAAAAATAAGGAACTGAATCTGCAAAATAGTTCTTGGTGTCTCGTAAGGAGTAAGCCATCCCCCATGAAGCCTAATGTTAGCACATAATCTTGTATGTAAGTTGTTTTCCTACAAAGTGTCCCCTTCAGAGAAAAAGTGGAAAATAATGGGTCAAAAACCCACTTATCCTAAGTCGAGGGTGCATAAGTGCTCTGGATTATGCAACATGCAGATCTAGGTGGTCAGAATATGCGTGCCCAGGTCTTTGGTCTAGATTCAATTCTAGACCCCCCCAGTCGTTCTACCTTTAATGGGTGGGGGGGGGAGGGGTTTGATATGAAAAATTTCCAATGCATGGACCTGAATGGTCAGGCGAGCCGTGCCCAGATCTACATTTGAGGTCCCATTCCGGACCCCCCCCATCATTCTGCCTTTAATGGGTGTGGGTGATCCGGATTATTTTTGGCATGAAATCAGAGCGGAGATATAATAACTAAATTCACAGAGATATCACGGATATCCAATACTATAACATAAATGTATCAGAGATGCAACCATAAACACAAATATATAGTAATACTCGATTTCTATTAATGAAATAAATGTACAGAGACTGTAAAAATACAGAGTGAAAGACTTGCTAGAATGACGACAACTTATCTCTAAGAAGAGATGTGATGGCTACTCGCATCCACAAGAAGATGATTACAATGAGGCTCTATAGGAATTTTTACAAGAAAAAGGAATGTCAAAATTCCTAGACATCCAAAAACCTAACCCTAGGAGATGAAGCACCAAAAGTCATGTGGGCCCCATTGGGTAAGTTAGTACATCAACTTCCCGGGGTTGTAACTTTTGCATACCATCTCCGTTTTAGGCGTATGATAGCTTGTTGGAAAGGTATTGTTGCATAGATTCATTTTTGGGGCTCAATAATGCCTTTGGTTATCAATGAGAACCTATATCTCGAAAAACATTCATTTGGGCCCTCAAAATGGCCCCAAGAAGTTAAAAACTGCTAAAAATAGTAAATTGCCAAATTTGCCAGAAAACTGTTTTGAGCCAGTCAAAAAAGGTGGGTGGCCACTGATATCCACCTAGATCAATCCTCCCTCCTTAGGAAACAATGGTCTCCATTGCATTGAGTTCCAGGGGGAGATGGAAAAGCGTTTGTTGAATCTGCAACTTGGTGGGCTGCTTGTCTTGTAGGAGACGTCGTGCTGCTCAGTTTGTGGAAATCTGTCATGAACCTGTTGAGGTTGAGGCTATTCAACAAGTCAATATACATGAGAGGAAGGTGTGCAGAAGGAATATTTTTGCTTTGCTGCAACCTTGTCGACCTGCTTCTATGGGATAGAAGGTGCAGGGGTCGAGGCTGCAGTGGTTGCAGTGTCCTTCTATTCCCCTTTTGAACATATTGTGAAGAAACTGAATTTTGCAGTATGAGATACTAGCTTGTGATAGTTTTTAGGTGGAACAATATTTGGAACTACCACTGGTATTTTGTAGAGATGACCCCAAGAGAAACAATGACACTGCAGGGTCGAGACTCATAAACAACATGACGCTTCCACATATATGGCTGTCCCAAGAGAACATCACAGACATCTAGTGGGGAAACATCACATAATACCTCATCCTTGAAGGGTTGGATGCCATATGAAAATTGACATTGCTGACTGACACAGATATCTCGTCCTTGGCGAAGCCATCCTATGTTGTATGGTTGCGGGTGTGGTTTTTTCGACAATCCCAACTGTTTGACGACCTCTACTAAGATGAGGTTCTTCTGGCTTCCGCTATCAACAATAAAATGCAGCGGGGTCCCCTTCACCCACATCTGTGAATGAAAAAGGTGCTTGCCCTCTTCAGGATCTATTGGTTCTTCTGGTTGAATTGCTGGAGTCAAGACAATACCAGTGGGGTCCACGTCAATGATCTGTCCTTTATCATTATTTTTAGAATCACGTTCAGAATTAGGGTTTGTCTCTTTGTCTTTGATATCGTCCACCAATGGTTTTTTTGAGCGACATTCATCGGTGTTGTGCTAGGGGATTTTGTGGAACTCACACCATTTTCTGGTGTCCTTCTTTGTCTTATCGTGACCCTTCATTTCCTATATCTTGGACTGGTTTTCAGGAGAATATTTGCTAGGGCCATATTTGTCATACTTCGGTTGTTGCGGATTTGCAGACCTGAACTCCCATTTGTTCTGGTGCTTAAATTTTTGCTCGATTTTAACAACATATCGATAAGCAACACCGAGTGATGAGATGTCCAGAAAATCCATTTCAGTTTGGATGTATCTGTGTAGAGCCCCACGGTATTTTAGAACCAAATTTTGCTCGAAGTATTTGATACCCATCTTGGTGCATAAGGTATGGAAGGTATTGGTGAACTCCAGAACTGCTTAGCCCCTCTCTTGTCGCAGTGTGGTCCATCTCATGTACTGGTCCTCATAGTTGCCAACAGGGTAATATTGTTCCTTTACCGCATCCAAAAAACAATCCCAAGTGGGATCGACCCATATATTCTAGATTCCTTTGTGGAACTTTTCTCCTAGTAAGTTTCCCACCAATTTTTGACATGAGGGAGAGATTTAAGGAGTGCGAAGGTGATCTTTTCTTTTTCGGAAAAATTGTGAATAGAGAAATAACCTTCTAGCAGAGTTAACCATTTTTGTCGGGCTTCTGCATCTATATGTCCTTCAAATATAGGAATATCAAAATTAACTTGTACCTTGAAAGGTGAGGTGCCTCCAAAGTGGCCGCTTGATGAAGATGCACCTGATGCTATCGACAGACGTTTAAGCATGTGGGCAAAATTCTCCATCATTTCGTCCCTTTGTCGCGTGAGAGCTTGCTCAAATAACAGATTGATAGGGTCGTCTGCTCCGTCATTTTTATTTTCTTCTTCCATTGAGGGTTTCTTGGGTGTTGGAGAGCGATTTTTTTCAAGAGAGACAATCTTGAGACCAAAATTTATATCGTACCTCCTCGGGGACATGCACTGAAAAAACGATCAAGAGCAGCCTACTCTGATACTACTGATTCAGAATATTTTTCGCACGAAATGAGAGCAGAGATATAATAAAGAAATTCAAAGAGATATCAGAGATATCCAATAATATAACATAAATATATCATAGATGCAACCATAAACACATATATACAGTAATACATAATTTCTATTAATGAAAGAAATGTACAGAGACTGTAAAAATACAGAGTGAAAGACTCGTTAGAATGGTGGCAGCTTATCTCTGAAAAGAGATGTTATGGCTACTTGCATCTGCAAGAAGATGATTACAATGAGGTTCTGCAGGAAGTTTGACAATAAATAGGAATTCCAAAATTCCTAGACATCCAAAAACCTAACCCTAGGAGATGAAGCGCCAAAAGTCATGTGGGCCCCGTTTGGGTAAGTTAGTACATCAACTTCCCGGGGTCGTAACTTTTGCATACGATCTCCGTTTTAGGCGTATGATAGCCCGTTGGAAAGGTATCATCGATGAGACTCATTTTCAGGTCTCAATAATTCCTTTGACTATAATTAAGAACCTCAATCTCAAAAAATGTTCATTTGGGCCCTCAAAATGGCCTCAGAAGTTAAAAACTGCTAAAAATAGTAAATTGCCAAATTTACCAGAAAACTGTTTTGAGCGAGTGGGAAAAGGTGGGTGGCCACTGATATCCACCTGAATCAATCTTCCCTCCTTAGGAATAAATGGTATCCATTGCGTTGAGTTCCCGGGGGAGAGGGAAAAGCGTTTGTTGAAACTTCTTCGTGGTGCGCTACTTGTCTTGCTTGAGACGTCACGCTGCTCAGTTTTTTGAAATCTGTCACGAACCTGTTGAGGTTGAGGTTTCTCAAAAAGTCGAGATACATTAGAGGAAGGTGTGAAAAATGAATCTTTTCACTTTGCTTCAACCTTGTCGACCTGCTTCTGTTGGATAGAAGGTGCAGGGGGCGAGGCTGCAGAGGTTGCAGTGTCCTTCTGTTCCCCTTTTGAACAGAATGTGAAGAAGATGAATTTTGCAGCATGAGATACTACCTTGCGACACTTTTTAGGTGGAACAATATTTGGATCTACATTGGGTATTCTGTAGAGATGACCCCCCAGAGAAACAATGACACTCTGGGGTCGAGACTCATAAACAATGTGGCGCTTTCACATATATGGTTGGCCCAAGAGAACATCACAGGCATCTAGTGGGGCAACATCACATAATACCTCATACTTGAAGGGTTGGATGCCATATGACCATCGACATTGCCGGCTGACATGGAGCTCTCGTCCTTGGCGAAGCTACCCGATGTTGTATGGTTGTGGGTGTGGTTTTGTCGACAATCCCGACTATTTGATGACCTCTGTTGAGATGAGGTTCTTCTGGCTTCCGATATCAACAATAAAATGTAGCAGAGTCCCCTTCACCCACAACTGTGAATGAAAAAGGATTTCCCCCTCTTCAGGATCTGTTGGTCCTTTTGGTTGAATTTCTGCAGTCGCGACAATAGCAGTGGGGTTCGCGTCAATGATTTGTCCTTTACCATTATTTTCAGAATTAGATTCAAAATAAGGGTTCGTCTCTTTGTCTTTGATCTCAGCCACCAATGACTATTTTTAGCAACATTCATCGGTGTTGTTCCAGGGGATTTTTTGGAACTTGCACCATTTTCTAGTGTCCTTCCTTGTCTTCCCGTGACCCTTCTTTTCCTGTGTCTTCGACTAGTTTTTGGGAGACTGTTTGTTAGGGCCATATTTTTCATACTTTGGTTGTTGTAGATTTGCATACCTGAACTCCCATTTGTTCTGGTGCTTAAATTTTTGCTCGATTTTAACAGCATATCAATAAGCATCACCAAGTGATCAGATGTCCAAAAAATCCATTTCAGTCTATATGTATCTGTGTAGAGCCCCACGGTATTTCAGAACCAAATGTCGCTCGGAGTCTTTGATACCCATCTTGGTGCGCAAGGTATGGAAGGTATTGGTGAATTCCAGAACTGCTTGGCCCCTCTCTTGCCGCAGTTTGGTCCATCTCATGTACTGGTCCTCATAGTTTCCAATAGGGTAATACTGTTCCTTTACCGCATCCACAAAAAAATCCCAAGTGGGATCGGCCCCATATATTCCAGACTCCTCTATGGAACTTTTCTCCCAGTAAGTTTCCCAACAATCTTTGACATGAGGGAGAGCTTTAAGGAGTGCGGAGGTCATCTTTTGTTTGTCGAAAAAATTGTGAACAAATAAATAACCTTCTAGCAGAGTTAACCATTTTTGTAGGGCTTCTGCATCTATCTGTCCTTCAAATACATGAATATCAAAATTAACATGTACCTTGAAAGGAGAGGTTCCTCCAAAGTGGACGCTTGATGAAGATGCGCCTGATGCTATCGATAGACGTTGAAGGATGTGGGGAAAATTATCCATCATTTTGTCCCTTTGTCGCGTGAGATCTTGCTCAAGCAACATATAGATAGGATCGTCTACTCCGTCATTTCTCTTTTCTTCCGCCATTGATGGTTTCTTGGGTGTGCGAGAGTGATTCTCTTCAATAGAGACAAGCTCCAGACCCAACTTTCTATACTCAGACCTCGTCAGGGACATGCACTAAAAAAATGATTAAGAGCAGCCTGCTCTGATACCACTGATCCAGATTATTTTTGGCATGAAATGAGAGCCGAGATATAATAAATAATTTCACAGAGATATTGCGGATATCCAATAATATAACATAAATGTATTAGAGATGCAACCATAAACATAGATATACAGTAATACATGATTTCTATTAATGAAATAACTGTATAGAGACTGTAAAAATACAGAGTGAAAAACTCGCTAGAATGGTGGCAACTTATCTCTGAGAAGAGATGTGACGTCTACTGGCATCCACAAGAAGATGACTACGTTGAGGCTCTGCAGGATTTTTTACAATAAACAGGAATGCCAAAAGTCTTAGACATCCAAAAACCTAACCCTAGGAGATGAAGCGCCAAAAGTCATGTGGGCCCCATTTCGGTAAGTTAGTACATCAACTTCCCGGGGTCGTAACTTTTGCATATGATCTCCATCTTAGGTGTATGATAGATTGTTGGAAAGGTATCATCGAGGAGATTCATTTTGGGGGCTGAATCATGCCTTTGGATATCATTTAGAACCTCTATCTCAAAAAACTTTAATTTGGGCCCTTAAAATGCCCCCAAAAGTTAAAAATTGCTAAAAATAGTAAATTGTCAAATTTGACAGAAAATTATTTTGAGCTAGTCGAAAAAGGTGGGTTGCCACCGATATCCACCCAGATCAATACTCCCTCCTTAGGAATCAATGTTCTCCATTGCGTTGATTTCCCGGGGGAGACGAAAAATCATTTGTTGAATCTGCATCTTAGTGGGATGCTTGTCTTGCTGGAGACGTCGCATTGCTCAGTTTGTGGAAATCTGTCACGAACCTGTTGAGGTTGAGGCTGTTCAACAAGTCTAGATACATGAGAGGAAGGTGTGTAGAAGGAATATTTTCACTTTGATGCAACCTTGTTGACCTACTTCTATTGGATAGAAGGTGCAGGGGGCAAGGCTGCAGTGGTTACAGTGTCCTTCTGTTCCCCTTTTGAATAGATTGTGAGGAATCTGAATTTTTTAGTATGAGATACTACCTTGCGACACTTTTTAGGTGAAACAATATTTGGGACTACCTATGGTATTCTGTAGATATGACCCCCAAGAGAAACAATGACATTGTAGGGTCGATACTCATAAACAACGTGGTGTTTCCACATATATGGTTGGCCCAAGAGAACATCATAGACATCTAGTGGGGAAACATCACATAATACCTCACCCTTGAAGGTTTGGATGCCATATGACAATCGAAATTGTCGGCTGACACGGAGATCTCGTCCTTGGCAAAGCCACCTGATGTTGTATGCTTGCGGGTATGGTTTTGTTGACAATCCCAACTATTTGACGACCTCTGCTGAGATGAGGTTCTTCTGGCTTTCACTATGAACAATAAAATGCAGCGGGATCCCCTTCACCCACATCTATGAATGAAAAAGGGCATCCCCCTCTTCAGGATCTGTTGGTTCTTCTGGCTGAATTATTGCGGTGAAGACAATAGCAGTGGGGTCCGCGTCAATGATCTATACTTTACCAATATTTTCAAAATCAGATTCAGAATCATGATTTGTCTCTTTGTATTTGATCTCGGCCACCAATGACTGTTTTGAGAGACATTCATCGGTGTTGTGCCAGGGGATTTTGTGGAACTCACACCATTTTCCGGTGTCTTTCTTTGTCTTCCCGTGACCCTTCTTTTCCTGTGTCTTGGACTAGTTTTCGGGACACTGTTTGTTAGGGCCATCTTTGTCATACTTCGGTTGTTATGGATTTGCAGACCCGAACTCCCGTTTGTTTTGGTGCTTAAATTTATTCTCAATTTTAATAGCATATCGATAAGCAACACCGAGTGATGAGATGTCAAGAAAATCCATTTCAGTATCGATGTATTTGTGTAGAGCCCCACGGTATTTCATAACCAAATGTCGCTCGGAGTCTTTGATACCCAACTTGGTGCACAAGGTATGGAAGGTATTGGTGAACTCTGGAACTGCTCGGCCCCTCCCTTGCTACAGTGTGGTCCATCTCATGTACTGGTCCTCATAGTTGTCAGTAGGGTAATATTGTTCCTTTCCCGCATCCACAAAAAAATCCCAAGTGGGATCAACCCCATATATTCCAGAATCTTCTGTAGAAGTTTTCTCCTAGTAAGTTTCCCACCAATGTTTGACATGAGGGAGAGATTTAAGGAGTGCGAAGGTGATCTTTTCTTTTTCGGAAAAATTGTGAACAGAGAAATAACCTTCTAGTAGAGTTAATTATTTTTGTAGGGCTTCTGCATCTATCTGTCCTTCAAATACAGGAATATCAAATTTAACTTGTACCTTGAAAGGTGAGGTGCATCCAAAGTGACCACTTGATGAAGATACGCTTGATTCTATCGATAGGCGTTTAAGGATGTGGGAAAAATTCTCAATCATTTCGTCCCTTTGTTGCGTGAGAGCTTGCTCAAGAAATAGATTGATAGGATCGTCTGCTCCATCGTTTTTCTTTTCTTCTGCCATTGAGAGTTTCTTGGGTGTGCGAGAGTGATTTTCTTAAAGAGAGACAAGCTCGAGACCCAAATTTCTATACTCGGACTTCGTCAGGGACATGCACTGAAAAAATGATCAAGAGCAGCCTGCTCTGATACCACTGATCCAGATTATTTTTGGCACGAAATGAGAGAAGAGATATAATAAAGAAATTCACAGATATATTGTGGATATCCAATAATATAACATAAATGTATCAGAGATGCAACCATAAACAAAGATATATAGTAATACATGATTTCGATAAATGAAATAAATGTACAGAGACTGTAAAAATACAAAGAGAAAGACTCGCTAGAATGGTGGCAACTTATCTCTGAGAAGAGATGTGATGGCTACTCGCATCTGCAAGAAGATGATTACAATGAGGCTTTGCAGGCATTTTTATAATAAACAGGAATGCCAAAAGTCCTAGACATCCAAAAACCTAACCCTAGGAGATGAAGTGCCAAAAGTCATGTGGGCCCCGTTTGCGTAAGTTAGTACATCAACTTCTCGGGGTCGTAACTTTTGCATATGATCTCCATTTTAGGCGTATGATAGCTCGTTGGAAAGGTATCAAATAGGAGATTAATTTTTGGAGATAAATAATTCCTTTTGATATAACTAAGAACCTATATCTCGAAAAACCTTCATTTGGGCCCTCAAAATGGCCCCGGAAGTTAAAAACTGCTAAAAATAGTAAATTCCCAAATTTGCCAGAAAATTGTTTTGAGCCAGTCGGAAAAGGTGGGTGGTCACCAATATCCACCTTGATCAATCCTCCCTCCTTAGGAAGAAATGTTCTCCATTTCATTGAGTTCCTAGGGGAGATGGAAAAGCATTTGTTGAATTTGCATCTTGGTGGGTTGCTTGTCTTGTTGGAGATGTCGCGCTGTTCAGTTTATGGAAATCTGTCACGAACTTGTTGAGGTTGAGGCTGTTCAACAAGTTGAGATACATGAGAGGAAGGTGTGAAAAATGAATCTTTTCACTTTGCTGCAACCTTATCAACCTGCTTCTGTTGGATAGAAGGTAGAGGGGGTGAGGCTGCAGTGGTTGCAGTGTCATTCTGTTCCCATTTTGAACAGATTGTGCAGAAGATAAATTTTGCAGTATGAGATACTACCTTGCGACACTTCTTAGGTGGAACAATATTTGGAACTACCTCTGGTATTCTATGGAGATGACCCCCCAGAGAAACAATGATACTGCATGGTCGAGACTCATAAACAACTTGGCACTTCCACATATATGGTTGGCCCAAGAGAACATCATAGACATCTAGTGGGGAAACATCACATAATACCTCATCCTTGAAGGCTTGGATGCCATATGACAATTGACATTGCCAGCTGACACAAAGATCTCATCCTTGGCGAAGCCACCCGATGTTGTATGGTTGCGGGTGTGATTTTGTTGACAATCCCAACTGTTTGACGACCTCTGCGGAGATGAGGTTCTTCTGGCTTCCGCTATCAACAATAAAATTCAACAGTGTCCTGTTCACCCACAACTGTGAATGAAAAAGGTGCTTGAGCTCTTCATGATATGTTGGTTCTTCTATTTGAATTGTTGTGGTCGTGACAATATCAGTGGGGTCCATGTCAATGATTTGTCCTTTGCCATTATTTTCAGAATTAGATTCAGAATCAGGGTTCATCTCTTTGTCTTTGATCTCAGCCACTAATGACTATTTTGAGCGACATTCATCGGTGTTGTGCCAGGGGCGTTTGTGGAACTCACACCATTTTTCGGTGTCCTTCTTTGTCTTCCCGTGTCCCTTCTTTTCCTGTGTCATGGACTGGTTTTCAGGAGACTGTTTGTTAGGGCCATTTTTGTCATGCTTCAGTTGTTGCGGATTTGCAGACCCAAACTCCCGTTTGTTTTGGTGCTTAAATTTCTTCTTGATTTTAACATCATATCGATAAGAAGCACCGAGTGATGAGATGTCTAGAAAATCCATTTCAGTCTGGATGTATCTGTGTAGAGCCCAAATGTATTTCAAAACCAAATGTCGCTTGGAGTCTTTGATACCTAGCTTGGTGCACAAGGTATGGAAGGTATTTTTGAACTCCAAAAATTCTTGGCCCCTCTCTTGCCGCAGTGTGGTCCATCTCATGTATTGGTCCTCATAGTTGCCAACAGGGTAATACTGTTCCTTTGCCGCATCCACAAAAAAATCCCAAGTGGGATCGACCCCATATATTCTAGACTCCTCTATGGAACCTTGCTCCCGGTAAGTTTCCCACCAATGTTTGACATGATGGAGAGCTTTAAGGAGTGAGAAGGTGATCTTTTCTTTGTCGGAAAAATTGTGAACAGAGAAATAACCTTCTAGCAGAGTTAACCATTTTTCTAGGGCTTCTGCATCTATCTGTCCTTCAAATAAAGGAATATCAAAATTAGCTTGTACCTTGAAAGGCAAGGTGCCTGCAAAGTGGCTTCTTGATGAATATGCGCCTGATGCTATCGGCATACATTTAAGGATGTGGGAAAAATTCTCCATCATTTCGTCCCTTTGTCACGTGAGAGCTTGCTCAAGCAATAGATTTATAGGATCGTCTGCTCCGTCGTTTTTCTTTTCTTCCACCATTGAGGGTTTATTGGGTGAGAGAGAGAGATTGTCTTCAAGAGGGACAAGATATAGACCCAACTTGCTATACTCGGGCCTCATCGGGGACATGGATTGAAAAAACAATCAAGAGTAGCCTGCCTTGATACCACTGATCCAGATTATTTTTGGCACGAAATGAGAGCGGAGATATAATAAAGAAATTCACAGAGATATTGAATATATCCAATAATATAACATAAATGTATCAGAGATGCAACCATAAACACATATATTTTGTAATACATGATTTATATTAATGAAAGAAACATACAGAGACTATAAAAATACAGAGTGAAAGACTCGCTACAATGGTGGCAGTTTATCTCTGAGAAGAGATGTGACGGCTACTCACATTCGTAAGAAGATGATATTAATGAGGCTATGTAGGAATTTTTACAATAAAAATGAATGCCAAAAGTCCTAGACATCCAAAAACCTAACCCTAGGAGATGAAGTGCCAAAATTCATGTGGGCCCCGTTTGGGTAAGTTAGTACATCAACTTTCCGGGGTCGTAACTTTTGCATATGATCTCCGTTTTAGGCGTATGATAGATCGTTGGAAAGATATCATTGAGGAGATTCATTTTGGGGGCTCAATAATTCATTTGGCTATAATTTATAACATCGATCTTGAAAAACCTTCATTTGGGTCCTCAAAATGCCCCTAGAAGTTAAAAACTGCTAAAAATAGTAAACTACCAAATTTGCCAGAAAAATATTTTGAGCCAGTCGAAAAAGGTGGGTGGCTACCGATATCCACATGGATCAATCCTCCCTCCTTAGGAAGAAATTGTCTCCATTGCTTTGAGTTCCTGGGGGAGAGGGAAAAGTGTTTGTTGAATCTTTATCTTGGTGGGTTGCTTGTCTTGTTGGAGATGTCGCGTTGCTCAGTTTGTGGAAATCTGTCACGAACCTGTTGAGGTTCAGGCTGTTCAACAAGTTGAGATACATGAGAGGAAGGTGTGCAAAAGAAACATTTGCGCTTTGCTGCAACCTTGTCGACCTGCTTCTATTGTATAGAAGTTGCAGGGGCGAGGCTGTAGTGGTTGCAGTGTCCTTCTGTTCCCCTTTTGAACAGATTGTGAAGAAGCTGAATTTTGCAGTATGAGATACTACCTTGCGACAGTTTTTAGGTGGAACAATATTTGGAACTGCCTCTGGTACTCTGTAGAGATGACCCCCCCAGAGAAATAATGGCACTGTGGGGTCGAGACTCATAAACAACATGGCACTTCCACATATATGGTTGGCCCAAGAGAACATCACATACATCTAGTGGGGTAACATCACATAATACCTCATCCTTGAAGGGTTGGATGCCATATGAAAATTGACATTGCTGGCTTACACAGAGATGTCGTCCTTGCTGAAGCCACCCGATGTTGTATGGTTGCGGGTGTGGTTTTGTCTACAATCCCAACCATTTGATGACCTCTGCTGAAATGAGGTTCTTCTGGTTTCTGCTATCAACAATAAAATGCTGTGGGGTCCCCTTCACCCACATCTGTGAATGAAAAAGACACTCCCCCTCTTCAGTATCTGTTGGTTCTTCTGGTTGAATTGCTGTGGTCGCGACAATAGCAGTGGGGTTCGCACCAATGATCTGTCCTTTACCATTATTTTCAGAATCAGATTCAGAATCAGGGTTCGTCTCTTTGTCTTTGATCTCGACCACCAATGACTGTTTTGAGAGACAATCATCGGTGTTGTGCAAGGGGATTTTGTGGAACTCGCACCATTTTCCGATGTCCTTTGTCTTCCCGTGACCCTTCTTTTCCTGTGTCTTGCACTGGTTTTCGGGAGACTGTTTGTTAGGGCCTTCTTTGTCATACTTCGGTTGTTGTGGATTTGTAGACCTGAACTCCCATTTGTTCTGGTGCTTAAATTTATTCTCGATTTTAAGAGCATATCGATAAGCAACACCGAGTGATGAGATGTCCAGAAAATCTATTTCAGTATGGATGTATATATGTAGAGCCCCACTGTATTTTAGAACCCAATGTCACTTGGAGTCTTTGATACCCATCTTGGTGTGAAAGGTATAGAAGGTATTTGTGAACTCCAGAACTTCTTGGCCCCTCTCTTACCGCAGTGTGGTCCATCTCATGTATTGGTCCTCATAGTTTCCAACATGGTAATACTGTTCCTTTACCGCATCCACAAAAAAATCCCAAGTGGGATCGACACCATATATTCCAGACTCCTCTGTGTAACTTTAATCTCAGTAAGTTTCCCACCAATGTTTGACATGAGGAAGATCTTTAAGGAGTGTGAAGGTGATATTTTCTTTGTCGGAAAAATTGTGAACAAAGAAATAACCTTCTAGCAGAGTTAACCATTTTTGTAGGGCTTCTGCATCTATCTATCCTTCAAATACAGGAATATCAAAATTAACTTGTACCTTGAATGGAGAGGTGCCTCCAAAGTAGTCTCTTGATGAAGATGCACCTGATACTATCGGTAGGTGTTTAAGGATGTGGGAAAAATTCTCCATCATTTCGTCCGTTTGTCGCATGAGAGCTTGCTCAAGCAACATATTGATAGGATCGTATGCTCCGTCGTTTTTTTTTATCTTTTTCCATTGAGGGTTTCTTGGGTGTGCGAGAGTGATTGTATTCATGAGAGACAATATCGAGAGCCAACTTGCTATACTCGGACCTCTTCAGGGACATGCACTGAAAAAACAATCAAGAGCAGCCTGCTCTGATACCACTGATCTCGATTATTTTTGGTACGAAATGAAAGCGAAGATATAATAAAGAAATTCATAGAGATATCGAAGATATCCAATAATATAACATAAATGTATTAAATATGCAACCATAAACACATATATATAGTAATACACGATTTCTATTAATGAAAGAAATGTATAGAAACTGTAAAAATACTAAGTGAAAGACTCGCTAGAATGGTGGCAGCTTATCTCTGAGAAGAGATGTGACGGCTACTCGCATCTGCAAGAAGATGATTACAATGAGGCTCTGTAGGCATTTTTACAATAAAAAGGAATTCAAAAAGTCCTAGACATCCAAAAACCTAACCCTAGGAGATGAAGCGCCAAAAGTCATGTGGGCCTTGTTTGGGTAAGTTAGTACATCAACTTCCTGGGGTCGTAACTTTTGCATACCATCTCTGTTTTAGGCGTATGATAAATCGTTGGAAATGTATCATCGAGGAGATTAATTTTGGGGGCTCAATTGTGCCTTTAGATATCATTGATAACCTCGATCTTGAAAAAACTTCATTTGGGCCGTCAAAATGACCCCGGAAGTTAAAAACTCCTAAAAATAGTAAATTGCCAAATTTGCCAGAAAATTGTTTTGAGCCAGTCGAAAAAGGTGGGTGGCCATTGATATCCACCTAGATTAATTCTCCCTTTTTAGGAATAAATGGTCTCCATTGTGTTGAGTTCCCGGGGGAGAGGGAAAAACGTTTGTTGAATCTGCATCTTGGTGGGTTGCTTGTCTTGTTGGAGACGTCGCGCTGCTCAGTTTGTGGAAATATGTCACGAACCTATTGCGGTTGAGGCTGTTCAACAAGTCAAGATACATGAGAGGAAGGTATGCAGAATGAATCTTTGCGCTTTGCTGCAACCTTGTCGACTTGCTTCTGTTGGATAGAAGGTGCAGGGGGCGAGGCTGCAGTGTTTGCAGTGTCCTTCTGTTCCCCTTTTGAACAGATTGTGAAGAAGCTAAATTTTGCAGTGTGAGATACTACCTTGCAACACTTTTTAGGTTGGACAATATTTGGAACTGCCTCGGGTATTCTGTAGAGATGACCCCCCAGAGAAACAATGACACTGCGGGGTTGAGACTCATAAACAACGTGGTGCTTCCACATATATGGTTGCCCCAAGAGAACATCATAGACATCTAGTGGGGAAACATCACATAATACGTCATCCTTGAAGGGTTGGATGCCATATGACAATCAACATTGCCGACTGACACGAACGTCTCATCCTTGACGAAGCCACCCAATGTTTTATGGTTGTGGGTGTGGTTTTGTCAACAATCCTAACTGTTTGACGACCTCTGCTGAGATGAGGTTCTTCTGGCTTCCGCTATCAATAATAAAATGCAGCGGGGTCCCATTCACCCACATCTGTGAATAAAAAAGGTGCTCCCCCTCTTCAGGATCTGTTGGTTCCTCTGGTTGAATTGCCCCGGTCGCGAAAATAACAGTGGGGTCCGCTTCAATGATCTGTCCTTTACCCTTATTTTCAGAATCAGATTCAGAATCAGGGTTCGTCTCTTTGTCTTTGATGTCGGCCACCAATGACTATTTTGAGAGACATTCATCGGTGTTGTTCTAGGGGATTTTGTAGAACTCACACCATTTTTCAGTGTCCTTCTTTGTCTTCCCGTGACCCTTCTTTTCCTGTGTCTTGGACTGGTTTTCAGGAGACTGTTTGTTAGGGCCATCTTTTTCACACTTCGGTTGTTGTGGATTTGCCGAACCAAACTCCCATTTTTTCTGGTGCTTAAATTTCTTCTCGATTTTAACAACATATCGATAAGTAGGACCGAGTGATGAGATGTCCAGAAAATCCATTTCAGTCTGGATGTATTTGTGTAGAGCCCCACGGTATTTCAAAACCAAATTTCACTCGGAGTCTTTGATACCTAGCTTGGTGTGCAAGGTATGGAAGGTATTGGTGAACTCAGGAACTGCTTGGCCCCTCTCATGCCGCAGTGTGGTCCATCTCATGTACTGGTCCTCATAGTTTCCAACAGGGTAATAGTGTTCCTTTACCGCATCCACAAAAAAATCCCAAGTGGGATCGACCCCATATATTCCAGACTCCTCCGTGGAACTTTTCTCCTAGTAAGTTTCCCACCAATGTTTGACATGAGGGAGATATTTAAGGAGTGTGAAGGTGATCTTTTCTTTGTCGGAAAAATTGTGAATAGAGAAATAACCTTCTAGCAGAGTTAACCATTTTTCTAGGGCTTTTGCATCTATTTGTCCTTCAAATACATGAATATGAAAATTAACTTGTACCTTGAAAGGAAAGGTGCCTCCAAAGTGGCCACTTGATGAAGATGCGCCTGATGCTATCGGTAGGTGTTTAAGGATGTGGGAAAAATTCTCCATCATTTCGTCCCTTTGTCGCGTGAGAGCTTGCTCAAGCAACAGATTGATAGGATCGTCTGCTCCATCGTTTTTATTTTCTTCCGCCATTGAGGGTTTCTTGGGTCTGCGAGAGAGATTGTCTTCAAGACAGACAATATTGGGACCCAACTTGCTATACTCGGACCTCGTCGGGGACATGCACTGAAAAAAAAATCAAGAGCAACTTGCTCTGATACCACTAATCCAGATTATTTATGGCACGAAATGAGAGCGGAGATATAATAAATAAATTCACAGAGATATCGCGGAAATCCAATAATATAACATAAATTCATCATATATGAATCCATAAAAATAGATATACAGTAATACACGATTTCTATTAATGAAAGAAATGTACAGAGACTTAAAAAATACAGAGTGAAAGACTCGCTAGAATGGTGACAACTTATCTCTGAGAAGAGATGTGATGGTTATTCACATCCGCAAGAAGATGATTACAATGAGGCTCTGCAGGCCCTTTTACAATAAACATCAATGCCAAAATTCCTAGGCATCCAAAAACCTAACCCTAGGAGATGAAGCGCCAAAAGTCATGTGGGCCCCGTTTGGATAAGTTAGTACATCAACTTCCCGGGGTCGTAACTTTTGCATACGATCTCTGTTTTAGGCGTATGATAGCTCGTTGGAAAGGTATTGTCTAGGAGATTCATTTTGGGGGTTAAATAATTCCTTTGGATATTATTGAGAACCTTTATCTCGAAAAACCTTCATTTGGGCCCTCAAAGTTACAAACTACTAAAAATAGTAAATTGCCAAATTTGTCGGAAAACTATTTTGAGCCAGTCAAAAAAGGTGGGTGGCCACTGATATCCACCTAGATCAATCCTCCCTCCTTAGGAAGCAATGGTATCCATTGTGTTCAGTTCCCGGGGGAGAGGGAAATGCGTTTGTTGAATCTGCATCTTGGTGGGCTGCTTGTCTTGCTGGAGACGTCGCGCTGCTCAGTTTGTGGAAATTTGTCACGAACCTATTGAGGTTGAGGTTGTTTAACAAGTTGAGATACATGAGAGGAAGGTGTGCAGAAGGAATCTTTGTGCTTTGATGTAACCTTTTCGAGCTTCTTTTGTTGGATAGAAGGTGCAGGGGGCGAGGCTGCAGTGGTTGCAGTGTCCTTCTGTTCCCATTTTGAACAAATTGTGAAGAAGATGAATTTTTCAGTATGAGATACTACCTTGTGACACTTTTTAGGTGGAACAATATTTGGAACTACCTTTGTTATTCTTTAGAGATGACCCCCCAAAGTAACAATGACATTGCTGGGTCGAGACTCATAAACAACGTGGTGCTTCCACATATATGGTTGCCCCAAGAGAACATCACAGACATATAGTGGGGCAACATCACATAATACCTCATCCTTTAAGGGTTGGATGCCATATGACAATCGAAATTTCCGGCTGACACGAAGATCTCGTGCTTGGCGAAGCCACCCGATGTTGTATGGTTTCGGGTGTGGTTTTATCGACAATCTCAAATCTTTGATGACCTCTGCTGAAATGATGTTCTTATGGATTCCGCTATCAACAATAAAATGCAGCGGGGTCCCCTTCACCTACATATGTGAATGAAAAAGGCACTCCCCCTCTTCAGGATCTGTTGGTTCTTTTGGTTGAATTGTCGTGGTCGTGAAAATAGCAGTGGGGTCCACATCAATGATCTGTCCTTTACCATTATTTTCAGAATCAGATTCAGAATCAGTGTTTGTCTCTTTGTCTTTGATCTTGGCCACCAATGATTGTTTTGATCGAAATTCATTAGTGTTGTGCTAGGGGCTTTTTTGGAACTCGCACCATTTTTTGGTGCCCTTCTTTGTCTTCCCGTGACCCTTCTTTTCCTGTGTCTTGGACTGGTTTTTTGGAGACTTTATGTTAGGGCCATATTTATCATACTTTGGTTGTTGTGGATTTGTAGACCTGAACTCCCGTTTGTTCTAGTGCTTAAATTTCTGCTCGATTTTAACATCATATCGATAAGCAACACCGAGTGATGAGATGTCTAGAAAATCCATTTTAGTCTGGATGTATCTGTGTAGAGCCCCACGGTATTTCAGAACCAAATGTCACTCAAAGTCTTTGATACTAGCTTGGTGCGCAAGGTATGGAAGGTATTGGTGAACTCCGAAACTACTTGGCCCCTCTCTTGCCGCAGTGTGGTCCATATCATATACTGGTCCTCACAGTTGCCAATAGGGTAATACTATTCCTTTACCGCATCCAAAAAAAATCCCAAGTGGGATCGACCCCATATTTTCCAGACTTCCCTGTGGAACTTTTCTCCCACTAATTTTCCCACCAATGTTTGACATGAGGAAGATCTTTAAGGAGTGCGAAGGTGATCTTTTCTTTTTCGGAAAAATTGTGAGTAGAGAAATAACCTTCTAGCAGAGTTAACCATTTTTCTAGGGCTTTTGCATCTATCTGTCCTTCAAATACAGGAATATCAAAATTAATTTGTACCTTTAAAGGAGAGGTTCCTCCAAAGTGTTCTCTTGATGAAGTTGCGCCTGATGCTATCGGCAGGCATTTAAGGATGTGGGCAAAATTCTCCATCATTTCGTCCCTTTGTCGCGCGAGAGATTGCTCAAGCAACAGATTGATAGGATCGTCTGCTCCATCGTTTTTCTGTTCTTCCGCCATTGAGGGTTTCTTGGGTGTGCGAGAGAAATTGTATTCAAGAGAGACAATCTTGAGACCCAACTTGCTATAATCGGACCTTGTCGGGGACATGCACTGAAAAAATGATCAAGAGCAGCCTGCTCTGATACCACTCATGCAGATTATTTTTGGCACGAAATGAGAGTGGAGATATAATAAAGAAATTCATAGACATATCGTGGATATCTAATAATATAACGTAAATGTATCAAATATGCAACCATAAACACATATATACAGTAATACATGATTTCTATTAATGAAAGAAATGTACAGAGACTGTAAAAATACAGAGTGAAAGACTCGCTAGAATGGTGGCAGCTTATCACTAAGAAGAGATGTGACGGCTACTCGCATCCGCAAGAAGATAATTACAATGAGGATCTGCAGGACTTTTTACAATAAATAGGAATTCCAAAATTCCTATAAATCCAAAAACCTAACCCTAGGAGATGAAGCGCCAAAAGTCATGTGGGCCCCGTTTGGGTAAGTTAGTACATCAACTTCCCTGCGTCGTAACTTTTGCATACGATCTCCGTTTTAGGCATATGATAGCTCGTTGGAAAGGTGTCATCGAGGAGATTCATTTTTGGGGCTCAATAATGCCTTTGGATATATTTTAAAACCTATATCTCGAAAAGCCTTCATTTGGGCCCTCAAAATGGCCTTGGAAGTTAAAAACTGCTAAAAATAGTAAATTGCCATATTTGCCAAAAAACAATTTTAAGCCAATTGGAAAAGGTGGGTGGACACTGATATCCACTTGGATCAATCCTCCCTCCTTAGGAAGCAAAGGTATCCATTGCGTTGATTTCCCGGGGGAGAGGGAAAAGCATTTGTTGAATCTGCATCTTGGTGGGCTGCTTGTCTTGCTGGAGACGTCGCACTGCTCAGTTTGTGGAAATCTTTCACGAAGGTGTCGAGAGGGAATGTTTGTGCTTTTCTGAAACATTTCGACCTACTTTTGTTGGATAGAAGGTGTATGGGGCAAGGCTGTAGTGGTTGCAGTGTCCTTCTATTCCCCTTTTGAACAGATTGTGAAGAAGCTAAATTTTGCAGTATGAGATACTATCTTGCGACACTTTTTAGGTGGAACAATATTTGGAACTACCTCTGGTATTCTGTAGAGATGACCCCCCAGAGAAACAATGACACTGAGGGTTCAAGACTCATAAACAATGTGGAACTTCCACATATATGGCTGGCCCAAGAGAACATCACAAACATCTAGTGGGGCAACATCACATAATACATCATCGTTGAAGGGTTGGATGCCATATGACAATCGACATTGCCGACTGACATGGAGATCTCATCCTTGGTGAAGCCACCCGATGTTGTATGGTTGCGGGTGTGGTTTTTTCAACAATCCCAACTATTTGATGACCTCTGCTGAGATGAGGTTCTTCTGGCTTTCGCTATTAACAATAAAATGCAGCGGGGTCCCCTTCACCCACATCTGTGAATGAAAAAGGTGCTCCCCCGCTTCAGGATCTGTTGGTTCTTTTGGTTGAATTACTACGATGATGACAATAGTAGTGGGGTTCACAACAACACCGAGTGATGAGATGCCTAGAAAATCCATTTTAGTCGGGATGTATCTGTGTAGAGCCCCATGGAATTTCATAACCAAATGTCGCTCAGAGTAATTGATACCCAACTTGGTGTGGAAGGTATTGGTGAACTCCGGAACTGCTTGGCCCCTCTCTTGACATAGTGTGGGCCATCTCATGTACTGGTTCTCATAGTTGCCAATAGGGTAATACTGCTCCTTTACCACATCCACAAAAATATCCGAAGTGGGATCAACCCCAGATATTCCATATTCCTCTATGGAACTTTTCTCCCAGTAAGTTTCCCACCAATGTTTGACATGAGGGAGAGATTTAAGGAGTGCGAAGGTGATCTTTTCTTTGTCAGAAAAATTGTGAACAAAGAAATAACCTTCTAGCAGAGTTAACCATTTGTGTAGGGCTTCTGCATCTATCTGTCCTTCAAATACAGGAATATCAAAATTAACTTGTACCTTGAAAGGCGAGGTGCCTCCAAAGTGGCTGCTTGATGAAGATGCGCCTGATGCTATCGACAGGCATTTAAGGATGTAGGAAAAATTCTCCATCATTTCGTCCCTTTGGCACGTGAGAGCTTGCTCAAGCAACAGATTGATAGGATCGTCTTCTCCGTCATTTTTATTTTCTTCCACCATTGAGGGTTTCTTGGGTGTGCGAGAGAGATTGTCTTCAAGAGAGACAACCTCAAGACCCAACTTGCTATACTCAGACCTCGTCGTGGACATGCACTGAAAAAATGATCAAGAGTAGCCTGCTCTGATACCACTGATCCAGATTATTTTTGGCTTGAAATGAGAGCCGAGATATAATAAATAAATTCATAGAGATATCGTTGATATCCAATAATATAACATAAATGTATCAGAGATGCAACCATAAACACATATATACAGTAATACATGATTTCTATTAATGAAAGAAATGTACAGAGACTGTAAAAATACATAGTGAAAGACTCGCTAGAATGGTGGCAACTTATCTCTGAGAAGAGATGTGACGGCTACTTGAATCTGGAAGAATATGATTACAATGAGGCTTTACAGGCCGTTTTATAATAAACAGGAAAGCCAAAATTCCTAGACATCCAAAAACCTAACCCTAGGAGATGAAGCGCCAAAAGTGATGTGTGCCCCGTTTGGGTAAGTCAGTACATCAACTTCCCGGGGTCGTAACGTTTGCGTACAATCTCCGTTTTAGGCGTATGATAACTCATTGGAAAGGTATCGCCGAGGAGATGCATTTTGGGGGCTCAATCATGCCATCAAATATCACTAAGAACCTCAATATTGAAAAACCTTCATTTGGGCCCTCAAAATAGCCCCAGAATTTAAAAACCTTCATTTTGAGCCAGTTGGAAAAGGTGGGTGGCCACCGATATCCACCTGGATTAGGGGGGTGGTCCGATATGATAGTTTTCCCATGCATGGATCTGAAGGGTCAGGCGAGCCGCACCCATATCTACGGTTGAGGTCCCATTCTAGACCCACCCCACTGTTCTACATTTAATGATGGGGGGGGTGTCCGATATGGTCTATTTTCCAGTGTGGGCCCATTTTCTATCATGGAACCTCCTCCTTGCATCACCCGCCTTGGTTTGCCACCCGTTTTCCACTAGGCCTCCTGTCCACCAGTCACATCACTCGTTTACCCCTTATCCACCAGTTTTAAATCAATATCCAATGTCTTTTTCTTCCTCTTACCCTGAGTAGCTCATTGAAATATTCAAGCGATATGTTACAGTAGCCACCATGATGTAGGTATGACCACTGTGTTATTGTAACTGTGTCATCCTTGCACATTTCAGTGTTTGTTCTTTCTTCTTCGGGCTGTTGGAAGTTTGATGCCTACAACAAACCTTTGCAGTTTCTCTCTGAAGTATTCCTCCTACTCACCCTTATTACAACTTACTGACTGAATTTAGATCAAGACCTCACCTTATTGTGCATAGCTTGGCCAGGATTCTGAGTTAAAATGATATTCTTCTGGGTTTGCAGCCATTTGATCACCCTTTTATATACCAATCGTGACATAAAACTGATGGGCATCAAGCTCTACTCCTGCTGGAATCCAGGAGTGACTTCTGATGCTAAAAATACCAATACAACATATATTATTGGCAATGGATGAGGCCTTGAAAGCCACACCAGCAAGATGGTGGGCGACACATAAACATAGCATCATAGAATTGGTACTATGTCGTACCCTGATGACAGCGCAAATCTTAGCACAAGTAGAAGGCTGTGAAGTTCAGTACACAGGTCAAAGATGACCTAAGGACCATGTGTGGAGTTGTGAGGAAGCCTTGAGAAACATTCTTCAAGAAAAATGGGTGCACAAATTTATTAACACGCTAGACACGACACCTATCAACTGGTACCTCCAAGTAGAGATGCGCGTCATCACTACAGATTGGGTAGGTATGACTCAGAATTTTGTAACTACCTTATTATTTGAAATCCAATTTCCTTCAGTAGACCAAGCATTACATATTGTGAGACAAAAATTATTCAAGGAGGCATCTAGCCTTCCTTTGGAACAAGAAGAGGACGAATGGACTACACCTCTCTAGAAACTACAAGGTTGTTACAACATCAATGCTGATGAAGGTGATGATCCAAGGAAGGTGAACATCACAGAAATAGAAGGCCAGAGAAATGTAATAGGACCAGGAGTTGAGCTACCATTTATCGAAAAACTGATCAAGATTAAGAAGGTCAATATTGGAACAGAGCAGACACACAAGTTTGCAAATATTGGAGATTACTAGGATGCTGCCACCATTGACAAAATTACAGAGTTACTGCATGAATATCAAGACTTGTTTCCAACCAAGTTCACTGATATGAAGGGAATTAAAGGACCTATGGGAGAGATGAGGATTCCTTTAAATCCAGATGCAAGACTAGTTAAACAGATACCTTACAGACTGAACCCTAAATATAAGGAAAAAGTGAGGATTGATCTTGACAGAATGATGGAAGCAAGAATCATAGAACCTGTCAAAGAGTTAGAGTGGATTATCCCTATGGTGGTACAAGACAAGAAGACAAGAGATACCAGGATATGCATATATCTCAGGAAGCTAAATGATTCTTGATTTCATGACCCCTTCCCTACACCATTCACCGACGCAGTGTTAGATAATGTGGGAGGCCAGGAAGTATATTCTTTTACAGATGGATTTTCAGGATACCATCAGATCCGGATTGCCAAGGAAGATCACCATAAGATGACATTTGAAACTGAATGGGGATCCTACCAATACACAATAATACCATTCGGATTGAAGAATTCCCCAACCATATTTTCCAAGGTGGTGGTCGAAGCATTCAAGGAATTTCTACATAAAGTTTTAGAAGCATATTTTGATGATTGGACTGTTTTTAGTTTATTGAAGAATCATATTGAATGTCTAAGGCTAATGTTGGATAAATGCAGACAGTGCCAAATTTCCTTGAACATGAAGAAATGCATTTTATTTTCACCATTTGGAGTTCTGTTAGGACATATTGTATGTAAGCAAGGATTGCTGGTAGATCCATCCAAGATCACCATTATAGTTGATCTACCCCCTCCTACTTCAGTTAAATAGTTGCGCACTACGTTGGGACACACAAGATATTACATAAAATTAATTAAAGGATATGCTCAGATTACAACGCCCATGGAGAAGCTATTGAAGAAGGATTGTTAGTTTAGTTGGAAAGAAGAATGCCAACAGAGCTTCGACACACTGAAACATAAAATGGTTACTGCGCCCATTCTGGTCTTCCCAGATTGGACCAAGGAGTTTCATGTGCATGTCAATGCATATTCCATTTCTTTAGGAGTCATGTTAGCACAACTGAGAGGAGGAGATATTGACCACCCGTTATCCTTTTGTAGCAGGAATCTATCAACAACAAAATATAATTACACCACTATAGAGAGATAAGGATTGGCCATGGTGTATGCATTGCAGAAATTTCGCCACTACTTGTTGGGAGGACACTTTAAAATGTTTACTGATCACTCCACGCTGAAATACCTAGTCAACAAGCTAGTGTTGGGGGGAAGGATATGCATATGGCTTTTGCTGTTTCAAGAATATGATTTTGAGATCATAGTAAATCTAGGTAGAATGAACAAAGGCCTTGACCATTTGTCGAGGTTGGAAAATGGTGAAGAGCTGATCAATTTGGAGGATACACTGTCGGATGCATAACTATTGGCCATTAGAAATATTTATGACCAATTCACTGATATAGTCCAGTTCCTATCAACATGAATGAAACCTAGTGAATACACAATTCCTCAGAAAAAACAACTAGTTGTGCGCACTGTAGAATTCTCACTTATAGATGGACATATATATAAGATGGGACTTAATGCGATATTGAGAAGGTGTTTTATGGAGGCAGAACGACCACTGATCCTCACAAAATCTCATGAAGGCATCAAAGGAGGGAATTATGCAGGAAAAGAAACTGCGTAGAAGGTTCTGAGAGCTGGCCTTTGGTGGCCTACCTTACATAGAGATGCTAAAGACTATTCCAGAGCCTACGATGTATGCCAAAGAGTTGGGAAAAAATTCCAGAAGAGATGAAATTCCATTGGAACCACAACTAACCCTACACGCATTTGAGAAATGGGCCATTGACATCGTTGGACCTATAAACCCACCAGGAAAGTGCACAGGGGAAAGGTACATAATTATAGCTACAGAGTACTTGACTAGATGGGCCAAAGAAAGAGAAGTTAAGGAGTGTAGTGAAACTATAATTTCACGCTTCATATTTGATGACATCATAACTAGATTTGGATGCCCAAATATCCTTATGAGTGATCAAGGAACACATTTCATCAATAAGACAGCTAAAGCCCCGACTGAAGAATTTGCTATCCACCATCAAAAGAGCATGCCATACCATCAACAATCAAATGGGACAGTTCAAGCATTCAACAAGATTTTGGAAACAAAACTAACCAAGATTTTCAATGTGAATAGGGATGATTGGGATTTAAGAGTACCAGCAGTATTATGGGCCTATAGAACCACTTGGAAGAAGCTAACAATGCAGACCCATTTTAAGTTGGTATATGGTCTTTAAGTTGTTGTTCCAATGGAGTATTTGGTCAAAAGCCTGAGAATTGATGCCTTTATAGATATGGATGACCCTGGAGCTGTTCAAGAGAGGCTTGCACGGCTGGTTGAACTAGAGGAAGACAGATTCATTGTAGGATTCCATTAACAAGTACAGAAGGAAAGAGAGAAGGCCTACCATGACAGGCACATCAAGAAGAAGGCATTCAAACAAGGTGATCTAGTCCTGATATATGATAGTAAGTTCATAAAACATCCTGGGAAGTTCTGAACGCATTGGCTAGGTCCATACGAGATATTTTATGTTACAGAGGGAGGAGTTGTGCAATTGAAAACATTGAATGGAGAATGGAAGAAAGGATTAGTGAGAGGGAGCCGGTTGAAATTATACTATGATAACCAGATGCCCCGCAGTTCTCAGCAAACACAAGAAGAAGCAGGTCTAGGTACCAGGTGCAGTTGAAACTAAGTACCAGACACATAAAAGACAGTTTTCACAAGGGAAAAAGAGGAGGCATC
This sequence comes from Picea engelmannii, assembly GCA_009831015.1. Lineage (NCBI taxonomy): Eukaryota > Viridiplantae > Streptophyta > Pinopsida > Pinales > Pinaceae > Picea > Picea engelmannii. The sequence continues at coordinate 1,212,063 of ML780306.1, forward strand.
GAGCAAAAAGTAGAGGCTGCACTGCGTAGTCAGAGGTCGAAGAAAAAGAGAAAGACCAGATCTGAAGTGCCTCGAGATGAGTCACAAGTGAGTGTTGGGGGCCTGTTGGCCCTTGGTTATGGAAGTATGTGAAGATTAAGGAATAAAAGGGAGAATGCAAACTTCGTGGAAGATACAGTGACTGTTACTGGGTTGAAGTGAGAAAAAGAGAAGAAAAGATGGAGCGAAGTAAGTTGTTGGACGAGGATATCGGGGATGACAAATAAGCAAGAAATAAGGATCATGGAAAACTCAACAAGTGGGAAAATCCACCGTTGGATTCTTTGGAGCACCGCGCGAGAAGGAAGGAAAGACAGGTTGGCGAAGCCCTGGAAATACGGATCAAGTTGACATAGGGTTTTAGACACCTAGGGTTTTGGTATCTAGGGTTTTGGACACCTAGGTTTTGGCCTAAGGATGTCGGTGAGCTATTGAAATGTATAAATAGAGGTCAAGAAGACCTGGGTCGGGTTGGTGTCAAGTTTTTCATTGTTGTTATTGATCGATCTAATTGTGTGCGCCCTCTTACATACATGGACTTGGCCCTCTTACTTGCATTTTTTTCCAAAGCACTGCTGAGTTGCTCTTCTTAAAAAACATTTTTTTTGAAGATGTGCGCGCCCTACACCATTACTATCCATGTACATACACTTGTTGCACCACTACAACTCATGTACATACACATGTTGCACCACTACAACCCGCGTATACTTGCAAAAGTTGAAAAAAATAAAAAGTTGCAAGGAATTCATTGATATTACGGGCTATTGGGTAGTTTCCCAACTAATCGACCTGCTATATCCCTTCACCCAACCGAATAACCATCCTTTTTTCATATAAATGGAGGTTTTGGGGTCTCATTCCAAATCTAAGGATAAGAACAGTGAAACTCTGCCCGATTTTACTTCCCCTCCTTGACCAAGATATTGCAACCCTTTTGTGAGAATTGCCTCAACATTCCCTCATTAACCCCTTATCCCTCCATTTAACCCATTTACTTCCCATGAAGAGATTAGAAGGTTGAGAGGATAAGTTTATACAAAGGTGCACTTGAAGCTTGGTGAAGAGGAGCCCGAACCAGGTTTGGGAAATGGTAGCCGATTGTTATTGGGCTAATTCTTAAGTGTAGACACAAATCAATCCCCATAGCTTCACTATGAAACTAGAACAAAACAAGACAATACACTACTCTTTCCTTATATTTCAATTATCAAATGAGAAATGGATCTAGAACATACCTTTTAAATATCGAATATCCAACTTCTCCAATGCAATCCAAGCTCCGTCATGAGGCTTATGGAGAAATATATGCAAAAGAACAAAAGCCAACAAAGAAAAGAATAATAGAGTCTATTTGATATGAAACTATGTATGTGAGCAAGGAATCATACAATATGAACACATAACATTCATATAGGAAAGAAAAGTATACCTGTATTAAAGAATGTGGAAGAAAGATACAATCAGATGCCTTGATGTTTTCAGGTTCCTTCCAATAGTTCCTTTCTTCCCACACACTTCTAATCCACTGATTCTGAGACTATAGATCTGATAGCTATTCACAATCTATCTTGACAAAGCAAAGCTCAAAGCCAATATACAAGCTCCAAAAAATCCAAGCTACAAAACCCAAGCTAACTTTCTCCATGAGAGATGCTCTCCTTTTATAATATAAAGAGGATAAGGTGAGGAGGTTAGGATGATCCCACTAAATCATGAAATCGAGCAAGATCCAAACCGTTCGGAGGCCACCTCACCATAGAAACTTCTCCTTCTAGAAGCATCGAGAAGATTCTTGTTTTTCCCACATACAGAATTCAGCGCACCCTAGCTATAATGTAGCCCACGATGATGTCATAGTCTAGATTTAGAGTAGGGTGTGGTGATCAGGCATCGCCGCACCCTGCGTATAGTATAGCCTGCGATGATCTTCCTTAATAGGGTTTTTACAAAGGAAAATATAATTTCTTCTCTCAGGCAAAGTTCTTCTCCCTTATTTCTTCAGGAATTCAGGCCACTGATCCTTCTAAAGACAAAGGATAGGTTTACATCACTAATGATCATAAGGGTGACACAAATAATGTGTAACAGATATCCCCCCAAATTATGAAGTTAGAACAGATTGATAGATGAAATACTTTGTCGAGTGTGTGTAGGGAACAAGGAACAATCGGTTGGAAACCTACCAACAAATAAGGAAGTACAATAATATATCATCATTGAGGTAGGCATTCCCATACTTAGAATACAAATGACTCAAAGCATAAATTCAAAAATGGAAAGATCCATGTCAAGTAAGACAGATCATGTCCACCAAACATACACTGTGGATCCATGCCAATATGACTCAAATATGAACATAGCCACCAAAACTACACTGTGGATCTATGTGTTAAAGACTCAAATTTGAACATAGCCACGAGACATAGAATGTGGATCTTTGCAATAGTACAATATGAATATACTCCAAAGCAACCTGAATCTATTAGAAAAGATCCAGGGTCTTCATCTCCACCACTCTATAGTATGAATCTAACCATGCTTATACATGTGTTGAAGTTGAACATGGTAGAAACCACTTGATTACAGGTCATTAATGAATACCGTTAAAAAGTGAGAGGGAAATCACCATTAATGTCAATGACTCCCAAGGTACTCTCGTACAATCCAACGAATATGAATTAATGAGTTGAAGTCGAACACTCGACGAAATATCTCAATCAGGGGTCAATAATGAAAACCCACTGTCGAAAGCAAGGAAACCTGCCATTGAGGCATGAAAGTTGCAAGGTACCAATCAATTTATAAGTATAATTCCTAGATAATGAGTTGAATTCGACAGGAAAAGACTCGTCATAGGAAGGCCTTAATGTATCCCCCATCAATGACACGAAATAGGTAACAAGATTTGAGGTAGATCAGAGTAACAAGTGATTCATGATTGATTCAGGGATGACCGATGCAATAAAAGGCTTAAGGACTGCAGAAATGGTTGACACGATAGAAGGCTTTCTGGGTTGAACTTCTCCTTGAACATATTGACGACAAAACAACTGTCTTGGAAATACTAACTCAACAACAGGGATCACAGACCAAAGGGTAATGTTATAAAGGATTATGATCAAGAGACAAGCAAATTTTCCAACCTAGACACAAAGAAAGTGAAAGGGTGTCATGTTCAAAATTGACTCTTCCATATAATACAAGTTATATACATTTCTTTCCCAATTTCCCCCCCACCATTCCTGGTGAGTACCTATTTATTTTTACACAAGCTTGAGAAGGATAACATATGCTTGAACTATAAGCTCATACTTCAGAGTATATTTAATGAACCCTAGTAAGGAGTGGTTCGGTCCCATATGGGCCTTTCTATGTTTGTTTTATGAGTCCAAAGAAAGTAAACTCGAGGGTTTTTCATGTTTAGAGAGTCTGAAAAACACTTAAAGAAAACTCCAAAATGTCTTTTTTCATAAATTATTCTGATGATACCTAAAAATAGATAATCTACCGCTCAACATATGTTTTCTTCAAATAATTTTATGGGCGTGAAAAGAACAAGGTCGCTCGACAATCGTTTCATGTTTAGAAAGTCTGAAAAGAGATTAAAGGGAACTCCACAGGGTTCCTTTTTCGTATAACCTTTACGAGTCCGAAAAAGTGATAAAAGTATACTCAATTACATTCTCATTGATTTGCGAGCATGAGAAAGAACAAAGACTAAGCTTGGGATTGTTTTCATGTTTACGCAAGATTAAAACAAAACAAAACTATGTTTGGGATAGATTTTATTTTTACACAAGCTTAAAACTAGCCAAAAATATGCTTGGACCTGGTTTCATTTTTACACAATCTTGAACCAAAGGAAACTATGCTTGAGGTAGGTGGTTTCATTTTTACACAAGCTTGAACCAAAGTAAAAACTATGCTTGAGGCTTCCCAACACATAATCCAGGGATGGTTGGTAATTCTCCCCTAGCTTAAGAAACTAGCGGCTTTAACTTCAACATGAATTCCAGAGGTTGGAAGCATTGCCCCCCAAGATTTGTCTCATCCAACAACATAGGCAGATGAAATGAAGATTCAAATACTAGATGAAGGACTTGACTCAAACAGAGAGGGGGAAAAAATATATTTCATTTTTTAATGAGCTGGACACAGGAATAAGAACTATGCTCGAGAATCCAAGTTCAATCCCCAGACCTTTGTTTCATTTTTTAACGAAATTTACACAAAAAAAAGAACTATGCTCGTAAGCTATGTTTCATATTTTAATGAGGTTTCTATAGAGACGTGAAAACTATCCATGTATATGGTTTCGTTTCTTAACGAGCTTGAAATCAGAAAACCATGCTCAAAGTTGGTTTCATTTTTTAATGAGATTGAAATCATAAAACCATGCTCAACACTCTCTTCTTGATCATGGATTCTGAGAGGACAATGCTCTGGAAGGACACCATGTCAAGGGACAAAAATTGGTCATGGATTCCAAGAGATCTTCATTTGACGGAAGAAACACACTTAGGAAGGGACACATGTCGAGGGCCGCGATAGGGGTAATGAGATCAATCTCTAAAGACCCTATCGAAGATATAAGCATTTCAACTACCAGATCTAAGTCATAAGAGACTGAGCTTACAACGAAAGGCTCATCTGTATCGACAACTAAAATCATGGGAGAGAACACTACATAATTGACCTATGGCAGGGGTGATACCGACTGCATATAAGAACTGTTTAGGGAGGTCATTGAAGTCAAGGTCAAGTCAGGGAAAAAATCCAAAAGTTGATCAACAGTCACAATTCTTCCATCGTGAGGGAAAGATATCACATGAAAAAGAGTGGACACTATAGCTTTCATGGCATATACATAATCTTGCCCAATGAGTAAATCAAAATCCAAGGGGTCTTGGACTACCATGATGTCAATAAAGACAGTTTTCCCTCCAAAAGTTATGGAAAACCGAGGAAGGATCCCTAAAGTGTGACTGGTTCTTCTGTTACAAGAGAATAGAGTCTGGGTAAGCGACACAAGCTGAGGATAACCCAAAGCTTTCCAACCAATAGAGGAAAAAATACTAATGGACGAACCTTCGTCTATAAAGTTTTGAGGAACATCTCGACCACAAACCTGTACTGTAATATTGAAAGGAATGTGAGAGGGAAGATGAGGGCTAGTTAGCAGACCCCAGTCAAAAATGATGGCCTCATTACTTGGAGGGGCTTCCATGGGAGGAGGAATGCCCCCTAGTAGGGTAGATTCTGTATCAACGAGAAAAACGTGGGCAATATTGGGTTTACTCTCTAGAGAGATAATAGGATCGATTGATAATGACATCAAATCGACCACTTGGGTTTCATTCTCCAAGGGGAGAATGGGGTCAATAGGTGGAAAGGGATCGACCACTTGGGTTTCACTCTCTAACGAGAGAGTGGGATCGACTGATGATGGAATCAGATCGACCACTTTGTCAACATGATCAACTAAGGATGTGACCAGATTGACTACATGATCAATCAGACTAACCGATGAAGGGAATGGATTGATCATTCCATCAACTACAGGTGGGTCGAGAGTAAGATTGCGATAAGAAACTAGAAGTTGAGGTTCAGAACCAGTCATGTCTTCCAGTAATTTTGAGTGTTCATCCATATGAGGGAAAAGGTTAGTTTGATGACTCCCTCCTCATAACCTACAAGGAAACTTGACTCTACTTTTGTTCTTCCCAATGGTATCTTTGTTGGAATGTTTTTTAGACAAAGGAAGAGTATGCATGTTTGTCATTGATGGAAAAGATCACAATCAACAACACAATGACAATGATGGAATGGCAAGATCAACCGTGTAAGCTCAAGAGGAGGAGAAACAATGATCGTTGGATCCCATTCAGAATTCTCGATGACTGTAAGATCTGAATTAAGATTGGAGGAGCGCACAAAAGAGGAGAACATATATTAGGCATCAGATTTGAGTGCGAAGACTGACCATCATCGGATCCAGAAAAAGCAGCATGATATTTAAGTACAAGATGAAGCGGACTTAGAAAGTCCCGAAAGTAGGAGGATCGTTGATCCAAGAAGGACACATGGAAAACAGTCAGAGCATGACAAAGGTTTTGTTTCAAAGTTTGACAGATCGGGAAATCCAAAGGAAATAGGTTCTCCAACCCCTCAAACTTGCGATATGCGAAATCACGATAACAATCCTGACCATTGGAGTCATAGGACACATGGAAAGTGATTGGAATTTTGCTGACTTGCACATTGGAGGAATCAACGAAGCATGGTATGGGAACTCATGATATGTGATATCCCAAAATTATCCAAGCCATCGGATTGAGGTTTGATCTAAACCCTTGGATCGAGGTATGTTGTGGAATGTTGGATGTAGAGGACACATGGCGAGCGATTGGCATATCCCTGATTGGAAAGTCAAAGGAAGGAAATCCTATAACCTTCCAACTCACGATATGTGAAATCAAGAAAAGTATTGGTCCATGGTCATAGACAAGGTCACATCGTCAAAGGCTGGAGGAAGGAGCTAGCGGAGCTAAGCCCCTTTTCGGAGATTGCAACATGAAGAGTCAAGACTCTTCATCTCTGGATTACCGAAATGAGAAATGCGAAAACGCCTTTTTGTATAGGCTGTGGTCACCACCAGTGGTCATGTGAGAAGGAGGAGCTAGTGGAGCTAAGCTCCATTTTGGGGATCACAACTTGGAGCGTCGAGACCCTTCGACACAAAATTTCCTAAATGCAAAATGCAAAATGCATTTTGATTAGGCCTGTGGTCATAGCCAGTGGGCATGTGGGATAAATGCAAGACCCTGCGAATTTAATCCAATGGTGCTGGTTATTTGAGCATCTGATCGAAGGGATACTATTGATATTCATGATTAATTGTTCAGTTATGTTTCAGTTAGCATAATCGAATCATGGTTCTTTATCGATTGGTGATTCAGTTGCTGAGATGTTTTCTTATTTTCCCAAGGATATTCGAAGTGTAACTGATGAGGCTAGTGTGTATAAAAGGAGAGATGCAACGACTGTGTGAGGTTGGTTGTTCTAACTGGAAAAATGAGATGAATTGTAAGTAGGGTAAAATTACAGTATGCAGAGCATGATACAAAAATCAAAGATGATTACCAGTTGCTGAATAGACAGAAGCAAGAGCAGAATAGCAGAATAGCATGAAGCAGAGAAGAATTGCAGAACAATTTTTGAACCAGAGAAGAACTGCAGAACAGTTAAGAAGGGGTAAGAATTCAGATACCTGTATTGTTTGTTGGTCAATCATTTATTTATAATCAGGGAGGAAGGGTGGTGGTAGGGAGGACTGTGGTCCTTTGATATTCAAGTTGGTGCTTGAATATTGGAAGTTGTATCTTCCATCTAGTTGTGGCTATAAAAACAAGGTGGTGCTCGAGAAAACACAGAGTTTTTTGTATACAAGTTGGTGCTGGCATATTTAGGGAGTTGGTGCTTCCTTCCAGTGGGTACTAGAGAAACCAAAGAGTTGGTTCTCTCAACAAGTTGGAACTTGTAAAACAGGGGTAGTAGCCTCACTTTGAGTTGGTGCTCAAGCATAGATGATGTACAGAACCTAAAAGACTGCCTATCATTTCGAAGAAGAAGAGGTTTTCTCCTTTTATGGGTTTCCTCGTGAAAATATGTCTCTGTGTATATCTTATGTGTTATTGATGCTCATTATTTATGTTGTCCATATGATGTATAATATTGATGGTCACTTGATGAAAGATTAAAAATGGTTTAATAGACTTAAAATTGTTTAAGCACAGTAACAACTGATTCACCCGCCCTCTCAGTTGTCTTAGTAATTTCAACAATTGGTATCAGAGAGGGTTCATTTTATTCAAAGGTAGATATGTAAGCTTAAACATGACAAGTCATGAAGGGACTTCAACTACTAATCCCCCTCTGTTTGATGCAACAATTTTTTCCTTCTAGAAGGTTAGAATGAGAACATATTTAATGGCCTTAGGTGTTGATGTTTGGGATGTAGTAGAGACTGGATATATAAAGCCTGTTGTGCTAGCTTCCAAGGATGATAAGTTAGAGTTTAGATTTAATGCTAAGGGAATGAATGTTATCTTGAATGGACTTGCTGAAGATGAGTTTGTAAAGGTGATGCATCTTGAAACTGCTAAAGCTATGTGGGATAAACTTGTTAATAGTTATGAAGGAAATGAGAAAGTAAAAGATGCCAAACTTCAAACACATAGGTTGAAGTTTGAACAACTAAAGATGAATGAAGATGAAATAGTTAGCAAGTATTTTTTAAGAGTTGAAGAACTTGTGAATGCCATGAAGGGTCTTGGTGAGAAGATTGAAGAATCATTTTTAGTTCAAAATATTTTAAGATCTCTCCTTGATAAATTTAATCCAAAAGTCTCTGCAATAGAAGAACTAAATGATCTTAAAACTCTGTCCATTGATCAAATCCTAGGAACTCTAACTGCATATGAAATGAGAATCAACAAAGATAAATCCATTACTAGAGAAGCGTATTTTAAAGCAGACAAGAATACTGATTCAGATTTAGATGATATTAGGGAAAAATTTGTGAGAAGGTTAAAGAAAGGATCAGGAAAATATCAAGGCAAGATTCCCTTCAAATGTTTTAACTGTGGTAAGATAGGTCATTTTGCATCTAAGTGTCCCCACCAGAAAAAGGACTAGAACTCTGATGATGAAAAGAAGTACAAATTCAAGAAATATAGTAAAAGGAAAAGTTTGTGTGCAAACAATTACAATTCCTCAGAAGACATAGATAGTGATTCATCATGTGAAGAAAAAGTGAATGATTTTATGCTTATGGCTATGGGAGATCTTGATGATGAATAGATGGGAGTTATAATGGATGATGAAGAAGCTGTGGTGGATATGGAAGGTGAATTAATCAATGCTTTGGAAGAAATTGACAGAATTAGATGTAAGAAGATAAAACAAAAACAATTGTTGATGTAGTTTAAAATGAATTGTGAAAAACCTGATGAAAACTTTGCTCTACTAGAAGTGGAGTTAGAGGAGGCAAAGAAAATAGAAGACATACTGAAACAACAGTTGTCAGAGAATAAAGAGAGGTGTGAAGCCTTAGAAGAAGAGATAGTAAAACCAGAAAAGAAATAGAGAAGTTTAAGGCATTGTATCACCAAAATCTTTCAAGTATTAAAGCCTTAGAAGAATTAACTTCCATTCTAAATCAGCAAAGGAATCCAAAGTTGAAAGTTGTCTTGGGCTATGAAGAAGGATCAAGTAGTGATCATCCAAGTAATACAGAACCCATCAAGTTTGTCAAATCTACAATCATTGACAACAACCACTCTGCAGAAACAAAGAAAGAAAATCAACCACCAAGAAGGAATGAAAGAAAAAGTACCAGAACTAAATCTGTAGATCAAAGAACAAACACAAACACATCTTTTGATCAAAGAAATCATCAGCATGGAAGAAATCGACTACAGTCTTTTTTCAGGTACAAAGGTTTTTTCTATGGTTATTGTTTCTCTGTTCTAACTTTGGTCACAAAGTTGTAAACTGTTCTTTAAGATCTAGATATGTGAAATCAAGATACTCAAGGAATAATTATTTTCCACAACAAATATTGAGACAACCAAGAAATAAAAGACCACAGGCTATAAATCCTGTGATGGATGGGGGAAGGACACAGGTGAAACATAACAACAGTTATGAGCATAACAATCGTTATGATCTTTTATTCAGTGAACCAGAATGTTACATCTATCATAACTATGGACATAAAGCTGCAGATTGTTGCTTAAGGAATTTTAAGCCAAACTCGAATCCCACTGTTGAAAATTTCAAGATTTGGAAGAAGAAAGAAGATGACAAGTGTAGATTAGTGTTATCAGCCCAAAGACAAAAGAATCCCTAGTATATTGACAGTGGATGTTCCAAACATATGACTGGAGACAAAAGTAAGTTTCTAACTCTAAGTAAAATCAAATTAGGGAATGCAACTTTTGGAAATGATGCACTAGGAAAAATAAAAGGTAAAGGAATGGTAAGTTTGAGTAATGGAAAAAAGAAATCTCAAGATGTGTTGTTTTTAGAAGTTTTGAAACATAATCTGCTTAGTGTCAATCAAGTCTATGATCGAGGATGTGAAGTCGTTTTTACTTCTAAATATTGTAGAATAAAATCTGTGAATTCAGGACAGGTATTTGCAAAAGGGATAAGAACAGAAAACAATGTATGTGTTAAAAGAAGAAAAATAAGAATTCCACTTAATAAAGTATGATGAAAGTTGGCTATGGAATAGGAGACTTGGACACTTAAATTTTGATCATATAATCAAGCTCAAAAACAGTGGAGCAGTAAAGGATCTTCCAAGGATATCAAAGCCATATGATTCTATTTGTAAACCATGCCAGATAGGAAAGCTTACTTGGAAACAGTTCAAATCTAAAAACTTTCCTTCAAAAAGAAAAACCTCTCCAGTTAGTACATATGGATTTATGTGGACCATCAAGAAAACAAGGTACAGGAAAATAAAAATATTTTATGTTGATTATTCTAGACTAACATGGGTTTCCTTTCTGAAAGAAAAATTTGAAGCATTTGAAAAATTCAAAGTGTTTAAGGCTCTGACTAAGAATCAAACAGGAAAAAGATTGAAGGCAATAAGGTCTGATAGAGGAGGTGAGTTTATCTCATGGAGCTTCAAAGAGTTCTATGATAAACATGGGATCAAAAGAGATTACACAATCCTAAGGACACCACATAAAAATGGAGTTGTTGAGAGGCATAATAGATCAATACAACAAATGGCAAGATCAATGATGAATGAAAAAAATATTGCTCAGACATATTGGGTGGAAACAATACATACAACTGTTCATATTATGAACAAATCTCATCTCAGGACACACAGTGACAAGACTCCTTATGAATTATGGTGTGGAAGACCTGCTTCAATCAAGCATGGATGATTTTAGGGGCTAAATTTCGCTCATGGGCTAATTTTCCAAGGGTTTCCCCCCAAAAAGATTCGTTATTCTAAAAATCATTCGCCCAAATTCTATATGATAAAATTATTTTACCTTAAAATCGCCAAAAGTTTATACAAACTATATAAAATCCTTAGAAATTAGAATATTTTTAGAAAAATATCGCCAAACATTTTATACTTGGCATATGAAGGATTAGTAAGATTCGCCAAGTTTTCTACATTTTAAAATAAATTTCCATCCTTAAAATCATCCCTGCAATCAAGCATTTTGAAGTCTTTGGGAGTAAATGTTATATCAAGAATAATGATGAAAATATTGGCAAATATGATGACAGGGCTGATGAAGGTATATTATTAGGTTATGCTACAAAAATTAAAGGTTACAGATGCTATAATAAGAGGTTACATAAATTTGTTTATTGTATTGACATAAAATTTGATGAAGAAATCCCGATAGGAAATGTAAGCAGTGTTGAACCAAGCACAAAAGATATAATTGAAAATGAAGATGAACAGGTCTGAGGATCAGAAAGAGAAGAATCGAAATAAGATGAAGATACAAATACTCCAACTGACACAAATCAGCAGAAATAAGAAAAATCACCTCTCAGAATTGTTAGAAAGAATCATCCTGAAAATCAGATAATTGGAGATATAAATAAAGGAGTTCAGACAAGAAGGAAATTGATTAAAGACTCATAACAATCCCATGTTGCTTTTTTTCTATGGATTAACCTTAAAATTTTGATGAAGCCAACCAACATGATGATTGGATTAGAGCTATGAATGAATATCTTGATCAGACTGAGAAGAACAATACTTGGGAGCTTGTTCCTAAACCTGAAGACAAGAATGTAATAGGTTCCAAATGGGTGTTCAAAAATAAAATGAATGAAAAAGGATAAGTTGTTAGAAATAAAGACAGATTGGTCTGTAAAGGGTATGCACAAGTTGAAGGTCATGATTTTGATGAAACTTTTGCACCAGTGGCAAGATTGGAAGCTATCATAATGTTTCTTGTATATTCATGTCATAAGAACTTTAAAGTATATCAGATGGATGTTAAGTCAACATTTCTTAATGGAGATCTAGAGGAAGAAGTATATATGGAGAAACCTGAAGGATTCTCATTGACAAATAATCCTAACTATGTCTGGAAGCTAAAGAAGGCTCTATATGGACTGAAACAAGCACGACGAGCTTGGTATTATAGACTGGACAAATTCTTACAAGACAAAGGATTCAAGAAAGGTATTGTTGACAACAATCTCTACATTAAGTCTGAAGGTGATAATTTACTAGTTGTTTTGGTTTATGTAGATGATATTATTTTTGGCTGTACTAATGAACCCTCTGTCCAGTGTTTTGCTAACTTTATGCAAACAGAATTTGATATGTCCATGATAGGAGAACTGTTATACTTTTTGGGTTTACAAGTAAATCAAAGTTCTGCAGGAATATTTATCTCTCAAGAAAAATATTTGAAAGAGATGTTGAAGAAATTTCAGATGGAGGATTCCTCTCCTGTTAGTACACCTATGGTGGTTGGTTGCAAGATTAGTAAAGATGATATTTCACCTGATGTTGATTAAATGACATATTTAGCTATGATAGGCAGTCTTATGTACATCACAACATTTCGTCCTGATATAATGAAAGTTGTTGGAATGATAGGTCGTTATCAGTCTGTTCCTAAACAAAGTCATTTGGTAGCTGTCATAAGGATATTCAAATACTTGAAGGGAACAATGACTTATGGTCTGTGGTATCCCAAAAATCAGAATTTTCAGTTAATTCTTATTCAGATGCAGATTGGGAAAATTGTGTGGATGAGAGAAAGAGCGCCAGTGGAGGTGCATTCTTCCTAGGTGACTCATTGGTAGCATGGATTAGTAAGAAGCATGGATCTATTTCCTTATCAACTATAGAGGCAGAGTAAATTTCTGCTACTACTTGATGCACTCAGATTTTATGGATGATTCAAACTCTTACATATTTGAAGGTAAATTATACTGATCCAATTACAATTCACTGTGATAACACTAGTTCCATTAGTGTCTCCAAGAATCCTGTTCTTCATTCCAAGACTAAGCATATCCCAATACATTACCATTTTCTCAGAGAACAAGTTACAAATAGAGTCATTCAGCTGAATTATATTCCTTCCATAGAACAAATAGCTGATATCTTTACTAAATCGTTAGCAACAACCCCTTTTGGATATATTCATCAAAATTTAGGGGTTATAACTTCTTTCGTCTAATCTGTTCACCTAGTCAGGGGGAGTACTTATTGGATATCTATTGTATTTCTAAGTTGCTCATAGTTGACAGGGGGAGTATGTACTGCAAAAGCTCAGGGGGAGCATGTTTCTTCTTTGAAATTGATGTCAAAGGGGGAGAAAGTGTGGTAATTTTAAGGATGCTACAGTGGTATAATTGGATGTTCTTCAAGGGGTTTCAAGGGGTTTCCATCAATGCCAAAGGGGGAGATTGTTGGCATGTTTTTCAGAAAAAGATATAGTATGCATGTTTGTCATTGATGGCAAAGATCATGATCAGCAACACAACGACAATGATGGAATGGAAAGATCAGCAGTGTAAGTTCAGGAGGAGGAGCAACAGTGATCATTGGATCCCATTCAGAATTCCCGATGACCGTCAGATCCGAATTAAGACTAGAGGAGTGCACAGAAGAGGAGAAAATATCTCAAGCGTCAGATCTGAGTGTGAATACTGACCATCGTCGGATCCATAAGAAGGAGCACGATATTTAAGTACAAGATGAAGCGGGCTTAGAAAGTCCCGAAAGAAGGAGGACCGTTGATCCAAGAAGGACACATGGAAAACAGTCAGAGCACAACAAAGGTTTCATTTCATAGTTTTGCAGATCGGTAAATCCAAAGGAAAGAGGTTCTCTAACCCATCGAACTCGTGATATCCAAAATCCCGATAACAATCCTGACCATTGGAGTCATAGGACACGTGGCAAGCAATTGGAATTTCGTCGACTTGCACATTGGAGGAGTCAACGGAGCATGGTGTGGGAACTCGCGATATGCGATATCCTGAAATGATCCGAGCCGTCGGATTGAGGGTTAATCTAAACCCTTGGATCAAGGTATGTTGTGGAACGTTGGATGTAGAGGACACATGGCGAGTGATTGGTATCTCACTGACTGGAAAGTCAAAGGAAAGAAATCCTATAACCTTCCAACTCGCGATATGCGAAATCGTGATAAGGACTGACCCATGGTCATAGACATGGTCACATCGTCAAAGGATGGAGGAAGGAGCTAGAGGAGATAAGACCCTTTTTGGAGATTGCAACATGAAGAGTCAAGACTCTTCATCTCTGGATTACTGAAATGCAAAATGCGAAAATGCCTTTTTTTATAGGCTGTGGTCACCGCCAGTGGTCATGTGAGAGGGAGGAGCTAGTGGAGATAAGCTCCATTTTGGGGATCACAACTTGGAGCATCGATACCCTTTGACACAGGATTTCCAAAATGTGAAATGTGAAATGCATTTTGATTAGGCCCGTGGTCACAACCACTGGGCATATGGGATAAACACAAGACCCTGCGGATTTAATCCAATGGTGCTCGTTATTTGAGCATCTAATCAAAGGGATACTGTTGATATTCATGATTAACTGTTCAATTACGTTTCAGTTAGTATAATCGAATCATGGTTCTTGATCAGTTGGATATTCAGTTGCTAAGATGTTTTCTTCTTTTCCCAAGGAGATTCGAAGTGTAAATGATGAAGCTAGTGTGTATAAAAGGAGAGATGCAGTGATTGTGTGAGGTTGGTTGTTCTAACCGGAAAAATGAGATGAACTGTACGAAGGGTAAAATTATAGTATGTAGAGCATGAGATAAAACTCAGAGATGAGTAATAGTCACTGAACAGACAGAAGCAAGAGAAGAATAGAAGAATAGCATGAAGTAGAGTAGAATTGCAGAATAATTTTTGAACTAGAGAAGAACTGCAGAACATTGAAGAAGGGGTAAGAATTGAGATACCATTATTGTTTGTTTGTCAATCATTTATTTATAATCAGGGAGGAAGGGTGGTTCTAGAGAGGACTGTGGTACTCTAATATTCAAGTTGGTGCTTGAATATTGGAAGTTGTATCGTCCATCTAGTTGTGGCTAGAGAAACAGTGTGGTAGGGTGGTGCTCGGTAAAACACAAAGTTTTCTGTATACGAGTTGGTGCTTGTATAAATCTAGTTGGTGCTGGAATATTTAGGGAGTTGGTGCTTCCTTCTAGTGGGTACTAGAGAAACCAGAGAGTTGGTTCTCTCAACAAGTTGGAGCATGTAAAATAGAGGTAGTTGCCTCACTTTGAGTTGGTACTCAAACATAGATGATGTACAGAACTTAAAAGATTGCCTATCATTTCGAAGAAGAAGAGGTTTTCTCCCTTTATGGGTTTCCTCGTGAAAATCTGTCTCTATGTATATCTTATGTTTGATTGATGCTCATTATTTATGTGTCCATATGATGTATAATATTGATGGTCACTTGATGAAATATTAAAAATGGTTTAATAGACTTAAAATTGTTTAAGCATAGTAACAATTGATTCACCCCCCCCTCTCAGTTGTCTTAGTAATTTCAACAATCTTAACTAGTTGACGGGAGGTCATCAACATGTTTCCGAGGCTGACGACATGGGTTGGCGAGGGTGTGTAGAAAATGCTTCTATAACCTTGGATATACCAGGGAAATCCTTAAGAATATGGCTACCCTTACAAAGACTGCAAGGGTACTTGGGCTGACGGGTTGTATGGGTGATTTGGGCATCATCAACACTCCCATCACGATCAACAATAACTGGTTTCTTTCCAACATGTCCGACAACGGTTGGAATTTTGGAACCTTTCTTATTTTTCTTCTTCTTCTTCTTCCTTTTCTTCTTCTTCTTATCCACAGGGTTTCTAGTGGCAGAGTTTTCACTCGGCGAAGAAGATGAAACGGAAGAAGACCTTGCAATTAAAGAAGGTGAAGAATATCTTACTGGTGAAGAAGGTGAAGGATCAACATGAGGTTGATGTTCTTGGGGGAAAGTGCTTACAACCAAAGCACTAGCTAAATTTGGGGTTAGATGAATGGAAAATAACCATACCGGTAATCCAATTGTGAGACCTGGAAGGCTCAAAGTAGCAATATGAGGAGGACCAATGTTTCCATAAGAAGGGAAAACAAAAGGTTCCCCTAGAAAAGGGGTTCCCTCATTGTTCATTCTGGGAATTGAAGCCATAACAAATAAAGATCCAATCTAGAGTCTTCTAGGGAAAACAAACAACACACGCTAAAAATCTGGTAAGCCAACAAGAAAACAAAATCTTCTCACAATGAAAACACTAGTTGGTGATGAAATCCAACGTCATAGGTGTTATCACATAAATTTGTAAAGGGGTGTTTCTCCTAATAAATTGGTTCCTTGGTGAAAGAAATGAAGAAAGGGAGCAAAAAAACCACAAAATAACGTTATCCTAAGTTATTGGGCCTGGGTGAGATTGTGCTAATCGGCACGTAGATCTGGGCGGCTAAGAACTATGTGCCCATATCTACAGTGTGTGGTCCAAACCGGACCCTCCCCGACATTCTATCTTTAACGAAAGGGGGGGGGTACAAAAAAGCGGTTTCCCCACCGGGCCCACCGTTATCGTGGCACGTCCTCATCATTTCGGACCCCCCCCCCCCTACTCCAAACTTCTTACCACAAACCCCCCCTCCAGAATAAACCACTTAATACTCTCCCTTACCACTTATTCCTCCCATTTTCATCTATCCTCCACTCCATATATCTCTTCCTCCCATCACATCGCCTGCTCTCCCTCCTCGTCTCCTTATGGAACAACTATCCTCCACCCACCTTCGGGTCACGTCCCCTTATCACTCTCACCTATCATCTCCTGCCAGGTGTTCTACTTCTCACCTCCATCTAGGAAGATGGTCCTCATCCCGCCTACTTCCGAGGCCTTTCCTCTTCCCCCACATCATCACCCCATGTCGCTTCACCTCTGACCTGTCCCAACGCAGTATCGACGTTTTTCGTCACCCGTACTTTCCCGATCACTTTCTAGATGCCACATATGTCCATATGGTCGCCTCTCATCTCACATCTACGTCTATCATACCATCATCTCCACCAGATCCTCATTCACGCGCACCCACTGGGTCGCCTTGTAACAGTACAACAAAGCAACAAAAAACCATGGGAAAACTGCCATGTCCCTTAGATGTAGAGTTGACTTGGAGCTCTTCGATCCCAAGAAAGTAGTTATTAAAATAGGTGGTGGTGGTTGAACATTGTTTCCACCATAAATGGAAAGCCCAGGAAAGAACCGTTAGTTAGTCCACTCAGTCGTAGGCCCATTCTGAAGCACGATTGCATCTACCAGAGTTCGCGTCTGACCAGAGACTGGATGCACAGTCTTCTAGGAGGCATGCAAACATAACACCTTCAATGCGATGACTTGAACTCACTTCTGAGTTTTGGCTCTGAGTATTTAGGGGTCATTCCCATATTTTGTTAGTGTCGATGGTTGAGCTAAGTTCCCGATTGTAAAGTTTTGATGAGGCCTCTAGTTCTCTAGTTGTGTATTATCACTTGAGACTTCTTGTTTAATAGCAGTCAACTTCTTTCTCATTTCTTTTGCCTCTAATTCTGAATCTCGGGCTTGGCTGATCCAGTTGAGTGTTGCAATTGTAATATAATGTAGGTTTGATTGTATTACTGTCACAACATTTTAGTTTCCTAAAGTCTTCAGATCTAAGAGGATCTTATATCTGAAAATTTTCCTCTGTAGGCTTCTAATAGACTGGATGTCCATAACAGACCTTCACATTTTCTCCTTATGTTTCTTCTGCCTACTCACCACTATGAAAAATTACTGACTAAAGTTAGATCAAGACCTCATTTGTATATGCGCACCAACCCAACGTTCAGAGTTAAAGAAATACCATCCTAAGTATGCGTCCATTAGATCTCCTTTAAAACTATTCACTATGACTTACGAATTGATGGGTATCAGGCTTACCTCTGACGCAATCCAGAGGTGACTTCTGGTGCTAACATTTCTGGCCTCATTGCTGAGGACAAAGTTGAAGATTTTTCCTAGGATTGGACGACAGAGTTTACTGGTTCTGAAGGTGCATTAGAACCTAGTACATCAATATTGCAGCTCTGCACCTGACGAATCCACTGTCGTGACTCCATTGAGACGACTCCATTGTTCCATCTATGGCTTCCAGAGGCAGACAGATGAGATCTACTCCATAACTTCCCCTAGAAGCAGCTGAAGCTAACCAAGAGAAAATTATCAAAAATGGAAAGGCCCCTCGAGAAGGAGCTTCTGCTGCTGAACCAGGTATTTCTGATGATTTTCATGGTCCTTCTTTAGAAACTCCGATTTCTTCTTCTCATTCCTTTGTTATACCTTCTGTCGGAGTTTCTTGAAATTTAAATTTTGGGAGTGTTACTGTTGAGTTTTCCCCTCCTGGTCCTAGATTGGAGGAAGAAATCCTTGTCACTCCTTTATCCCCTAAAGTTGTACCATGGTATAGACCCAGGAACTCATAATATTTTCCAACCCCGGGCTTTACCACCCCTACTCCTATTATTGTTGCTACTACATAAAGGGAAACCTTTGTTCGCTCAAGTCCTATGGCCTTTTCTCCAAATCCTCCATTATTTCCCTTTCCTCTTGGAAGTGTAGTTCCAGTCTCCCATGTTCAAACCCCATCTCCTCCTAAACCTCCTCCACCCATCATCCCTATGGAAGGTGCTAATCCTCCTAGAAATATAATGGACACTATAGTAGACGCCAGATATGCCCCTCTCATTCTACCCCAAACTCTTAACACCCTTCCAGCTAGTGGATACCTTAAGCAACTACCTAAGTTCACTGGGGAGGGAGATATTATTGCAGAGGAGCACCTTGCAACCTTCTATAGTTATGTTGATAACTATGTCATAGTAGATGAATATGTGTGGATGAGGATTTTTGTCCATAGTCTCGATGGATAAGCTAGAAAGTGGTTAAGAGCCGTGACCCCTGGATCCATCAATGGGATTGAGGCTTTGGATGATATCTTCTTGAGACAGTGGGGCGATAAAAAAGACTTCATGTACTATATCACCGAGTTTGGGTCCCTAAAGATAAAGGAGGGAGAGTATGTCTCTGACTTCTCCAAAAGATTTAACAAAATGTACAAAAAGATACCTTATGAGATAAAGCCTACAAAAGATTCAACCAAAATTACCTATGCCAGTGCTTTTGACCCGGATGTCTACTTCCTATTAAGAGAAAGAATAGCTACCTCCTTAGCTCATATGAAAGATGCATCCCTGGAAGTAGAGTCTAACATATTGGCAGTTGACCAACTTAGAAATAAGGCCGACAAGGATAGAGGAAGAGGAAGACCTGAAGCCTCAAACTCCAGTTCTTTTGATCCCCCTCCTTAAATGGACGAAGTAACCAAGTTGCTAAGATCACTTTCAACCAAGATGGAAAGGTTGGAATTAGAAGGGAAGTAGAGATACATAAATCCTCAAAATATCGATAACAAAGGCAACTTCAGGAGGCCAAATAACAATGCTCCTCAGGTTATGAAAAGAGAACCTCGAAATAGATATAGGGATGATTAGAAAATCCAAGCTACTCTCCAGAACAACCTTGTCACACATAATGGTAAAGAGGAAGAGAACATCGATCCAGAAATTCACTATCTTGAAGATTCATCCCCTTCTCCTCACTTAACTCAATCAACATACGAGGAGTCTCTCATGGACATTCAATTAAATGAATTGAGTAAGGGAGATAAGACCGATGACAACCCAAATAGATACAATCTCAGGTCCAAGAAGAAAGAGGGGAATTTTTCCATCCCTGATCAGCCTCCCAGAGTAGAAAATATTGCCCATGATGTAGCAAGCAGCATAAAGGAAAGAAAATATTAGATTTTCCCACCAGTATCCAAAGATCCTACCCCAGAGGTAAAGGATATTCTGAGGCCTCCATCCAATTTTAAATTTGAGCATGAAATACATAAGATTAGGATTCCATTTCCCCTTTCAAAATTGGTCAAGCACGAATATTTTAAGAAACCCTTGTCTAAGTTGTTTTTGCCTGAACCTCTGCTTTTCCCCCCAGACTCCATCAATTTGCAAGATGAGAAACCAACAATCATCCTAGGTTCTATGGTAGAAGATAGATATGATTCATCCCCTTCTTTCTACACATATCTGAACATACATTGTAAGGTGCTCCATAACTGTTTGATGGACTCTGGGGCATCTCATAATCTCATGCCCAAAATTGTCATGGAAGAGCTTGGACTAGAAATCAAAAAGGAATACCATGACTTGTATTCTTTTGATTGAAGGAGAGTGCAATGTTTTGGGGTCATCAAATATCTGGCTATGACCTTGTTCCAATTTCCCATGAAAAGCATGGTCATGGACATCGTGGTGGCTGATGTTCCTCCCAAGTTCCGTATGCTATTGTCAAGATCTTGGATAAAAAGACTTGGGGTAACCTTGCAGATGGACCTCTCATATGATACCATTCCTGTGTTTGGAGGAGAGCATAGAAGACTGTACAAAGAAGCTCAGTTGGCTTAAATGATCAGTGATGAAGAAGACCCCACCAATTATCCTATCTTTTCCCTTGATACTAATTTTGGATCTAGATTATTGCAGCTTACCGATGCCCCTAAACCTCCTCTCAAGATCAAAAGGTCCATTACTCTCTGTGAATATTCTCCTCCAATTACCTCTGTTTGGAAAACGTTCTTTGATGAAGCCTCTTCTAGAGAAGGTGTTGGTGTTGGAGTAGTTTTTGTTTCCCCTGAGCAGGAAACCATATCTCTGTCATATAAATTAGAATTTGAAATTACCAATAATGTGGCAGAGTATGAACCTCTCGTTTTGGGTTTGAGAGCTGCAAAGGACATGGGAATGGAAAAGATATGAGTGTTTGGGGATTATGGGTTGATTTTCCAGTAGATCAGAGATATTTATCAGGCCAAACACCCTTAGCTCAGAAGTTACAGAAATGAAGTATGGGACCTCATTGATAGTTTTTTCTCGGCTTTCAACATCTCATTTATTCCAAGGGAAAATAATGTCATGGTCGATTCTCTGGTTGTTTCAACAAGCAATTTCAAAGTTCCTCTGCCAAAAAAGCTCAGGTATGATGTAGAAGTGAAATATAGACCCTCTATACTTGACAATGTCAAGCATTGGAGAGTGCTTGAGGATGATCTTGAGATCAAAAGATTCCTGGAAACTGTTGAGGATTTTTTTGTATTGCACATTGATCAAGATCTTGACTCTGAAATAGAGCCCCATCCTAATGTTTTATTGAAGAAGATTGTTTATCATCACATTATCTAGCTACCCAACAATCACATCCCAAAGGGACTAGTTCCTTTGGTAAGGAGTTTTGACAGAAATGATGTGGCAGTGAAGGGTAAAATCTCAAATAATGATGCTGATGTGGCCAAGTGCAATATTGGCATAGAGAAGGATCCAAGATTTCTCAAATTATCAAGCAGTATTTTAAGAGAGTAGAGGGCCGGATATATTGAGTTACTAAAATAATTTTCCATTGTGTTTTATTAGACATACGAAGACCTCAGAACATATGAAACCAGTGTCATTGAACACAAGATCCCATTGAAAGAGGAGGCCAAAAAATTTACACAAAAATTAAGACAAATAAATCCTATGTTGCTACCTATTATGGAAAGGGAGGTAAAGAAGTTGTTGGATGCCCAAATCATTGTCCCCTTAATATATTTTGAATGGGTGGCCAACCTAGTCCCAGTGAGGAAAACGAATGGAGAAATCAGACTTTGTGTTGATTTCAGAAACCTAAACAGGAGCTCGAAGAAGGACAACTACCCCTTGCCAAAGATGGAACATGTACTACAAAGGGTAACTGGTGCATCTAGGTTTTCCATGATTGATGGATTTTCTGGCTACAATCAAATCTCTATCTTGCCTGAGGACAGAGAAAAGACCTCCTTCACCACTCGTTGGGGCAAATTTATGTATGCCAAAATTCCCTTTGGATTGATGAACGCAAGGGAAACCTTTCAATGAGCCATGGACATATCCTTCATTAGGGAAAGGGATAAATTTGTGGGCATCTATCTGGATGACATAACTGTGTTTTCCAGATCTAATAAAGAGCATTGTCAACATCTGAGAAAGCTATTCTTGAAATGTAGACAGTTTGGTCTCTCCCTAAATCCAAAAATGTCACTTTGTTCCATGAAAGAGGGAAAATTGTTGGGGCACATAGTATTAGCTGATGGGGTCAGAATTGATTCAAGCAGGGTAGAAGCTATTCAAGCCTTGTCACTTCCTATATTTAGGAAGGAAGTTCAGTATTTCCTGGGAAAAATTATTTTTTTAAGAAGGTTTGTTTCAAATTTTGCTAAATTAGTAAGCATATCACAACCATGCCTCAGTAAGTGGAATGAAGTAAAGTGGACTACCGAGCCCAAAGAAATCCCTTGACGAAATTAAGAAGGCATTGACTGAAGTGCCTGTGCTAATCAGTCTTGATTATTATAAGGATTTTTTGATTTTTTCCTTTTCTTCTTTTGATACAGTGGCATCAGTTTTGTTGCAGAAAAATGATGAAGGGATGGAGAAACTAATTTCCTTTTTCAACAGGGCATTGAGAGTTGTAGATCTGAAATACGAAATCATGGAGAAACATGCCTATGCCTTAGTGAAAGATATCAAAGATTTCATAGTCTATGTTTTGTATTAAAAAATCATTGCATATGTCCCTTCAGTTTCTGTGAGGGACATTCTTATTCAGACGGACATAGATGGGAAAAGGAGCAAATGGATTTCCAAAATACTTGAGTTTGATCTGGAAATAAATCCCACCAATCTAGTTAAGGGTAAAGGTTTAGCCAAGTTGTTGGCTGAATCTAATTGTAAATCTTTGGGGGTTAACTTTATCAACACTTGCTCGGATGATCAATAAGGTGAGTTTTTTGATAAAATTACACAGGATAGACCTCCACTGACAGAATGTACTTGATACAAAGACGTTGTATTTTTTCTGCAAGAGTTGAGACCCCCTGACGATATGGGAAGAAGAAAGGAAAGAGATTTAAAGCTCAAAGAAATTAGATATTTCTTTATTGACCAGGTCTTGTATTGGAAAGACCCTCTAGGTGTGCTTCTAATATGTTTGGACCCACAGGAGGCTCAAAAGATTATGTTTGATTTCCATAGTAGCCTACGTGGGGGACATCATTTTTGGAGGACCACATCCTATAAAATTCTCTTGGCTGGGTAATACTAGCCTAATCTCTTAATTGATGTCTGTGTAGAGGTTAGAGCTTGTATCAAATGTCAGAAATTCTCTGGGAAACAACAAATGAAATATTTGCCTTTACTTTATTGGGGAAATTCATCCTACTTCAAGTGGTCAGCAAGGTGGATATTAACTGCAACATATTATTTCACCAAGTGGATAGAAGCTATCCCCACAAGGAGAACTTCTCACAAAGTCATCATTGGTTTTCTTGAAGATATTATGGAAATTTTTGGCTATCCGAACAAAATCATCACTGATAACGCTGCATCCTTCAAGGCTGAACCATTGATTAAGTTTTGCGAGAAGTTCAGAATTTCATTGATCCACTCTACCCCTTACTATCCACAAGGGAATGGACTGGCAGAGTCCTCTAACAAAATTCTGATCAAGATCATTAAAATACAATTAGAGGATAATAAAAAATCATGGGATTCAAATCTCAAATTATCTCAATGGGCTGACAGGGTGACAACAAAGAGGTCTCTGGGTGTCTCTCCATTTCATCTTGTATATGGAGTTGAAACCATTTTCCCTTCTCATCTCACCCTGCCTAATGAAAAATTATTCCAAGACCATCAAGAGGAGCCTGATGATACGATCAGAAGGATACATCAGTTGGTAGAAGTGTAGCAGGCCAGAGAACAGATGATAGACATAGTGCATGACCGTCAGTGGAGAATCAAGCACACCTTTGACAGGAAGAACAGTAAGGAGGATTTTCAACTGGGAGATCTAGTACTCAAATAGGACATGCCCAAGCAGGACAGAGGAAACTACAAAAAGTTTGAATACCTATGGATCGGGCCCTTCAAAATATCTGAGATATATCCAAATAATACATATAGGTTGCAGGATTTGGAGGGTGATCAAGTTTTTGGTGGCCCTGTAAATGGGAATTTTCTCAAGAAGTTCTCTATTTGAGCCATGGACAACTCCCACGTCTTTGTAAATATTTTTTTTCTTTTGCTTTTAGTTTCTTAGGTGACTCCATAACCCAACAGGAAGGCACTGGATCTGCAAAAGAGTTATTGGCATCTTGCAGGGAGTAAGCCATCCCCCATGGAGCCTAATTTTATCACATAAATTTTTAAAGGGGTGTTTCTCCTAATAAATTGGCCCCTTGGTGAAAGAAATTAAGAAAGGGGAAAAAAACCCCACAAAATAACATTATCCTAAGTTCTTGGGCCTGGACGCAATTGTGCTAATCAACACGTAGATTTGGGTGGCTGAGATCTGCACACCCATATCTATGGTGTGTGGTCCATACCAGACCCCCCCATGATATTCTGACTTTAACGAAAGGGGGACGGGTCCGGAAAAGCGGTTTCCCCACCGGGCCCACCGTTATTGTGGCACATCCTCGTCATTTCACAACCCCCCCCTTTGGAATAACCCACTTACCACTCCCCCTTACCACTTCTTCCTCCCATTTCCATCTGTCCTCCACTCCATATTTCTCTTTCGTCCATCACATCACCCGCTCTCCCTCCTCGTCTCCTTATGGAACACCTGTCCTCCACCCACCTTCGAGTCACGTCCCCTTATCACTCCCACCTATCATCTCCTGCCAAGTGTTCTACCTCACACCTC
The DNA here is from genome assembly GCA_009831015.1 of Picea engelmannii. NCBI lineage: Eukaryota > Viridiplantae > Streptophyta > Pinopsida > Pinales > Pinaceae > Picea > Picea engelmannii. The sequence goes on from ML780306.1 coordinate 1,237,050, forward strand.
CATATAGGTAGATGGTCCTCATCCTGCCTACTTCCATGACCTTTCATCTGCCCCCACATCATCACCCCGTGCCTCTTCACCTTTGACCTATCCTAGCGTAGTTCCCACATTTTTTTCCGCCCCCACTTTCCTGGTCACCTTCCAGCTACCACGTATGTCCATATGGCCGCCTCTCATCTCAACTCCACGTCCATCGCACCATCTTCTCTGCCAGATCCTCATCCACGCCCACCCACTGGGTCCCCTTGTAATGGTCCAACGAAGCAGTAGACACCCATGGGAAAACTGCCACGTCCCTCAGATGTAGAGTTGACTTGGAGCTCTCCGATCCCAAGAAATCAATTATTAAAACAAGTGGTGGTGTTTGAACATCATTTCCACCATAAATGGAAAACCCAGGAAAGGACCGTCAGTTAGTCCACTAAGCCGTAGGCCCGTTCTGAAGCACAATTTCATTTGGCAGAGTTTGCGTTTGACCAGATATTGCATGCACAATATGCTAGGAGGCATGCAGACGTAATGCCTTCAATGCGATGAATCAAAATCACTTTTTAGTTTTAGCTCTGTGTATTTAGGGGTCATTCCCATATTTTGTTAGTGTCAATGGTTGAGCTAAGCTCCCAATTGTAAATTTTTGATGAGGCCTCTAGTTCTCTGGTTGTGTATTATCACTTGAAACTTCTTGTTTAATGGCAGTCAACTTCTTTCTCATTTATTTTGCCTCTGATTCTGAAGCTCAGGATTGGATGATCCAGTCGAGTGTTGTGATTTTAATGTAATGTAAGTTTGATTCCAGTACTGTCACAATGTTTTGGTTTCCTGAAGTCTTCAGATCTAGGAGGATATTATATCTGAAAATTTTCCTCGGTAGGTTGCTAATAGACTAGATGTCCATAACAGACCTTCACATTTTCTCCTTATGTTTCTTCTTCATACTCACCACTATGAAAAATTACTGACTAAATTTATATCAAGACCTCATTTGTATATGCACACCAACCCAGTTTTCTGAGTTAAAGAGATACCATCCTGAGTTTGCGTCCATTAGACTGCCTTTAAAACTATTCACTATGACTTACAAATGGATGGTTATCAGGCTTACCTTTGATGCAATCCAGAGGTGACTTCTGGTGCTAACAGTGGGAACAATGTAAGAAGGGTATGAGATAGAGCGTATGGAAAAGTTACGTTGACGACCTGATTAATGGACTTACACCTTGGTGCAATCTCCCACACATAAACATGGGTATACCCTCCAAGGAACCCGAGTGAGTTTGGCCAATGTCGATTCCAGGTACCGTGAAGACTTGCCCCTCCATAGTCACCTCGTGTAAAACCCTAAAAATATGGGCTACTAAGGTTACCAAGAACAACAGTGATTCCTGGGGAAACAATTGACAGTCTGATCCACGTGAAAAGGCAGGGTGTCTAGCCAGAAATAAACTTGAAAGGATTCCACTCATCAATGTGGGTATACCTTCAAGCGACCCCCATAATACATGCAATATCTACACCAATACCAACAAAGTAGGGTGATTAACTCTTCCAATCTTAATGCGACCTCAAGTTTGACCCTTGTCTTAGAAGGGCTTCCTAGGACAAAATGTAGCAAGTGGATTTCACCGCTCCCTAATGAAATATTCTATGTTTGTATACATCTTTGGAAAATTATCTTTCACACCTATTCAAAAGCCCTACAACTAATCTAATGTAGGTTTTCTACCATAAAATATAAAATTTCTAAACAATTTTTATAAGCACTTTATTTTTAAGGTTGTTGTTACTCAAGAGGAAAATGGCATGGACTAAATGATGTTTTGACCAAATCTAAGAAATGCAAAGAAATGAGAATGAAAATATTTCACTTCTATGAAAGCTATATTACGAGAAGGAGAAAACGTTTATCATTCCGATATGCACAATGTCCCAAAATTTTATTAAACTCATCAATATCAAGATTCTCAAGAAACGAGCAAAAGAGACTGTACACCAATACATGATTCTTGGAATTGTTTTTAAGAATTCAAGACCAAAAATGCCAAAAATCATGCCATTTCTCTACTTCAAATGCAAAGATGCCCCCAAACTAATGCACATCAAGAAATTAATATTTTTGTTTCACAGATAGCTAAATGCAATAGAAAATATCTATAAAACAAAGCAACACAATTTTTTTTTTTTTTAAATGAGCTATTTAGAAAAATAAGTATTCTTTCGCTAAACAATTCTAAAGAAAAACAATGTTTTGTAACAAAAAGACACCCAAAGGAAGAGATCAAATATTTCAAAAGAAAACAAGATAAAACAGAGTAAAGATGGCTAAAAACAGATTCAAACCTGTCAAGCAGACTGTAGTCAAACCCAACAAATCACCCCAAACACTTATCACAGATTTGGGCAAGGAAAACCATAAAAAAACTAAAATTTTCACAATCGTCGCAGGCTATAGACCAACACAGAGCGACGACCCTTGATCGTCACAGGAAAGAGAACAAATACAATGCGACGACACCACACTATGTCAAAATGGTGGTGTACATCGGTCCTAGATCGTCACACTGTCCCTCATTGCAGGGTGCGATGATCAAAGTAAAAATGAAAAAATAAAAAGTAAGAAGGCTTTTCCAGTGAGGTTTAACAGTCAAAGAGTCAATATAGATCTCCCAGTGACTCATAAAAAAAAACCCAAGAAATCAAAGCAAGAAAGAAAGAAAAACTAGGAAAACAATTCGTTCCCCAGTATGGTCGCAAATTTTGTTATCGGGATAATTGTTAAGTGTGGACACAAATCAATCCCCCTAGAATCACTATGAAACTAGAACAAAACAAGACACTACACTACTCTTTTCTTAGATTTCAATTATCAAATGAGAAATGGATCTAGAATATACCTTTTAAATATCGAAGATCTGACTTCGCTAATGCAATCCAAGATTTGTTACGAGGCTTATGGAGAAACATCTGCAAAAGAACACAAGCCAATGAAGACAAGAATAACACAGTCTATTTGATATGAAACTATGTACGTGATCAAGGAATCATACAATATGAAAAAATAACATTCTTATAGGAAAGAAAAGTATATCTGTATTAAAGAATGTGGAAGAAAGATACAACCAGATGCCTTGATGTTGTCAGGATCCTTCCAACATTTCCTTGCTTCCCACACATTTCTAATCCACGGATTCTGAGATTGTAGATCTGATAGCTATTCACAATCTATCTTGACAAAGAAAAGCTCAAAGCCAATATACAAGCTCCAGAGAATCCAAGTTACAAAACCCAAGCTAACTTTCTCCATGAGAGCTCCTCTCCTTTTATAAGTTGAAGAGGATAAGGTGAGGAGGTTAGGATGATCCCACTAAATCATGAAAGCGAGTAAGATCCAAACCGTTCGGAGGCCACCTCACCATAGAAGCTTCTCCTTCTAGAAGCATCGAGAAGATGCTCATTTTTACCACGTACAATAATCGTCGCACCCTAGCTATAGTGCAACCTACGACGACATCACAGTCTATCTTTAGAGAAGGGTGTGACGATCAGGCATTGCCGCACCCTGCGTATAGTGAAACTTGCGTCGATTTTCCTTAATAAGGTTTTTACAAAGGAAAATACAATTTCTTCTCTCAGGCAAAGTTCTTCTCCCTTCTTTCTTCAAGAATTCAAGCCACTGATACTTATAAAGAAAAAGGATAGGTTTACATCATTAATGGTCATAAGGGTGAAAAAAATAATGTGTAACACCAACTTTGATTGGAAAGGTATAATCATTGTGTTATTAATAAAATAATTACTTTTCCTTTCCCAAATGATGGCATCTTGAATACTTTTGTTGATTTATGTTTTGACATTCTAACATCTAACCCTAACTTATTTATGGAATAGCATGCTTATGGTTTTCTGTTTGTCAATATTTGAATGCAGGTCATCCTTGGGAGGAGGCGTGCAGTCAACAAAACTTCCAAGCGCGAGGAGGTCATCACTAGACGTGGGATTAGAGGTATAGTTACCCGATCTCCTTTTCCTTTCTTTCTTCATATGAGTTTTGGTATGTTTGGGGTATTATAGAGAATTAATTGACTTTTAGACGGTTAATCAATATTTCTACATTTTGAACCCTGGTGTAGTCATAGGGGGGGGGGGTGTTTCCCGCTAGCACCCTATATAATTGATGTTTGGACTGCAACCTCTTTGTCAACATGAGATAACACTAAGATAATTACATTCCTAGTGTTGTGTATGGGTTGAAGAGGAAGGTATCCAAATAGTCGAGAAAGTAAATGGGGAAGAGTTTGGATAATACATTAAAGAGTTGGTTGTACCTTCCAACTCACATGGTGGAAAACATGACATGGATATATGGTATTCCTGAGTCGATGCAAGGATGCATTGTATAAATGTGGCCATGATTATTGGCGCATTGTTTTATTTATTTATTTATTGGTAAATTTTGATTGCATTATGAAAAGCTTGGTATGTTGATAACACATGTACAATGAATGATAGTTTCATTCTAGATAATATGATTAATGGTTGAATTCCATTTTTAATGTGAATAATGGCTAGAAATGATTGAATTGTTGATAAATTATAATTTTGAGACCATTTCATGAAGAACTGAAAATGTGCATGAGTGTTAACAATCTTGTTTGGTTGCAAGAAAGTGGAGGAAATTGCAGGTAGATTAGTATTGGATATGGAAATGATGTAAGATCACAAGGAAGACTGATATCTACAAATGCATGAGACAAACATAATAAGTATGAATCTCATGCTTGGGAAATTTTATTTTACTATATGAAACAAATTTAAGAAAGAAATAATTTGAAATTGTTATGGTATGCTAACAAACTGTTTGTCTACATGGAATTTGAGAAAATTGCAGGGAGGATGGTATTAGATATGGAAATGGTGTAAGCCCATAAGGAAGATTGATATCTACTATGGAAAGAGCCAAACATAATGAGAAGAAAACTCGAGCATCTAGGGAAACTATGTTTTCATGTGTAAAACATATTTGAAAATTTATAAATGAAAATTGTATGATGATGTATCATATTTACTATATGCATATGATGCAGATGAGATGATTACCACATGTTACATATATCTCATGTTATTCTAGAAGCAAGTTGGAATTCCTCTCCACAAGAACGCCTTGGAAAATGATGGATCACCTGAAGAAATGTATAACACTGAAAGGGATGTCCGATCCTATATGGTGAGTACAACATGAATAGGCAAGTTGTCAATATTGTAGAAGAAGAAATTCGTCAGGCTTGCAGAAGAACTAGGTTGTCAGGGTTGAAGAGTGAAATCCTATGTGGGATTTACACTGTTAAAGAACTAGTTTTCATAACTGAAGAGTGAACTCCTGTTTGGGTTACAATGCAACCAGAAGGTTTCTGCTAGTTATTTTTCCTAACGATGAAAGGATTTGTGATTTTATTCAAAATGAGATGTATAAGCTAAAGGAAATAATTTATCACGAAGAAAATAAAATTACTAAAGGCCTGAATGCTTTTGAAAGATAATTCTCAACTAGTGATGTTAGCAACACTAAAGATCACAAAGAAGAGGATTCAAAAAAAAAATAGGAGATATCATTCCTGTGAACATTGGAACTCAAGAGATTTGAAAGATTTTAAAAATTGGAGCCCAATGTTCTAAAGATGAAAAGGAGAAATTCATGGATTTGTTCCATGAGTTTAAATATGTTTTCTCCTGGTCTTATGAGGATCTTTGTGGTTTTTATCCCAGTTTCATACAAAATTGTATTCTGATTAAGGAAGTAGCCAAACCTATTAGACAGAAATAGAGGCCCATTAATCCCGTGCTTGAAGCTATGATTATAAAATAACTGGAAAAGTTAATGAATGCTCACATAATATTTTTGGTTAAATATTCTGAGTGAGTGTCTAATCTTGTTCTGTATGGAAAAATACAGGTGATATTAGATTATGTGTCAATTTTTGAGCGCTAAATAGAGCTAGTGTAAAGGATAGATCACAAATTATGTCCTTAATTGACATATTTTGTGGTTACAATCAAATTAGAGTCAAGAGGACAGACAAATATAAAACCACATTTACAGCTCGATGGGGCACCTTTTTTTATGAATGCAGTCCTTTTGGTTTATCTAATGTAGGTGCCACTTTTAAAATATCTATACAGATAACGTTCGATTATATTATCAGTAAAATAATTTATATTTATCTTGATGACTTAACCATGTATTCTAAAATCCAATCAGATCATTTTGATCATCTTAAAAAAGTCTTTTTGCAATGCAAAAAATTTGGCATATCTTTAAATCCTTTGAAATATATTTTCTGTGTCACTCAAGGTAAGATTCTCGATCACATAATTTCATATTCAAGGATCAACATTGATCTTGAGAGGGTTACCACAATTTTAAATCTTCCATCCCCTGTGTCTAAAAATGAAATTAAATAGTTTTATGGGCGGGATTAACCTGGTTAGAATATTTGTTCCTAATTTCGCTGTAATGGTTAAGCCTATTCATAACATGCCAAAACAAGATAAATATTTTTATTGGATGGATGATGTTGAAAGATATTTCGTATGAATTAAAAGATCAAATAGGTTCAGACACCGATCTTGGCAAAACCAGATTTTGAAAAAGACTTTATTCTCTATACAAACTCAACAAAAGAAGCAATTTATGCTATTCTTATGCAAAATGATGATCAAAACAATGAACAACATGTATCTTACATGATCCAGAGCCTATTTGATGATGAAATCAAATATTCTTTGATTGAAAAACATAATTTTTCTCTTGTTAAAGCTATCTAAAAATTTCACCACTTTATTTTTGGCAATCACGCACAGGTAAAAGTCCATTTACCTGCTATGAAGTTTTTACTTTCAAAAACACATCTTTCAAGAAAACTTGCACATTGGCTTGTGAAAATTGAAGAACATGATTTAACGATCACAACATAAAAAATGATTAAGGGATGTGACTTAGCATTTCACTTGGCTCAACATCTTGAACCATGTGATCCTTCTGAAGATGATGAAAATTCCTTATTGAAACTATTTTTTATTGAAAATCAAAATATTGATCTTGTTGAACACCCTTTGTATAAGGAACTTGTTTATTACTTGAAATTTTAGAAGTGTCCCGATTACCTAGAATTTCATCAATGCAGGAGGCTATGCCTTGAAGCCTCTAAATATGTGATCATGGAAAATTCTTGTGTTGAAGATTTGTTAATGGGTTGTCGTTACGATGTATAGATGATCCAACATATCAGAAAATATTGAGAGAAAAACATGGATCAAAAGATACAAATGTTCATATCGATGTTCATTTTGTAGAAAAATTCACTACCTTTAAAATCTTGAGAAGAAGGTATTATTGACCTTTCATTTTTAGAGATTCTTTTAAATTTACAAGGGCTTGTGATAAGTGTCAAAAATTTGTTGGTAAAGATTTTTTTTATGCCATTCCCTTACAAACCGTTCTTCCTAATTTTCCATTTTCTAAATGGGGTTTAGATTTCATTGGTCCTATCAATCCTCCATCTTCCGCAGTACATATTTTATATTGAAAACAACATATTACTTTACTAAGTGGACTGAAGTTGTACCTCTCAGACATGCACAAGATGAGAAGGTCATCTCTTTCCTATAATATAACATCTTTTTTCATTTTCGTCTTCCTCTTGAAATTACTTCAGATAATGGGCCAAATTTCATTTATGTAAAATTCACTCAATTTCTTAGAAAATTATGTGTGGAAAAATTTACTTCTTCTACCTATTATCTGCAAGGAAATGGGCAAGTTGAGTCCACTAATAAAAACTTGGTCAAAATTTTAAGGAAGATCATAGATGATAAAACCCGTCAGTGTCACACACTACTCATGTATGCACATTGGGAATATCAGACCACCTCTAAGTCTAGGACTGACTATACCCCATTCCAACTCTTATATGGCCAATAAGCTATTATGCCTGTAGAACTTGAACTTACTTTTCTTCGATTAGCTTTACAGGATGAAGAATTAAACAAAACATATATTTCTCAAAGACTAAATTATTTGATTGCTTTGGAAGAACAAATAAACCATGCATTAGAAAATATCAGGGAAAGGAAACAAACTATTAATAAGTATTTTTATAAAAGACCTAAATCTACTATCTTCAAAGTTGATGAGAAATAGCTTCTTTGGGATTCTGCACACGCTGATAAAGGAAAACATTCCAAATTTCATAAGATTTGGCTAGGTCCATATAAAATTGTTTCTATCATAGGTAATAACTCATACTTATCAAAAGACATGGAAGAGACATTATTTTAATATAAAACAAATGGTTCACATTTGAAGCATTATGTTGAACCAAAATTATTTGATTGACCATATTTTAAATGTTTTCTGTATATATTTTCTTTTAGTTTTGTTTATTTATTTTCTTGTCTGTACAACTGATTTTCTTTTGACTCTTATCAGTTTTGATTTTTTCTTTCTTTGACATTAAGATTGATTCAAATTGGATCACTTAAGACACTTAATTTGTCATGCTAGCTGAAAAATATTGCTTATGTATTGTGAAATTAATAAGAACAAAAGAGACAAATGATCTTATTTTGGGTCCGTAATACTACTTATGCAGTAGTTTCCATACCTAAAAATTTCTTCCTGAAACATGATGTGCAAAGTTATTCTCATTTTATTCTTTCTTATTCTTTCCTCCATATAGTTTCTTTTTTCAAGAGTATATGAGAGAAATACTTAACAATGTATAACAAAATATGATGCCAAAAGAACCAAAGATTCTTTAGTTCTAGCCAATTAAAAATTACCTAATTTTTAAAGTCGCTAGATGTTGGCTCACAATATCACAAATTAGTCACTAGCTTGCAAATGGTTGCAAGGCATAATTTGAAATTTTATTATCTATGATATATTAAATATTTAACTATAGGTGGGACCCCATAGGGAGAAAGAAAAGATGTTTAATTTCAATCATCCCTAGGATTGAATGTTACCACTCTGTTGAAATGGTTTCATCTACATTGTGCAGTGATAATGCTTCCTTCTTCGGTTTGATTATGAGTTTTATTGCATAGAAGGAAAAGGTGTTCTTCTTGTGAAAATGAAAAAGGTATTTTATCTTACTCACATTCCACTCATAAATGCTATTGATGCTTACATAGGAATATTATGAAGAATTTAAAGTTTCTCTTTTTCTTATAACTATTGTGTCACAAAAAGGATTTTATCACAAGGGTTAAGTTCTAATTACATGATATATTTCAAAGGAAGGAAAATTCATTTATGAAAATTACAAAATTGTATATTTATATGGTCTACCATATATTAAAGTATTTTTAAAAATCCAAAAAACATCGCATTTATCTAGGAGTTGTTCTATATGAGAAAAGGCGGTGCGTTGAAATTAAAAGGTTGGAAGTTTTTTTTAACATATTGCATATGGTATATTATATGAGATCATTATTGATATAATATTTCACTTTCCATCACTTGAACCTTGCATTTAATTATTCAGATTGGTATTTTTGTATCCTTCGTATTGATCGTTTGTATTTAATTTGGTTTTAAATTTGGATACAAGACTTGATGTGAGGTTTAGGATATCATTTGAGTTGTAGTTTATGAGGCTATCAATGTGGTTATGTAGCATGTGTTTTCTAGCATACTTGGAAATGTTTCCAGGTATGTGATTTGCTGATAATAGAAGGTGGAATTTGAGGTGGATTTTAAAGTTAATGTGTATGTTGTTTTGGATAATGTGATGCCCCATGCATTCAATTCATGGAATGCAGGCATTCAATTGTGTTGAGTTTACCAATCTCACACTGTATTTGAAATTTCATTTTTGGATTAGAGTTTTGAAGCTATGGAGAGACAATGTTATCCCAAATAATGACTGTGGTAGTTGTTGGAAACTGTAACACTGATTTATCAAAGGTATTTCAAGAACTAAGGGAAGGTATTCTAGTCTATATCGTACCCATCAAATGCATTATTTCTCTTTGCAGTAAGTTTTGAAACAAATCTACTTGAGTGGTAATGAGTATGCTTGTTTTGTCTATCTTCTCGAGCTCATTTTTGTCATTCCAAAAGAAATAAATCCTTGTTTTGTTGTCTTGGTATTAACCCTCCTTCTAAAAACCACTACCTCTAGTTCTTGAATATGTAAAGTCACTGTGAATGGCTCATTTTCATTCTGTACAAATTATTTTCTATTATTTTTCCAAAAACATAGGCCTTTGTTGCAACCTCCTTTTGTTTCACTCACTGGTACTTGAAGTCTTGAACAATAAAATATTCGGGAAAATATTTGTGGGTTTTGTTCTACATGCATTGTAGTTTTATGAATCAATGGGTTTTGAACCCATGTATTTCAAAATCCATTTACAACTTTGTTCAACCTTGTGTTATTAATGGTTTCCCTAGATGTTGATTGGTTTGATTTTAAAACCCTATTTCAAAAATTGAAGAGTCCTTTGATCGTATTCTTTTATTGCTAAAACACTAGGCTTTTAATCCCTGTACTTGTCATGAAGACATCTTGTATAGAGCTCGAACTAGTAAGGGTTTTGTGTATTTTCTCAAGCCCGATACCTTTACACTCTTTATTTTGTAGACAATGTTGAATCTACAGTTATGAAAGGGTAATGCTACTCAATTTTGAATCCTCATTGTTTATATATATATGAGCCATATCCACGATACACTCTTTGTCTTGATTGAACAAAATATTTGGTGGATTATAACTTGTGCATTATGTTTTTGGGGTTCGATGGAAATTATTTAACCAAAGATAGATTTGAATTGGTTGATACACCTTACTATTTTGGTGTTGAAGGGTTTACATCAAATTTTGCTTGGCATTTAAATTTTTCTGTAATTTTATTTGATAGACATTAAATGCCATGACATGGAAATTATGGTGTTAGATATTGGGTTTCCTGATCATTAAAAAACTTGTTGAAATAAGTGTAAGAAGATCTAGTCATTGGTTATGAGGCATACTTGCTTGAATTTGGAATGAGGATGTGGTTGGGTTTTCTGGGAATTAGAAAATGTTTTATTTCTGCATAAAAGATTAGATCCCTCATACCTTCACTTTTAATTAACTATTCCTTAATTCCCAGGAACATATATCATTTTAAAAATTCATCTTTCCTCCTCCTGTTTTTTTGTTTGTTAGTTTTTCCGTGACATGTGGGACTAACCTGTGGCTAGGAAAACGCGAATCAAGGGCATCTAGGCCGTCAAAATCACCCAGGGATCGCACCCGTCCTGATCCACACCAACCCTTAACATGGATGGATTTTTTGTCCCCGCAGGTTTCGAACCGATGACTTTCACATCACGGAGTGCCGTAACATCACACTTTGTCACCAACTGTCCTACACCTCGGGGACATCTTTCCTCCTCTTGTTGTATGAAATAATATATTTTTTTATCAGTATGACATGGATGTTTGACAGTCGAATTTTATTTTGATCAATTTAAAAATTATGGTCAAGGGAATAATTTGAAAGGGATATATTTCAAGGTAATTATTTTTAATGGACTATGTTTGGATGATGTCATATATATATTTTGGAAAATTGTTGATTGTTTAGGGTCAATCCCTCCATACTCTCTTTTTACATGAATTATTCATGGTTCCCAAATTTCATTTTCATTTTAGTCCATATTTCTTCTCCCCGATACATAAGAAAATTCAAAGGCCTCTTTCGGAAATAAGCAATGGATATGCTAGAAGTTAATGAAGATATTTTTGACATGACATCCATGAGATGATTTTTGGCAGACATTGAAATATTAATTAATGGTTTATTTCTAGTGTGTTGTTATTTTTAAACATGTTACATTATTTCCTTACCATCTATATTCACTTTCCATACATTATAAAGCTTCTCATACTCCCAATTAAATTGTAATTCCCATGTTCTTAAATAATGATAATTTGTATGAGGTGGTGAAGTATTTCGAAGCCAAGATGAAAGTTAGTTTTGAAGTTACCTTTCTCTCTTATCCCTGGTTTGTTGTATGCTTTCTTTCTTATCAATTCAGATCTATTTCTAAAACTATGTTAATGAAAATGGTATTTGATGTTTCACTTGATATTGTATGCATACTCTAATTTATCCTTATACTTATAGATGATCTTTTTTCAGTAGAGGAAACCATGGAATAGGAAACAAAGGTAGAGGATGAAGGCGCCATGATTTTTGCCAAGGGGGAAACAAAAGACTCTGATTCTCCATTCACTTTGATGTTGATTTCGAAGATTTTATTCAACTCTTACAAACAAGTTTCTTGAAATTAGTCAGACAAAGAGCCTTTAAACCTCCTCCTCCAATTGAAATACCACATTTTCACCCTCATCCTAACATCTCTAGAATAACAGTAAAACCACATGTGTCCTTACCACCTGAGATTCCAACCAATGATGGTTGGAATGATGTTGTAAATCCTACCCAAGTTCAAGCTCATGGATGGCTGACAATTTCATTGCCATTACCTCCTCATCCACCTAAGCAACTTTCCCTACACATTGCATCAAAAATATCTCATGCTCATTGAACCTATACATTAAAAAGACTTAAGTCCCTTTACCAAGAACATAAACCTTCCTAAGGGAAGCAATTGGATAATTTTATTAAGTTTGATCAATCTGATGCATCCTGACACTTAATTACATCACATTCCCAATGCCCTAGACATGAGGGTGGAGATACCCATTTTGAAGATATGCACCCAGAAGCATCAACAATTAAAGGTAAAATTCCCATCAAGGTAGTTTCACAGGTTCCCAAGTTGACAAAGTCAAAGGAAAGTGGACAGAGGCAGACTGGCTCACACAAAAAATGTGATTTTTGATTTTATGACATTATTTTTGTCTGAATTCATTGTTGGGACAAACCTTATTTATTTTTGGACAACAATTTATATTTTAGACAACTTTCTTATTTACTTATTTTGGACATGTATATCCATATATACTTGGTTTTCTCTTGCTTTAGAGTGATATTACATTACTATTTCATTCATTTCTAAAACACTTAAAAGATAATAACTTCTTGTTGATAGAAAGGTATTACTGAAGGTGGGAATAAGAAGGACCAAGAAGCATTGATTGTTGACATGCTTCAAAAAGTTGATCATCTATTTCTGATAGTCTGTAAATTCATATGTATTTTTGAATTGATTTTCAGTACTAATTAGAAATTTTGCAGAGATTCAAGGAAGTGGAATACTGTGGCTTGTTGATCCAGTTATTTTTTTAGTCTTGGTTTTACTTAGAAGACACCTGTCATCTCTGTGTGATGTAACATTCCACCTCTAACTTCTAAGTCTTATTCTGGTCCTTACCCATTTTGGGGTATGAAAGATTGTTTTTGGTTGTATTTCAGAAATGAATAAAAAAAATCATTTTATGGTTTTGAGGTCTCATTTTGGACTACATGTGTGACATTTATTTCATATTTTTTGTTTTATGACTGTTCATTAAATCTGTTATAATTGTCTGATATAAATATTTCTTTATTTCTTTGTCATAACACAACATAAATGACAACATTAGTCCCAAGAATATATTTCTTGAGGATTAATTGATATTTTTTCAAAAGGATATAAACATAGGGTAACAATCCCAAGTATATTTCCTTAGCCTAGAAAGATTAAAAAATGTTGGTATTAGGATATTCATTCCTTTTCATCAACATTTATTTGGAAACCATACTGGGGAACTTATACATAATTTTCTAGTACTTGTATTTATTTTCTGTATTTACGTTTTCTTTCTTTTATTTAATGATTTCATGACTTTTCTTGTTGTACGACTGTTGGGTTCTTTTTTTCACTTGGGTGAGAAAAAAGAGGATCCTTGATTTCTTATTTGGACTAGCTAAACAAAAAAGAACAATGGTTAGCAGGTTAGTGAACCTACAAGTAAAGAAACATATATCAAAACAAAAAGAAAATGACCAACAAATAAAACTAAACTAAACAATTATCAACAAAGGATGCATGACATTGAACACAAAGAGTAGTTATCCAATAGAGAATGGTCTTTTGAAATTGATATCACCAAGAGGAGAAATGTTGGATTTACGAATTCCCTATTCCTCCTAAGGGAGGGCTCTTGAATCCCTCAAAGTAGAGATTCTACTCTCCTATTCTAAATTGACAATGATGAAGAACTCTATGGCAAAGAATTTCAATAGGTGAAAATATTTCCCTAAGTTATAATTTCCCAAGGTATTCTTGAGAGAACAAATGGTTTCCCCAAGAACATTTGAACAACATAACATTGCAATGAACTTCTTCTATTTTTGCATACAATGGCCCTCTATTTAAAAAATCATAACAAGGTGTTTGATAACTTGCTCCAAGTGTGAATGGGAGGACCCTTTGAGGTACATCACATATTTTTAGTCATCCCAAGGCAAGATTTTAGGTTGATCTTGGGGTCTTGTCTTGAATTACATCACCCTGGAACTAGTTGAGGCCCGACCAAATTCATAAATGCACTGTATCCACATCGACGCAGGTTTGTTCATGGAAACTCATGCGGACCGTGCATTGTGCATGTTTGGATTGGTTTTGGCCCGCATAGATGTGTGCACACTGACTTTGTTGGAAGTGTGCACAACTTTATGGGTTTTATGCATAGTTTTGGTCATCCTACTTGAGTTGATTCTATAAATGTTGGAATTATGTTGTATCTGTGCTAGTTTTTTCTTCATCCATTGTATGTATTTATATGAGAAATTTTTTGGTGATAACATATGCCCCCTGATGTGTGAGGTTAGGAGCATATGTATAGCTGAAATACATCATTGTTTCTTTTGTTGAAATTTCCATAGCATAGGAGAGTTGTAAAAACTACTGAGATGAACTTTGAGAGTGATCTATTGGAGGAAAAGGGGATTCGAAATGAGACCAGTATTCTCCAAAAAAAAGAAATGAACATTTGTGTACAAATGAGGTGGGCATGCCCCATGATTGTGTCATGAAACCATAAATGAAATGATGGAAATCGAATATTGTTGATGAAGTAGATGTCTGCAAAATGCTCAGGGGAATCAAACAATGAGAAATGACAGTTCTGATTATTGAACAAGCTCTGAATTGAGTTATGAATAACTCAAAGACATTGATGGCCTAGCAAATTTAAAGGGTTTCAAAAACTATTGACAACTGCAATAGTCGCATAGTAAGACCCACCATAACATGAAACTTTGTTGAGGTTGAATGGCATAGGGGTCAATCACATCAAAAAGGAATGAGGAATATTTTTTTGTCATCCGATACTACATAGTAATAAGGGACTGAGAGCCAAGATACTACCATCTTCCTGGAAACTGGTGCTGATGTTGATAGTGAAGGGGTGTGACTGCAAGAAGTAAATGGATTCTCGACATCAATTTGATCAAACATGTAATGGGGGATGAATGGAGGAGAGAATGGATAAAATGGTGACATGGTGGAAGAAACCATAAAACATGATCTAGTGTCAGGGCGATGACCAGATAATGGGTTAATTGTGTTGAATGTGTGAGACTGCAAAGGAGTGGATGATACGTCAAAATACAGATTTTTGGGATAGGTGTGTTGATGATAGTTGGTATTTGGGCCATGATATGGATATATTTGCAAATATGGTGATGAAAGTGGAATGACCCAAACAAGGGAGGCATGGTTTGTTGTGTGTCGAGGAAAAATATTCCATCAGTTGCGATGGAAAAACCTACTCTAATTGTTGGAATTTGAAATGTGCTTTATACAATTACCAAATAAATAAAGAATGATTGGGTTGAAAGTATACTTACATAAATAATTTCCCTAGTGAAGGATGACTTGGCCTCATGGGGCATAAGTAGGGGAATGTAATTGATGAAGGGTGAGGGCCCCATTGGTAGGTTTCTATACCAGGCAGGTGAATGGAGGATGACATTGCAGACATGAAATTGATGTTGGATGATATGGAGGGTTAATGATAATGCAGAGGTTCATTTGATGTAACAAAAAAAATGATGTTGGATTCCATAATGGGGTGGTTAGCATGATGATGAGGAAGAAGTATGGAGATGAGAATGATAGTACAAACCTACACAAGTCATAGGATTCATTGTTGACCTTGCTGGGAAATGTGTAGAAGGACTCCAGATGAACTGGACGAAGTACTTGGTCAACCAGTTGGAATTAGACTGCCACAAAGCTCAGGATTAGAGCTATGAGTTCTACTTTAGTTGGTGTTATAACCCTAATTTTCACTAGGCATGCCTACCTGGCATCAGACCATCTCAGACTCCTTCTTTTCCAAAACACTACTGAACAACTCTTCCTGAAAACCCTTTTTATAAAGGCCCATGCACCCTAATCCATTACTGCATGCGTGTACACACTAGCTGACCCAAGACAGCCCGCGTGTACCTACAATAGCATGAAAAAAGGAAAGTTGTTGATGGAACACACAACTTTGGGTAAGTTAACTAAACCTTTCGGCCATGGATGGACGATCATTCGACCAAATACCTAGCTCCTTCTAGCCTATAAAAGAAGGGGTAGGGGTCCCATTTGAAAGGAGGAGAATCATAGTAAAGAAACTATACCCGATTGAGAATTCCCTTTGTCCCAACCTTTATCCATCCTTGTGCAAAGAGAAGTATAGAGAAAATAAGTTCGAAGACAATGGAAGAAGAGCCCAGGACCAAGATCAAGGAGAAGTAGCTGACTTTATCATTGTAAGGTATCATTGTGAAGTTAATAAAAGAATTTATTTTCCCGTCCCACCATATGAGATTGTCATTATTGGAATATTGATTGTATGATTGATTAAATATCTAACCCATTAGTTCATAGATCAAATGCATGTGGATTTCTTTGTTTTTCTTTAGTGAATGCAGTTCAGCATTGGGAGGAGAGTTGCAGTCAAAGAATGACCAAGTGTGAAAAGGGATCGACATCAAATACGAAGAATAAAGTACGTCAACTTAATTTCTTGAGCCTTGTATTTACATATGAGTAATGGGGGTATAGAAATGGGATGATGGTAAAAAGTAAGAATCTTTAGGTCATTTCTGTATGCATGATAAAACCCTTAGTGCTAGACCGTAGAAGGGATTTCCCACCCACAACAGTTGGCTCCTGATTCTCATCACATTTACCACTTGGGAAGTGCCGAAAGGTGCGACCTTCCCAAACATTGAGCCATTCGAGCCACTCACTATGAATTTCACCACACTTTGGTACTTGAGCGATATGGGAAAATAGTGTCATTCGAATGCGGTCTTTCATACATATTATCTCCAACTGAAGAGGGCTATCAAAGTTGTCCCTCGCATGAAGCCAAACACCTTGCATTGGTTCCGACCCCTCATGAAGTTTCACATAGATTGACACTTCATTTATATCACCACACATGCATATGAGCATAAAGAATAACTTCAGTCATACTACAAGCTCACAGAGGAGGACCTCGAAGAGATAACCAAGGACTGGTCTACAGAGCTCCTCATCCTCGCTGACCTCATAGAAATGTCAGACCCTGAACTAATCGACAACCTTGAGACCACTAATGAAGAAAAGGATACTCCTGTACCCAATAGAAAGAAAAAAGACCGAAGAGGTCCATAACTTGAGTAGTGCATCGGAAGAAACATCTTTTTGTATCACTTGGTCGTGGGGGTGATGACGTAGAATATCAAAAAGAGACCCAGGGAAAAGAATATCAGAAGAAGTAGGGCGAAGTAATATCGCCTAGGGATCTTATTGATGAGGCTGATCCCTTGAAGAAAAGGAACGCTTCCCCCATGAAACCCACTTCCCGAAAGAAATCCAGAGCCACCTTAACTAAGATGTAGGTTGTGTTCACTTTAGATGACTTCAAATCATCATCGCAGTTGTAGCATATGCCTCATGGGACATCTTGCAGAAACATGAAGCCAAGAAGGAGGATATGTATGACAGGATCGAGGTTGAACTCAGAGGGGTACAACATGCCCTTCAATCTAGCCACGCAGTATTCACTGTGCCCCCACCATCAGAAGAACCAGAGTTGGGAGATGAGCCTACCCAACTCCATAGACTAGCTGATGTGACCGAAGCTCATCTTCATCGAGCACAAGATGAGAAATACCAGGCTACAACAACCATGTAACAAGCCCAAGAAGAAATGGTAGAGCAATGTCGAGTCACACAAAAGGAGAAGGATGACCTTCAAGCCAAGTTTGAAGAAGAGAGGGTGTAGGTCAAGAAAGAAAAAGAGCAATTTCTCATAGAACAACTTGGATTCAAAGAAGCATTCGACAGAGCACTTTGCTCTCTGATAAGCTTAGAGCCAAAGGCAAAAGACTGAGTGGAGCATCAAGTAACATAGCTCACGGAAGTGATCCAACAAATTCAATAAAGAATAGAATACTTAGAGCTACGAACAGTGCCCAACACTCCACCGGATGTACGAGATCAAAGAGAAGCAACTGCTCAAAGTGTAGTTGAGAGAATCAAGGCCCTTGCCATGGAATGTAAATAACTAAGAAATCGCAGTGCCCAAACTTATGAGTGACTCACTGAGGATACTGAACTGAAGGCACTAGAGTCATAGCTCTAGGAGGCAAAGAAGAAATCATAAACAATATAGGCGCAGTTAAAGTGCCTATCAGTCGTTGAGAGGATGAAGTGATCGCAAGAACAACACACCGCTCAACAACAGGTCCACACCATTCAAAGAAAAGTCATGGAAGTGACTCAAAGGCTCCAACCAACATAGGATGAGGCTTTCCAACTATTCACAGAGATTGAAGGCCGAGGAGAAGAACTAGAACAAGTCATCACTGCAACTGAACAACATTTAGAGGGACCTGTCAACGAAGCAATAATCCAAGAGTTCACTGAACATGAGGTTGTGGCGCAACAACAGGTCAAAGCAGCTCGAGCCAAGCATGAGGATTTTGAAGCAGAGCTACCCAGACCAGAGTGACTCGGGACGAGTCAGAGGTGAGTATTCGGGGCCTATTGGCCCTTGACCAAGTTTTGAGGATCCTTGGCCATGTTTGACCCACTTTTGGGAATTCGATAAGGTGTCGAAGGTGGAGCACAAGTCTAAGAAAATATCGCGGGATCTCGACCCCTTTTTAGGGACTTTTATTTTTTGGGCTTATGTAATGGGTATGGGGATGTTGGCCCAAGGGTTTACCCATGTTTAGGTCCTTTTTGTAATGCATAAATAGAAAGCTAGGTGATGTAGGAAGTAGTTTGATCTATTTGATTGAAGAGAGGATAGACATTGTGCTAAGTTCAACTTGTAAGTGCTTTGTGCATGCTATGTTGATAACTTGCAGAGCTAAGTGAAAGTGATTGTAAGGGACTGTGAAGAGGCTTTGCACTGTAACTCAGGGAAGGTTGATCTAGTGGAGTGCGCACAGATCCCCTATCCTATGCAGAGTAATATATCATTACCCTGTGCATGTAGAAGATCGACAGAAAGAAATAAAGAAGAAGAGTTGGTGGACGTAGCCCCAGGGTGGTGATGAACAACGTATATCATGTGTTGTGGTTGTGTTGTTCTTTATGGTTGATCTCTTGTTTATATGGTTAAATGATTAGTGCACTGATGTATGCTTAGAATAATCTAATATGGTAGCTTAGTGTTGAATAATGTGAATGAATTCTAGATCTGATCTATGTTGGTGTGCTTAGTGCCTGAATATATTGGATCTGTGTGAATACTATATTGATCTATTGTTAGGGTTTAGTTGCATTGTAAACTAAGATTAAATATTAATGAACTATAACTGCTAAGTGCTCTATTAAGGTTTTAAAATAATATATCTATGTCCCATCTAAGGTTGCATACATCTGAGTCTTGCAACCACCCCTGCCTCTATCTCGAGTGAGACTTCGTCTGCTTCGCAGGTGTTGCCGAAAGGGCCGGTAGTTAGGGTTTTGTTGGTGCACTGTTGTAAGAGTTGAACCCTGGGTCTACCCCCATTCCAACAAGGAATTGAGTAAAATCAAGTCCTTCATGTGCCACAAGTTTGGGAACTATGAATCACAATGTCCGAAGAAGAAGAGGAAATAGAATTTGCAGACAACAACATCAACAAAGACAGAACTAGATGAATTTGCAGCAAATTTTGAGAATGATTTTTCAATGTTTTCATGCCTCTCTAGTAGCAGCAACTCAAGGAGTGCATGGTACTTAGAAAATGGTGCTTCTCATCACATGAAATGAACACATGAGTTTTTCACCAGTTGGTTAGTGATGGACTTCAATTTACATGTGGATCTTGGAACTCATGA
The DNA here is from genome assembly GCA_009831015.1 of Picea engelmannii. Taxonomy (NCBI): domain Eukaryota; kingdom Viridiplantae; phylum Streptophyta; class Pinopsida; order Pinales; family Pinaceae; genus Picea; species Picea engelmannii. The sequence continues at coordinate 1,257,370 of ML780306.1, forward strand.
AAAATGTGGTGTAGAAGGAGTTGGGACAGTCAAGTTCCATCTCACATCAAGAGGATTTTTGGAGGTGGAAGATGTGTTATATGTACCAGAATTGAAGAATAAATTTCTCTTAGTGTCATTTTTGGAGGACATGGGTTTTGGCGTTAATTTTCATAGACTGAAAGTACTCATGTTGAGAGGGAGATATCCCTGGCACAATAGTGAGTATTGGTGTTAGAGAGTGCAGGTTATACAGGTTGAAGGTGTTAGGATATCTAGACACTTAGGGGTTAGCTAAGATCTACTTGGTATAATGTGTCGTTCGGTAAAAGTGTGTTTCTTTAGTGTGCATTAGTATTCATTTGTAGTTAGGAAATATGACGATCATGATATGTTCTTGACATAGAGTGATTTGACGGTTCATATTTTCCTCGATATTAACGACCATTGATCCGTGTCTTAACACCTGATTGTTAAATGATCTCTATTTAAAGAGCATGGATGGTCATTTTCCAATGATATATTGTGAGAATATCTCTTGTAAAATATCTCTGTAATATTTTTCTTTTGCATTAATAAACTGCTCCAAGTGGTTGCATTGGCTAGGGCCGTGGATGTTCCCCCGTAGGGGTTTTACCATGCCAAAAAAATGGTGTGTTGATATTTGATATGGTTGTGTGAGTTTTTACTGAAGGTGTTAGTCCTATTTTGGAATACATGTGTTGTCGAACATGGTATCAGAGCCTGTTCGAAGACCCACTCATGTTGTAGATCGAGATCATGAAGCCAAGCTGCCTCATCTTCATTTTCTGTCATTTTTGTACATTTCTAGGTTGAGAGGATTGTTCCATTGCATTCATAGCATTTGTTTTATTTAGGAATGCTTTTCTTTTCACTTGAAAAGGTTTCCGTTTGCCCAATATACGACCATTTCAACTAGATCTGGAGGTATAAAGCCCGAATACGCCATTTTTAATTTTTTTGCAGAGTATTATTTCGGTTTATATTGTTTGTTTATGGGTTTCTACTCTTTTAGATCTGTGTATTATCTTTTCCTCATGCCCTTCAATCTCAGAAAATCTAAAATAGATAGGAAAAGATACATTTTCTGAGTAAGCTAACCGAGATCTAACCCTTGTTGTCATCGAGAAGAGAAAAACTTTTCTTATGTGAAAAGAGTTTTTTTTTAGCAACAACAATCCTCCTGCTAAAAAATACAATATGTTTTGCTAACCCATTTGGTTAAAAGTCTTCTTATTAAGTAAGAGGTATTGAGTTCAAGTCTCTCCTTTTGTTACTTTTTTTTGAAAAAGTTCACGCTCTATTGTAAAATGTATTTCACTTCAAATATAAAAGTGAATCACTATAAGTAGCTTTAATATTTTAGAGTTATTTATTTTGCGTGCAACGTTTTTTTTATAAAGTAACTTCATTGTAAAATTGATCCCCACTTCTTTTTATAAAAGTGGGTCACTTCATAAAGCAACTTACACCATCATGTGGTCCTTTGGTTACCGTTTATGCATTTTTTTTAAAAGGGCATAACTTTCACATCTAAAGTCCGTTTTCAGTGCCGTGTTTTTTAAAACTGCCTAATTTTTCGAGATATTTCCATATAGATCATCGGTTTTAGTTTTTAAATACATATTATCTACATATTTAATATGGATTCTTAAAGAAATCATTTTCTGACCAGCACCAACTACTTCCAATGGAAATCTCATATGGAGGATTTATTAAGAAGTAAAGTCTTGTACCGGATTACCGTGGGAAAGGAAACTTGACCTACTGATGCCGATAAGAAATTCAAATGGGATAATAGGAATGACAAAACACGTGGACTAATTGGAATGTCCATCTCTCCTGATTTAAGGTTCCAACTTCAAAAAATTGATAAACCCAAAGAATCTTGGGAAAATATTGAATCGTGTTTGGTAAACACAACATTATTCGAGCACAAAAGTTAGAAAATCAAGTATTGACTTTAATTCCAAGTGATTTTTCTTGCATTGAAGACTATCTATCTAAGTTTAAAACACTCATAATTTTATGTGAATAATGTAAGATAAATATAGAAGAAGATAGTTGCATCTATCTTATTCTTTATAAGCTAGGTAGTGCATAATATGTGTTTGTATCTACCTTTTATGTCATGCAAGAGGCTCTAGGTACAACTTATCAAAAACCCACTCTTGAGAACTTTTGTGATTCTTTGATTAGACAACAAGATAAGATTGTACAACTTGGAGTGATCAACACTGCAGGTACCTCCAACAAAGCCTTAGTCTTCCATCTGAAAGATAAACCCAAGAATCCCAAGAAGCAACATCCTCGCCACAACAACAAGAAACATAAGGGTCCCAAACCCACTCAGACAGCTTCTGCTCCCAATGATGACAAAGGAGAAGAATATAAAAATACGAATACTGAAAGACATTGCAACTTTTGTGATAAAGATGGTCATGATGAGTCCAAATGTTTCAAGAAGATGTAAACTTTAGAAGCAACGATGAAGACACACAACATCAGTATTGATTCTACTACTTCTTCTTCTCATGGACATGCACTTTTTGCTTCTAGTTTCTCCTTCAATACAACTTCTACTTCTTCTTCTGATGAGTGGCTTATTGATTCTGGAGCATCTTATCATATGGCTAAGGATAAAGACATTTTTTTTCTCTAAATGAATGTAACACCAAGAAAATATTTGTTGGTGATGATATATCTCTTATTGTTGTAGGATCTGGAACAATTCAAGTAGAAAATGGTCATTTCAATGATGTGTTATGTGTTACAAGTATTTCTTGTAACCTTCTTGTTGAACCTCTTTTGTCACCTCAATGAGAAAAATAAGGGTGCTTACAAGACCAGTTGGGTTAGGTAGGCAAGACAACAGTGAAGGAAAGAATTAGAAGTATAAAGCATAAAGGATAAGCAAAGAATTAAACTAAGAACATTAAAAGAAACTAAACTAGAGTGCATATGGACATTAGAACAAGAAATAAACAACATTCATCCCACCAATATAAAGGATTATATTAGTGGAAAGAAAACACCAAAGAGAAAGGGAGATGTATGGGTCCCCTCTTCCTCCAAGGGAGGACTCTTGGACCCCCAAATATTGAGCTTTTCTTACAAGTAACAAACTAGAATGAAATGGTGAAGAGAATCCAAAGCACATTCAATCAAGAGGTGACATGAATGGCTAAATGAAATGGTGCTAGCATGCTCTTGATGAGGAAAGAGGATCCTCCAAGAGAATATCAGCAGCATAACAATACAAATGAATTCCTTGAAAATCTAGTGTACCCATGGCCTCTTTTTATAGCATAGATTTGGGGCATTATTCAACCAGCTTTAGTGTGAACAAGGGGCTCTTTAGGTCTTTGACCCGCCTCCCAGTCGGATTCAGTCGAGATTTGGGTGTCAAATCGACCTGGAAGATGAACCAAAAGTGGGTGGAAGGCCGCCCAATATCATAAATTCACTGTTTTGAGGTGTGCGTGGATTTTTGCATCCATAGTGACGCATCGAGCGCATGTGTTCTTTTCCAATGTTATCTATCTGTCGCACGTGCATGCGCACCTTGTGTAGTTTTAGTGCATGTTGATTTTATTGTTGGTTGTATGGTTTTGGACCTTTTGGAAATGCATTTTTGGTCCATGAGTGAAATAATGGGTGTTTTGAAGATGCTGGATTCTTGTAACCATTTGCGGATGAAATTTTGGTGATAACAAATGCCCCCTGATGTGTGAGGTTAGGAGCATACATATAGCCGAAATACGTCAATGTTTCTTCTACTGAGAGTACCTATGTAAGAAAGAGCATTGTGGGGATTGTCAAGAGTGATCCATTTGGAAGGAGAGGGGAACCTGTAGGACCCAAACCTTTCCCAAGGTGTGAAAAATCAAAACTGTGTACAAACGAGGCAGGCATGCCCCATGCTCGTGTCATGTAACTCAAAAATGTGTAATACAGTAACTGAAGCTGTGTGTTGATGTATATGATTGCAGTGCCCTCGAGGGAAGTTTGATAATGGCAGAGGAAAATTACGAGGGTGAAAAAATTCTGAAAAGAGGTGATGACACCTGTAAGAAGGGTCGATAAGTCGTGGGCATTGGTGACCCAACAATTTTCAGAGGTCGTCGACAAATATAAAAACTACCACAATAGTCTCAAAGTAAGACCCATCGTAACATGAGATGGAATTGAAGTTGAATGCTATGGGGGTCAATGACAACAGAGAGAAATGATGGCTATCCCTGTGCCGTCTGAGACTCCTCATTGTAAAGGTAATGAGAGTCAAGATACTGTCGCCCTTCTAGAAATTGTGATGATGTTGACAGAAAGGGAGACATGACTCCAAGAAGCAAAGGGCTTCATGAAATCCACTAGATGAGATCAGGAACTGATGAGGTACATTGACGAAGTCAAGATGCGGTGATACTCAAGATTTCCCTTGGTTGGGGAGATATGCAAAGTGGAAACAACCGTGAAACTGAATCTAGCGTCAGGGGGACAACTAGACGAGGGTGAGTTGTGCCAGAGGCATGAAAAAATGGACAAACACAAAGATCAAAAAGGTGTATGGACTATAATATACTCAGGGTTTATGGATAATTTCATTGATGAGGGGAAGTGAAAAATTCCCCAACCAAGGGCGACAAGGGTTGCTTTGCCGAAACGGGAAGGTTGCAACATAAAGCTATGTAAATTCGGGAAAAAGGTTTTGTACAATTACTGAAAGAATAAAGAATGAGTTGGGATGATTGTGTAGATATAGAAACGGGTGCCCTCGTATAAGATGGCTTGGTCAATGATGGGGCGAGTTTTTTGGGGAACAAGTGGAGGGTGAGGACCCCATAGGTGGGTTTCTTTATTTAGGGAAATGGATGGAGGACAATCTGCCGATGGGAAAACTGACAGTGGATGAAAATGGATGGTTAATGATACCGTGGGGGTGCAATTAAAATAGAACCATGATGAAGTAACCTGGGAGTCCATTGGGTAGTCTAGCATAATGAGGAGAAGGAGTATGTGGCTAGTTCTCGATGATGCGTAAGACTATCAGGACTCCCATCCCTGAAGGGCGAAAACAATATGAGTGTAAACGTTCCAAGGGGGAATATGAATGGGGAAAATCATGTGGAGGAGAGTGGTACCGGGTGACACTACCAAAATGCAATGGAGGTGACAGTACTGCAGAGCCGAATATAGGGATCCTAGAGGAAAAGATCCGGGGGTGTGACTGGGAGATGCAATGTGATATTTAGAGGGAATGACTACATGCCAGTGTTGATGATATACCAGAAGGGATACTGCTGACGTATGATGATCAAGTACCTACACACATGAAAACCGAATACCCGACATGAGCAATATCTGAAGAGAAATATCATATAACAGTTATTCAATAATATGTGAATGTAAGAATGCGTACTTGAGCATCAGATGCGAAAAATCCCCCCGAGGGTTGAGGATGTAAAATGGCCTGGGGAATGGAATGGTGTAGGTGATGGGGGTACTGGTAGTATCAGAGGGAAATGTTGTAATTAGTTTGGTGAGGATGAGGGATTTCTTGCTCTTGGGTGTTGAAAAATTGAGGTCGTACTCCTGAAGGATGATGATCCATAGGGCGAATTTGCCATTAATTTGTCGGTGACTGAGAAAGTAGTGCATTGGGTTAGAATCTGCGACGACTTTGGTAGTTTGAAGCAAGATGTAATGGCAAAATTTCTAGACTATGAGGACAATTGCAAGGGCCAGTTTCTCTTCGTGATTGTATTTCAAGGGTGTCCCTGAAAGATTTTTACTAATGTAGTAAATGACATGCTCATAATCATTGTCCCCTAGTTGGACAAGAAATCGTGCTACTGAGATGGTTAAGGCCGAGATATAGAGGATGTAGTCGCGGTTATAGTAGGGTGGACAAATCAATGGGGAATTGGCGAGAGCCATTTTGAGATCATCAAAAGCATTTTGGGCATGTTCATCCCAGTGGAATGGGATATCATGATGTAATAGGTGAAGGAAACCATGTGCCAGAGTGGCGTACTCAGGGACAAAGCGGCGTAAGAAGTTAGCTTTTCCTTGTAGGCTCTGCAACTGGCGTAAATTTCATGGTGGGGGAATTTCCATGATGGATTGGACCTTGAGGGGGTCAACTGTAATTCCACGTTGGGAAACAATAAACCTAAGGAGGCTCCCAACAGTGACACAGAACATGCACTTGAGGGGATTCAAGCGGATGTTGTACTGATGACACCATTGGAAGATGATTCATAAATCATTGAGATGCTGAGTGAGTTTTTTGGAGCGAGCGGTGAGATCGTCTAAGTAGGCGAGAATGATTTGAGCCAGATCATGAAAAATGTATGTTATGGTGCATTGGAAAGTGGATCCTGTGTTCTTGAGGCTGAAAGGTATGACACGATACGCAAAATTTCCCCAAGGGGTAGTCAATGCAGGTTTTTACTGATCGGCTGGGTGAATTTGAATTTGGTTGTAGCCAGAGAAACCTTCCATGAAGGACAAAGCCTCTTGACTGACATAATAATTGATAAAGGGCGTTGGAAATTTTTCTTTGGGACAAGTGCTACTAAGATGGCGAAAGTACGTACAAACATAGATAGTGCCCTGTTGTTTGTTGACAGGGATGGGGTTGGATACCCATGATGTATATGCGATGGGGTATATGAACCCTGCAATGCGTAATTTGTCAATTACGGCCTTGATGGTCGTTGCTTTGGATGGGTGTAGAAAATGTTGTTTTTGATGGACAAGTGTGATATCAAGCTAGTTGTCTATATGATGTTTGACAATAGAGGGATCAAGGCTAGGCATCTCTGTGTATGACCAGACAAAAATGTCTCGGTATTCTTGGAAGAGAGCTTTGTAGGAGGTGAAGTCATTAGGAGAGCATGCGGTGCCAATGGTGATTTCCTCTATGACTCCAGATTTGATGGAAATATCGATTTTGATGGTGGGAGAAATATTGGCCATGTTTACTTCTTCAAAAGCGTCGGGGGCAGGGATAGGGTTATTGAACCAATCTATATTCCCCGATGGAAGAAAATCTTTGGTTTCGACTGCGTATATGGGGTTTTGGTTAGGAGGCGTGAAGGATTCCTGTGAAGGAAAAAGCGCTCTGTGGTGGAGCGCATCCCATGGGCAATCAAGTTTAGTTAACTCCTCAAGGATGTCTTTGTCGCAGTGAAACTGTAAAAAATATAGGGGATCAAGAGGAGTAACTTTGGTGACTATCACCATGGGGTTGTTTTTTGGTGGTGATGATGTAGAGGGGGTATCACAAGAAGGTTGCGATGGTTTGCTTGACATAAACCAAATATCGAGATATTGTGGGTTGAAAATGGTAGTCGGGCGTAGAATTTCCGTGGGGAAATGAATTGGAGAATTGGGGGGATTTGGGGGAAAATCCTCATATAAATCATCCAGGAACCATCGAGGAGTATGGAGTGCCTTAGGTTTCAAAGAGAAGATATGAGCCACATCAAGTGATGGGGTAGGGGTACTCACTAGTTCTGCTGGAGGAGGGGGGGTGTAGGGTTTTGAATAAGGGTCAGTTGGCAATGCCTGTATTCAATGATCATAGGACATTGATATGTGAAATGATCAATTGATTCTCATAGAGAGAAAGGACATCGCATATGTTCATTGATTGAGGTCGTGACATAATGGATGTCGGTGAAATGTGTTGGGGTAGGTTCTTGCTGAAAGATCTTGTGTAATGCAGGTAGCATCTGTCATAATTGAGGTAATGTTGGACAATGGTCTGTATAATGGCCATATTCTGAATAGATGGTGCATGCGAATTTGGTTTGCAGTCCTTTGCTACTTGTGTTTGGAGAGATAGCGACAGTACTAGATGAAGCGATGAGTGGTGGTGGTGCTTGAGGGAGTTGAATTAGATTTCATAGCTCGGGGAGAGATGGGGACTTGTTGGTGGGGTGTCTGTATTTATCTCACAGCATGCAAGGAGGTTGGACACGTGGGGGAAGTGGAGTGATGGGATCTTTCTTTTTTCGTCTTCCCCCAACTATAGCAGGGGTGATAGTGAGTGGGAGTGTGGGTGGGATAGTGGGGGTAAGTATGGAAATTTTCATCAGGATTCCTTCTGTTTAGGGAGAGAGGGATGGTTGAGGGACCATCTAAGGTGGATGTAGATACCAGACTAGGATTTCCAACACCATATTAGGAAGGGTGAGTGTTGCGGCTACCTGGAAAGCTTGTACACTCGATGGGGGGTAAAAGAAAGGGATTTGGATAATGGCTTGGGGGACTGTTTCCCAAACCGGGATATGGCCTTGGGGGAGGGGAATATTAGGGACGGGTAGAGATGAACAAGTTCCAGGGGATTCTTGAGGGAGGATTTTTGTGACTAGTGGGACATCAGGGCTGAAAGAGGCCTCGGTGGGAGGGAGAGTATCTTCAGTTGTCGCTCTGTTGGTGGAGATGACACATAATTGTTCTAAGGGATGGATGAGTGGTGGTTCTCCATGGTATGTCCCTAGCAAGGATGGGTCCTTAAAAATTCTGGGGCCCATCTCGACGAGTGGATAGGCATCCAGATTAGTGTGGACAAAAGGGAGGATGTTATCGATGTTGGATAAAGGGTTAGGCTCATAATGTGATACTTGATCGATGGTAATGATACTTCCATTATGGGGAAACATCATGGTTCAGAACACAAAAGAAGAGACTACCTTCATAGCATACATGTAGCTACGACCAAACAAAATATTGTAGTTGAGTGGGGAATCGATAACCTCAATGTCAATAAGAATGGTTTTTCCCCTGAGTTCGACAGGGACATTTTGGAAGAGCTCCTCAGAAGATGAGGGTCATTTGTCGTAAGCCCTTAGAGTAATGGTGGATGGTATTGGCTCTGGAGAGCCAAGTTTCTTCTAGATGGTTTTGGAAATGATGCATGTGGATGCACCTTCGTCAGTAATGCAACGGTGGACTGTGATATTCTAGATTTTAACCGGTATTTGAAAAGAGACAAGAGCGGGGAGGTGGGGTTCTCCACTGTCGTGATCAAATATGATGAGTCGAGTATCAGCAGGGTCGACTTCCCCTAGAGCGTAAATGAATGACTTCCATTGAGTAGGATAGGTTTGAGGAACTTCTAATATTGACATGGCAATGGGGGATTGTGCCAAGTCGTCAACCAGACTATAATTCTGGGCTGCCCTAGCCTGAGGGTTGTTGAAATTCCTTCGTAATGGGATGCGAGGGATGCGAAGAGGTGTTTCAATGTTAGGGCGCAGAATCATCAAAGGTGGGCCAGTTGTGACTGGGGTGGCCTCCAAGGTAGTGAGATTAGGGTCAGAGGGTGCGATGTATTGATGAATGTGCGTTTATATAAGGACTTCTTCCTCACTTGTGAGGAGGATAGTGCGATCTATAGGAGGTCTTGGGTTGGCATACTGTCCCATCTGGGTGGGGGTGGATGCATCTCATGTTGGGTATTCATTACCCCTTGGTGTGGTATGCGGTTTTGTAACATAGTCGGAGGGGGTTGTAGCACATATTGTTGTGGGTTCTGCTGGGGAGCAAGCAATACTGGGGGATGTGGTCCATTTCTGGATTCTTTCATCCATTTGAAGTCCACAATTTGGGGGAAATAGTGAGTATAATGGCCATACTCACCGGAAAGGACACAAGGGAAGTTTGTCTGAATATTGTTGTTGTTCTTCCCTTGGCGTCTGTTGTTATTTCCCCCTTGGGGGTTCTAGTTCCCTTGGTTCTGGTTCCCCCCTACAGGTTGGTTCTACTGGGTTTGGTTCTGGTTTCCTCCTGGTCCAGGATTATTATTGTTTCAATTTTTTCCTTTCTTTCTGGCATTGTTCGACCGATGGGATGGATTTTCCATATTCAGTTGTTTGAAGTGATGGACTTGCTGAATGGGAGAGGGTTGAACAAATTTAAACTCAGCGTGTGGTTGGCCTTGTGGAGGAGTAATAGGTTGGGGAGGACCAGTAAATGGGAAGTACAAATTCTGTTGTGGCGATGATCCGTAAGGTATATAGGAAGGTGTGGCACTTTCACTAGTGCCTAGGGTGTAAGCAGAGGTATATGGGGTACCAGAACTAGGTTGGGTCATGGGGCATATTGTGGATGCTGGCAGCGGTCTGCTGATGGGTGGAGGAAAGGTCGAGGGGTATGGTTGTTGATAAGGGGGAGGAGGATAATAAGGGGGTCCACCATATGCTGGTGGATATTGAGGTGTTCCATACATAGGTGGTTGTTGGGGGTGTGAATTGTGGTGTGTAGTGGTACCAATCAATCCATCCACTGAGTGAGACATCCCAGGTTTGTCTTGGCCAAATGGCACGGGTCTCAAGGCATCAGGGAGTACTGTGTACAAATATCCTAACTGTGAATAAATGAGTTCAAATTGTTGGGCTTTTTTGATGGCTTCTTCTTCCGATTGGGGGAAGGTGGTGGCCACAGATTTGGCAAGTAGGGAAGCAACTGATTTGAGAAACCAATTAAGGCATTGTCGCTTGGTGGATTCTTCTTTACATAGACTACGTCGTCGACGCCATTCATGAATGTGGTCGACGATGTGTGTAGCGAAGGTTTTTTTAAACTCTGAGAGGAGTTCAAGACTGTTTTCATGACGGATTGGGAGTTGAAAGAAGGTAAAAAAAGATTTGGCCAAAGATTCAAAGGTCGTATGGGACCCATATTTTTCTTCTACATACCAGTTAGCTGATGGGTCACTGAGTGTGCATTGAAATAGTCTCAATCGGACAGAGTCATCCATAATGCTATTGGAGGAGCACCATAAATGGAAGGTCATGATATGGTTGGCTGTGTCGTCTCCTTCCTTTCCTTTAAACTTGGGGATGTCTGAAGGTAGTTTGGTAGGCATTGCAGGCCATGTGGGGTTGTGCGATATAGGATCATTAGTGAGTTTAGTCAGATCCAGTATGTTGAGGGAAGCCAAGTATGGCATTTGGGGTTGTGGTGGAAGATTAGTGCCAGCCATGGTAGGAATTGTTTGTGTGCCTGACTCTGAAAGAGGGTTTTTTCTGGCCATAGTGTGGATGTGGGGTGTACCTGACCCGTGAAGGGGGCTATATGGAGTTGTACTTCCTCCTTGAGAAGAAGTGTGCCCCCTGCTTCCGTTTAAAGGAGAGTGTGGGGATGGTTGACCTTGGGAAGTGGACCCAATAAAAGTGGAACTAAGCAAAGTTGATCCCAAGACAGTAGCCCTCATAGGGGTGTGAGAAAGTATGGCCGATGAGTTAGAAAGACTAGGAACTCCCCCTAGAATGGGAGGGAGGTTTAGCAAGCGTATGGAATGACAAGGATTCTATGGGTCCCCTATGATGTCTGACTAGCAAAGTGGATGTGTGTGAATGATGATGAGAGAAACATAAGTGAACAAGTGCCTTTCTAATTTTTTGGGACCTTCCCAATATAATTCTCAATCTCATGTAATCACAAGAGAATCATACATAAATCAATTGATACATAAGCATATATGTGGGTAGGTGGATTTTATCCACGTGGGAGAACAAATAAAAACAAATGCTCGTGTCCTAGAAGACGTAGTGTCCTTCCTCTCAAAAATCACTAGACCTTCCAATAACACTCAACAGTGGGGTCTGAAGCCACCGAAAGAGGAACTAGTGAAGAATGAAGTAATCAGTTATAATGAGGGGTAGAGGGTGCATATACCAAAAGAACTAGCGATATTTCCCAATAGCCACACAAAATTTGATCAAGGTGCAATTGAAGCCCACAATTTCCACCTGGGTAGATGTCCTAAAATTTGGTCACTAGTTACCTCGGTCAAAGTGAGACATTTTGATTTTCGGCCTAGGAAATGGGTCACGGGATGGATCCTGTCCAAGAGGTGGGTGCCTCAAGGGGGGATGCACAGAAAAACCGGACCTCAGCCTTCGAACCTTCATAGGTATCTCCCTGCCTTATGGTGTTAGGATAACTTGACTTGGAGGATTTTTAAAGTTCTTTATTTGACAACTTCTATTGTTTTGAAGATGTAATAACTAGATAACAGGGAGTTATTTGGATTCCTATCCCTGAGATCCTACCTAGACTAAAAAATTTCTTTTGGAACTTCCTGTGGAGGAAACTTAGTGAGTTTTTAGAGAAAATTTAGATGTGGTTGTTTGAGAGATTGGGGGTGTGAGCCAATCTCATTGAAATTAAGTGGGAGTGGATAGTTTCGTCAGGAAAAGGGTGGGGTGTTTCAGAATATCTTTGGAGGAAACTTACTTCAACCTCCATGTTTCGAGATGAAAACTATGTGAGTGAGTAGTGAGTTTGTGTGTAAACAAGTGAAAGTGTGCCAAGCTTTTAATAATTTAGGTGTCACCTTGCTGGATGTGGACTTCGTGTGGTCCTTACAAGTCTTGATTACGTAAGTTACTATGTGTCATTGGTACAACCTTGAGGAATTTTAAAATCCCTAGGAAACTAGCATGTGGACATGTGGGTCCTTACTATTCCTTTAACTCCCCACTGTGATTTAATCTAAGAAATCTTTGAAACTATCCTAGATTGTGCATATGTGGGCATGTATGGGCCTGTTACAAAACCTTTAAACTCCCCTAGAGATTTGATCTAAGAAAGTAAACTTCAATCACTATCCTATATTTGTATCATGTGGGCATGTATGGGCCCGTTACAATCTTAAGATGTGTTTGAAAAATAAACTAAGAAGAGTCCCGAGGGGGTCGCTGTCTTCTCCTAAAGATTTTGTCTTTTTAAGGGAGATGAAATTTTCCCTCAATCTCTTTCTGATTCTCAAGATCGCTTTGGGGCATGAGAGAAGAGCGTACTCAACAATTGATATCCAATTTCTAGTCCCAAAGAAAGTTTTATATGTGATGTAAGATGATTCCAACTAAGACTTTACTCAAAGAAAGCCATCCATGTGGAAAAAATGAAAGCAAAAAAGGAAAGGATGATTTTAACCTCCTAAGTGCCTATGTTTTGAATAATCCCTTCATATGGAGAGGGTATCTAAGTGTGGTGAATGTTATAATATGCATGGAATCAATTTTGAGAAGGCTATGGGCCTTTAATAGATCACAAAAATGCTTACAATATTTGATTTTCTGGGCAGATGCGTGGGTCTCAGAGTAGACAGAGGAACACTAGGCGCCAATGTGTAGATAAAAAATGACTTTTGGGCACATTGCATAAAGGGCATTGAGAAAGACAGGGGGTTTTGTGCACGTGCTCAAAAGACACGCCCGTGGGTTATCAAACCCGTGCACTTGTTGTTACACAACCGTGAAATAAATTATGGATGAAATTCTCTCAACTCATCTTTGAATTCGGTTTTTTTCACATCGGCTTGGGCCGGTTATGGTTCCTGCAAGTTAAAGAAACAAAAGGAAGAGATAAAATAACCCAAATGGGGGAGGAAATTGATACCTTTCCCCAATGGAGTCCCCAATCTGTTGCACCTCTTTTGTCACGTCAATGAGAAAAATAAGGGTGCTTACAAGCCTAGTTGGGTTAGATAGGCAAGACAACAGTGAAGGAAAGAGTTATAAGTATAAAGCATAAAGGATAAGAAAAGAATTAAACTTAGAACATTAAAAGAAACTAAACTAGAGTGCATAAGGAAATTAGAACAATAAATAAACAACATTCATGCCACCAATGGAAAGGATTATATTAGTGGAAAGAAAACACCAAAGAGAAAGGGAGATGTATGGGTCCCCTCTTCCTCCAAGGGAGGGCTCTTGGAACCCCAAATATTGAGCTCTTCTTACAAGTAACAAACTAGAATGAAATGGTGAAGAGAATCCAAAGCACACTCAATCAAGAGGTGGCATGGATGGATAAATGAAATGGTGCTAGCATGCTATTGATGAGGAAAGAGGATCTTCCAAGAGAATATCAACAACATAACAATACAAATGAATGCCTTGAAAATGTAGTGCACCCATGGCCTCTTTTTATAGCATAGATTTGGGGCATTATTCAACCAACTTTAGTGTGAACAAGGGGCTCTTTAGGGCACCATTAGGTCTTTGACCATCCTCCCAGTCAGATTCAACCGAGATTTGGGTGTTAAATCGACTTGGAAGCTGAACCAGAAGTGGGTAGAAGGCCAACCAATATCATAAATGCATTTTTTTGAAGCGAGTGCGGTTTTTTGCGTCCATAGTTGCACATCGAGCACATGTGTTCTTTTTTGACATTATCTGACTGTCGCACATGTGCACACATCTTGTGTAGTTTTAGTGCATGTTGATTTTATTACTGGTTGTATAGTTTTGGACTTTTTGGAAATGCATTTTTGGTCCATTAGTGAACTAATGGGTTGTTGAAGATGTTGGATTCCTATAACCATTTGCGGATGAAATTCCGGTGATAACACTTATATCAGTATATCAAATCACTAATTCAGGTGAAGGTAAAACCGTAGATTTTTCACCTCACCAAGTTATAATCAAGGATCTAAAATATCCTAAGCATGTTCTTACAAATGGAATTGTTTATGCTATTACCAGGTCGTACAAGTTTTAAAACTTTGGGTCATCATCTTTTTCATCAGTTTTTGTTGCTCATAGCGATGACTTGAGAAAAATTTAGCATGAACGGTTTGGTCATCTAAACTATCGCTCATTGCAACAACTATGTAATCAACAGTTGGTGATTGGTCTTCATCCAGTTTCATGTAGAGATGGTGTTTGTGCTGGTTGTGTTCTCGACAAACATCATTGAGACTGTTTTGACAAATGTGCCTCTTGGCATGCGTTGGGCCCTTTGCCGTTTGTTCATAGTGATTTGTGTGGTCCACTTTCTTCTCCTTATTTTTCTAGGTGCAATTATTTCTTAACTTTCATTGATGAATTTTCTAGACGTATTTGGGTTTACTTCTTAAAACTTAAGAGAGAAGTTTTTGACACGTTTTTGGCCTACAAGGCCCTTGTAGAAAAGAAATTTGGCCACCAAATTCAAAGGTTAAGAACATATAATGGAGGCGAATATGTCAACAATAATTTGCAAGTTACTGCACTATAAAGGGCATACAAATGTAACATGTTGTTCCATATACACCACAACAAAATGGTGTTGATGAGAGAAATAACCACACATTAAAAGAAACGGATAATTGTATGATACAATCTAAGGGATTAAGTCTAAAGTATTGGGTGAAACCCATCAACTGTGCAAATTATATAGAAAATCACACTCCCACAAAGGCTCTTAAAAATATAACACTGGAAGAAGCTTGGACTAAAATTAAACCAGATGTAAGTCACTTCCGTATATTTGGAAGTATAACATAGGCGCACATCCTAATGAGAAAAGGAAAGCATTGCAACCTAAAAGTGAGAACTGTATATTTGTTAGTTATTATGAAGATGTCAAAGGTTATACACTTATTCAACCACATTGTAATGAAATTATTATTAGAAGATATGTTAATTTTGATGAAAATATTTTGGCCTGCGAGCCTAATTCAATGTTTGTGCCTTCTTTGGCCCGTGAGCCATATTCAACATTTGTGCCTTCTTCCATTTTGGTTTCTTCTTCAAGTGATGATAGTGATGATGAAAACTCACCTCACCTTCCTCCAAACGATTCCTTTGAACCTGAACCAACACCAGCACCAGCTCCACTGCTTTCTAGATGGGTTTGTTCAACACGAGAAGCACTTGGTGATCTTGTCAGTGATCCTTTAGATAAATCTCAGACACATTCACATTTCCAACGAAAATATTCTATTTTGGCTCAAGTTTCAGAGACTCATGATCTAGAGACATTTGCAGAAGCTTCAATTCATTCAGATTGGGATACAACAATGAACGAAGAGTATCATTCTTTAATGGAAAATGATACTTGGGATATTGTACCTCTTCCAAAAAGAATAAAATTTTTCATATGTAAATGGGTCTACAAAATGAAGCATGCATCAGATGGAAGTGTTGAAAGACACAAGGCTTAGTTAGTTTCCAAAGGATTTTCCCAAGTTGAAGGAATTGACTATAATGAAACATTTTCCCCTGTAGCTGAAATGAAATCTATCCTCCTTGTTCTTTCCCTTGCTGCCTCACATAAATGGGAGGTCCATCAGATGGATGTTAAATCCGCCTTCTTGCATGGAGATTTGCAATAATAAATCTACATGGAATAACCTCCTAGCTATGTCTAGAATGACTCTATCCTTGTTTGTCGCCTTAAGAAATCTCTTTATGGTCTTAAGCAAGATCCCCGAGTTTGGTATACCAAAATGAAAATCTTTCTTATTTCCACCAGATTCTCTATATGCCATTGTGATCCTAATGTCTAAACCAAGAAAGTAGGAAGCCATCTCATAATCCTTTTAATTTATGTTGATGACCTTATCCTTACTAGTAGTGACTCAAAACTTTTAAACCATGTGAAAACAATCCTTAAGAATACATTTGAAATGGAAGACTTAGGATTTTTGCACTATTTCCTTGGCCTCCAAGTTTTGCAAAATAGTGAAGGAATTTTTCTTTCTGAGTCTAAGTATGCTTGTGACCTTCTTTTTCAATTTCACATGGATGATTGTAAACTAGCCCCTTCTCCCTTCCAGTCTGGATTCAATATTTCTACCACCTGTACTTCTCTCCGAAGTTGATGCCACCCTATACTGTTAGTTAGTTGGTAGCCTCTTATACTTGAATCATACCCATCCTGATCTTTCCTTTGTTGTTGGTCTTGTTTCCTATTATATTCAAACACCCCATGAAAGCCATTGGAAAGAAGCTAAAAGGATAATTCGCTATGTTTGTGGTACAGTTTAGGATACATTACAGTTCAGGGGGAATCCTTTATTGGTTGGTTTCACTAATTTAGATTGAGTTGGTGACCCTGATGATCAAAAGTCTACTATAGGTTTTTTTCTAGCCTTGGTTAAGGACCTGTCACTTGGGCCTGTAAGAAACAACATGCTATTACACTTTCTTCAATAGAAGCAGAGTTCCGAGCAACGATAAATGCAAGTCATAAATCCTTATGGATTTGACAGATTCTTTCAGAGTTTGGATTCCAGCAGTAGCATCCGACCATCCTTTGGTGCAAAAATCAGAGTGCCATAAACCTCGCAAAATATCCAGTTCAACATCAATGCAACAAACACATCGAGCTACACATGCACTTCATCAGGAATCTCACTCGTGATCAAGTTATTGAAGAGATCTTTTTCCCTATAAAAGATCAATTTGCAGAGATTTTCACAAAGTATCTTACAAAAGCGAAGTTTTCCAAACGTCGATCTATGTTAGGAGTTAGGTAAGTTGTCATCAAGGGGGGATAGGTTCTAATGCCTCATTCCTTCTCCTATTGTTTCACTATTGTAAATCCTTCAATCTTATCCCAAGTTGTTCTTAAGGGGGGATGTCATGGTATTTAGACACTTAGGGGTTAGTTAAGATCTACTTGGTCTAATGTGTTGTTAGGTAAAAGTGTGTTTCTTAGTGTGTTTCTTTAGTATGCATTAGTATGAATTTGTGGTTAGGAAATTTGATAGTCACGATATTTTCCTGACATAGAGTGATCCGACGGTTCATATTCTCCTCGATCTTAAGGACCATTGATATATGTATTAACACTTGATTGGTCCATGATATCTATTTACAGAGCATGGAGGGTCATTTTTTGATGATCGAATATGAGAAACGCTCTTGTAAAATCTCTCTGTAATCTTTTTTTTTTGCATTAATAGAATTCTCCAAGTTGTCGCATTGGTTGAGACTGTGGATCTTTCCTAGTAGGGGTCTTACCACGTCAAAACATCGGTGTGTTGATATTTGATCTAGTTGTGTGACTAGTTATTGAAGTTGTTCATCCTCTATTGGAATACATGTGTTGTCGAATAGCAGGGCCATCCTGTAAGAATATCCAAGGGAATCTTGGATCATGGATCAATGTCAGTGACAGAGGATTAGGATTAGGAATCTTCGAAGGGTGAAGAACTAAAGGATGATTAGAGTTCACAAACTTCAAGTGTGGGAAGTAAACATTCATATGGGAAGAGGGAGTTATCCCTTTCCAGTTATGTCAGGAGACTGAGTTGGTATCAAATGACATTGATGGATGTTCAGGAGCAAGAAGCTTCTAGGAGTAAATTGAGGGAGAGAATACCTTTGACAAAGTTTTCAAACTTTGTGGCATTGATATGTAGCGTCATTGATTCCAAGACTTCCAATATTCAAGGAGAAACTAACCAGTAGGGTTGGAGGAATTTTAGTATACAAGATGATGTGTGTGACATTGTGCCAGAGTTGGAGAAAGAACCAGTTTCAAGTGGCTCTTTAGGAAATACCTTCCTTGCTAAGAGGGAGTGTTGATGTTAGTGGTAGCATCATACATGTATTTTCACACAGGTATGTGTGTCTAGACGCATGGAAATCGTCCAAATCCTTCTAATCTTGAATTTACTTTAATTAAAGGAATTATTAAAGTAATTTTTTTTTATTAATCAATTGTGTAATTATTTAATTTAGTTATTTAAGAAACATTCTAAAAGCACTTAGCATGTAACATGTAATCTAAATCTCAAGTGAGTGTGAGAATTAATCTCAATCGTAGATCACTTTTGAGATTATAAATAGATTATAACTCATGATTATAAAATAAAGGCTAGAAGAAGGAGGAAGACACAATTCACACATATAAAAAAGGAGGACCTTTTCTGGTGTGTTGTCTCCAAGGTCACACTCAGGAGTAGAGGACCTTTTCTTGAGTGATTGGATCACAAAGGATGATGATTCAAGTGGACCAAGGATTAAACTTGATAGGTGTTGAGGGAGTTGAAGTGTAGCATACCCCAGCCACCCACGGGTCGGGGAATGCCACTTCAGAGAAATCTCTCATGCTTTGATACCAGTTGGTAACATCCCCAGCCTTAAACAGGCCAGGCCATGCTACTCTAGGGAACACTTTCGTTCTCTTACTGCGGAACATACGGTAACATACCCAGTATTCAACTGAGTTATGACACATAAATTTTATCCTCAAACTACATGCAACTTAAACGTATACATATAGAACTCTTGTGGAAGATTTACATATAAAAATAAAGAAACAATTACATTCTGTAATATAAAATTTCATACTGAAATAACAGTAAACACAGATATGCAACATATACAGGGAAATACCCATAAACATACATGCAATTATAATCACATATATGATCAACCGTAACATAAGCACGTAAATAACAATGCAACATATACTTTTATCATACGATTGGTAGTTATCTTGGATATATTGTCACCAAATGCGTACAAACCATCTACGAACCTCCCAGCCTTAGACTACATTGTTCATCACTCTCAACATTGAGTCACCCCCGAGCTGGGATTGAACTCCACCCAGGTATTTTATATTAGTCATAAGACATATACAAAATAGGCGCACTGGCCTTTAACATCTAGGTGCTCTGGCCTAATTCCAAAACATAAGCATTTTAGCTTATAATAATTGGCTCACCAACCTATAGCACATATCATATACACAAGGTTCGCTAACCTCCATACTACACGCACTTTAGTTACTATGCGCGGTATCCGGGAATGTGCACACTACATCATTTTACTACGTAGTTCATGCGCGCACTATGCTATGGAAGGTGCATTACAAAATGATGTCAAAACATCTCACCAACTTAAGTACACTTACATTACATTTACAATTGGGTTTGGACGAGGGTTATTACAATCCCCTCCCCTTATTTATGCACTATTCTCAGTGCATCATACACCCATATACAACAGAGTTTTCAAAAATAGTAAAAAAGATGTGGGTATTTTGTCCGCATTGCATCCTCATGCTACCAAGTAGCACCCTCAAGACCGTACCAGGTCCATTGGACCTTTACAATCCCTATGGTTCGGTTCCGGAGCTACTTGACTTTCCGGTCCAAAATGTGCATCGGATGCACTTGAAAAGTGCCTTCTTGCTCCACCTGAATAACATTCCAATCAATAACATGTTTAGCATCAGGTATATATTTCTTTAGCAATGATACATGGAAGACATTATGAACAGACATAGATGTAGGCATTGCAATCATATAAGCAACTGGACCAATCCTCTCTAGGATTTCAAATGGCCCAGAAAATCTGGTTGCCAACTTGGTGCAACTTCCCAGCTTCAGGGAACTCTCGTTAGCTTTCACTTTCAAGAAAACATGATCACCCACATTGAATTCTCTGTGGGTTTTGTTCTTATCGACATAACTTTTATGTCTGTCTTGGGCCACTTTTAAATTCTACTTAATTTTTATCATTTGGTCCTCCATCTCCTTGAGCAACTCTGGCCCAACTACTGTCCTATCAACTAGATTATCCCAACTTACTGGAGTATTTCACTTTTTCCATAAAGTGCTTCAAATGGGCTCATCTTCAATGAAGCCTGATACCCATTGTTGTAAGCGAATTCTACCAAGTGTAGGTAGTCTTCCCATTTCGATGGTTTGTCCATCACATACATTCTCAGTATATCTTCTATCACTCTGTTCACCCTCTTTGTCTATCCATCAGACTCAGGATGATAAGATGTACTAAAGTTTAGATTCGTTTTGAATCCTTTAAACAATCCTTTCCATAAATTCGAGGTGAATTTTGGGTCTCTGTCGGACACAATTGTTTTAGGAATTTCATGCAATCGTGCCACTTCCTTCATGAAAATATCAGCAACATATGTTGCCTTGTGAGTAGTTTTCAGTGGAATAAAATGGGCATCTTTCGTAAGCTTGTCCACCACCACCATGATCGAATAATGAAGCTTACCTGTTCTGGGCAATCCCATAATAAAATTCATTGTCGCCACTTCCCACTTCCATTCAGGAATGGGTAAAGGTTGCAGAAACTATGTTGGGTGCCTATTCTCAGCTTTAACTTTCTGGCATTCCATACATCTAGCGATGTATTCAACGATCTCTCTCTTCATACCTGGCCAAAAGTAATGGCTCTTGATCGCTGCCACATTTTTCCGATATCTAGGGTGCCCTGCATAAGGAACATTATGTATCTCATGCAAAATTGTGTGTTTCAAGTCCTGGACATTTGGAACAAATTTTTTGTTCTTGTACAATAGTATTCCATCTATTCCCAAATTATAATTATCCACCTTTTGTGGCATCTTACCCTGCTGTAGCATTGCTACCAATTATCTGTATTGCAGATCTACATTTGCAGCCTCCCAAATTTTTCTTTTAATATCAGTCTGATACATGCTAATGGTTGTAGCATGTAGTTAATGCATCTTCCTGCTGAGTGTATCAACCACTTTATTCTCTTTCCCCTTGATATGATTTATATCAAAGTCATATTCACTTAGAAATTCTAACCATCTGCTTTTCCTAGCATTTAGAGTTGGTTGATCAAATCAATATTTCAGACCATTGTGGTATGTTCTTATCTCAAACCTCTTCCCCATGAGGTAGTGTCTCCATTTCCTCAAGGCATGCACTATGGATGCCAACTCCAAATCATGAGTGGCATAGTTTCTTTCATGATCCTTCAACTTCCTTGAGTCATAACATATGACAAACTCATTTTGAATGAGGATTCCACCAAGTCCTTCATTACATGCATATGTGCATACAATGAAGTCTTCATTTGGGTCTACAATCCTTAATATTGGAGAACTTGTCAATAATTTTTTCAAGTGTTGGAAACTCTTCTTGCAATCCAGTGTCCACTGAAACTTCACTCCCTTTCTTTCCAAGGAAGTGATTGGGTGTTCAATCTTTGAGATTCCCCCAATAAATCTTTTGTAGTATCCTGAAAGACCCATGAATGATCTCACCTCTGTCACATTCTTCGGTGCTGACCATTCTCTAATCGCCTCTATCTTCTCAGGATCCACTGCTATCCCATCCTTTGAAATGATATGCCCCAAATAATGAATTTGTTTCTGATAAAATGAGCACTTGCTCAATTTAGCATACAACTGATGCTCCCTTAATACTTGAAACACCATCCTCAAATTATGTTCATGCTCTTCCTCTGACTTAGAATATATAAGAATGTCATCCAAAAAGACAATGACAAACTTTTCCAAATATTCTCAGAAAACACCATTCATTAAGCACATGAAAACAACTGGTGCATTTGACAACCCAAATGGCATCACTATGAACTCATAATGACCATACCTTGTCCTGAAAGCGGTCTTGCTGATATCTTCTTCTTTAATCCTTACCCAATGGTATCCTGATCTAAGATCTATCTTTGAAAATATCTTTGCATCCTTCAATTGATCAAATAGATCATCAATCCTTGGCAGAGGATACTTATTCTTAATAGTCACATTAGTTAACTGTATGAAGTCAATGCACAATCTTAGTTTTCCATCTTTCTTTCTCACAAACAAGACTGGGGCACCCCAAGGTGACACACTTGGGCATATATACCCCTTCTTTAGAAGTTCTTCAAGCTGCATTTGCAACTCCTTCAACTCTGGTGTACTCATTCTATAAGGAGTCTTTGACACTGGTGCTACTCCAGGCATTAAATTTATAGAGAAATCAATGTCTCTCCTTGGGGGTAGTCCTGGTACCTCCTTGAACACATATTCAAATCTTCCAAGACTGCATAATCCTCCAAATTTGGCACCTTATCTCTAGGTGTCTCTGCCAAATGAGCTGCAATTATTTGACACCCTTTTCTGTAACATTTCTTCAGCTGCAATGCTGAAATTTCTCTAATGGTTACTGCCCTAGGAATTCCTTGTACTTTCCTTAATTTCCCTTCCTCATCCAGGAAAGTAAATTTTTTGGTGTGACAGTATAAGAGAGTATGATTTTGGTCCAACCAATCCATCCCAATTATACAGTCATAGGAACCTAAAGGAAAGATGTTTAAATCTACCTTGGTATTCATTCCATTCATGTCTATGAGGCATGACTTAACCATCTCATTAACTTTTCTTCTGGCTCATGTAGCCAGCTGCACCAACCAGGATTTCCCATGCTTTCTTCTTAGAAATTGCAAACTTTCCACCATCTTAGGGTCTATATAACTATGACTAGCTCCCGAATCAATTAAAATAGCAATGGTTTGGTTGTTGATCATACCTTCCACTTCAATCATGTGGGACTAATACTCTTCTTGCTTGTTGTCTAGGGCTGCATAAATCCTTGGCACATATATTCCCATTTCCTCCACTGTTTCATCTTGTTGTACATTGTGAAAAACCCTACCTTTTTCACCTCTGTGAGGAAAATCTATGAACCTATGATCTCCTTTACAACCCCAACGTTTAATAGGTGGTTTCCTTGGACTTTGACTCCCTGTGTAAATCATTCTAGGTTCTTTAGGTTTTTTTTGTCCTTATGAATTATTTCTGAAGAATGGTGGCTTATCTCCCTTCTTCCTCTGACCCATCTTGAATTTCTTATTGTCTTCCCAAGCCTATTGGAAAGCTGGTCTTTCTTTCTGCTGATCATATAGGCATTTATCTCACCTTATGGTCTCTTCCAATGTCTTGGGATTATCATACTGTATTTTGTCACTGATGAGTGATGGAAATCCACTCAAATACCTTTGAATTTTGACTGTCTCATCCTTGATGAAAGAGGCATACTTCAATAGTTCTAGAAACCTTCTCTCATATTCATTTATGGTCATACTTCCAATCTTGAGTTCAAATAACTCTTTCATTTTATTGTCATAGTATCTCTTAGTCAAGTATTTATTCTCAAAACACTTCTTGAATTCCCTCCAAGTAACACTTTTCTCTTTAATGTGTTGCACTTGCACAAGTTGATCCCACCACATGGAGGATTTTCCCTTGAGTTGATAGATAAAAATTCTACCTTCTGCATGAGAAGAATAATTATGCAATTGAAAATACTTTCTCATGCCCAACAACCATGTCTCTTCATATTCATCCTTTTTTGTGCTCTCCATCAAATGTAGGAGGTTTGATTTTGTTCATTTCGCCTCATAGTTCATCTACCCTAGACCTCTTATACCTTTTGACAAGGGATGGAATTGAGCTATTTCCTGTTCTCTTATTGGAATGCCTCGGGGAGTGATGGTGATGTCTGCTAATACTTCTTTCTTTTCTTTCCTCATCCAAAGGCTTGTGACTTGCAGATTTGCTTAAGCCACTCTCCTTAATCAATTTCTTTTCTATTATGTTCAAGCCCTCCAATAACTTCATGTTGAAGTCATCATGCTACTCTTTGGCTCTCATAAGCCTCTCATTATCATCTTTATGGCTTTGGACATCCTCCTACAAATTCTTAATGGTCTCTTCCATAATCATGTTTTCATTCCTTTCTTCTCCATGTTCATTGGAGTTTGTTCCTTCAATGCCCAAATGGACATCCACCCCTCTGCTCTCATCTTGCTGACTATAATTCCCCTGTGCTTCTTCCATTCCTATGGACTCTGGACTAGTCTGATCTGATCTAGTTGTTGTTAATTCCACAAAATGTGCAGGCATCGAAACTTATTAGGCTAACAATTCAAAAATTCATGAAAAAATATGAACCATTTTGGTTTAATATATACATCAGAATTATCTCTCCTGATTTCCTAGTGTTATCACCATGAAAATTCTATATAAGACCCAAGTCTTGAAAACATAGACGCGCAACACCTTCATAGATACATCTGGGCAAGAAAGTGGTTTTCTGAAACCACTTTCGCCAAGATGCGGTATCAAGTGTTTCCATATGTCAAATCCACCACTCGTGGAGTGAGCGACGTTTAGTCAGATCACCCCATTTCACTCGTTTGGTACTTCGTAGCCATGTGACGTCAGCTGAATGCTGCCATGTAATGAACTTGAAAGTTACTCATTTGAAATGGATTAGCTGAGCATGGCAACCCAATGCTCTTGTACGTAGTCTGTCTATGCTTCATAATTGGAATTGTATAACTACCAATCCTCAGGTATGAAGGTATCTACTTATCCATAAACGAAGTAATATCCAAATTTCTCGACTTTCTTCTCTCTGTAAAATCATTTTGGTATCCACAAAATGAGATACATGGACAAGGCTAATTCTAGTGAGACTGGTTATTTGGGAAACATGCTAGACTTTCCTGTGAATAAGGAGGAAAGGGTACTTGCACACATTCTAGTGACTAAATTCCACACAGAGCCGACTATAGACTCATAGCTGGAAGTCAGGATGAATCCCACTATGAAGGATTTAGTCATCAACAGGCTAGATGCTAAGAAGAAAAGGAGCAAGCGACAGAAGAAGGAGGAATCCATGGCTGAAACGATCGAAAGTGTTGGAGAGAATCAATCGGTCTAGTTAGATTCTTTAAAGGAGGAGATCGCTAAGCTGAAGAGAGTATTCAACTAAAATTAAGTATGTTTCAACGACTTTTGAACAACTGGTAGTAGAGGTAAGGAGCACCAGAGATGATAGGCTTGTTCTTAAATGACCCTTTTTACAATAGGATAACTGTTATCATTCCCTTTTTGTAATTTTGGGATTAATAGGATTATATAAATACAGAAGCGGATTTTGGAATGTTTATTACAAAACTCTATCTGGTGGTGTTATGATTCTTTTTTTCTTTTATAGTATGATTTTCTTGTAAGATTATATTTCACTTCCATCTGTCTGAATCAGAGGACTATAAAACTTAGAATTCTTTTTAATTAATGCTCTAATGCGGTTGTGTGTTTATTTTTTCTTCTAATATTATGCAGATTAAACTCAGACTTATCACCTTCAAAACGACTTCACGCGCACTAAACTTCAACCTGTACACCCATATTTATCGTGCATAGCAACATCACAAGGTAAAACGTGTTTTCGCGCACCTATATCCACTATGCATTTTTTCTCTGTTGCGCCGACAACTTGGATGCACTACTTTTGCATTGTGCACCAATATCCACTGCGCACAGTTTTGGTATCACACACCGATACTCCACCTGCATTTCTCCCTATGCATTGCACCATGTCAAAGTTCAATATGTTCCATCGTGCACAATAATTTGCGCACACCATTGAATACACTGTCTTGAGACAACTTATACTCATATTATGTGTGTACCAACAAAACTCCTCTGTGTTATGCAATACTTGCGCACCCCATGTGCACATTACTATGTGTGTTCTCACTGCATAAGGCTAAATTCAGGATGTGCATCCAAACACAATATTCTTCCGTGTGGTGCCACAATTTACCATGCACACTTGAACGCAAATGTTTTTCGCGAGGTGCCAAAATTTATCACGCGCGCCTACACGCCAATATTTTCCATGGAAACTCCATGACTTGAAATTTGGTCACTTCAAAATTAATCTTCTATGAATATTCGCTTCACTTGCAAATTTTCGGCCCATCCAGACTCAGTGTTGAAAATGAAGCTTTGATACCAATTTGTAGCATCCCCTGATCACCCACAGGACAGGGAATGCCACTCCAGAGCAATCTCTCATGCTCTGAAACCAATTGGTAACATCCCCAACCTTAAACAGGCCAGACCATGCTACTCTAGGGAACACTTTCATTCTCTTATTGCGTAACATACGGTAACATACCCAGTATTCAGCTGAGCTATGCCACATAAATTTTCTCTTCAAACTGCATGCAACTTAAACATATACATGAAACACTCTTGCATAAGCTTACATATAAACATAAACAAACAATTACATTCTTTAATATACAATTTCATACTAAAATAACAGTAGACACAGATATGTAGCATATACAGGGAAATACCCATAAACATACAGGAAATTATAATCACATATATGATAAACCATAACATAAACACATAAATAACAATGTAGCATAGAATTTTATCATACAATTGGTACTTATCTTAGAAATATTGCCACCAACTACGTACATACCATCCATGAACCTCCCAACCTTAGACTACACTCTTCATCACTCTCAACAGTGACTCACCACCAAGATGGGACTGAAATCCACCTGGGTAAAGGGGTTCCTAACCAGGCTAAGGTTCATAGACAACCGAAAAGACTCCATCTCAGGTGCTCACTCAACTAACAACCTACAACCTATCAGTCCCCACATGCCTGTCCCACCCAAGGAAGTGTGCCCCTTCTTTGCTCAAGAGTCCCTCGACTGCCCCACTTCCCTTCCAGGGCTTTCAACAATAGGTGGGACAGGAAGTCTCATAGAATTGTAGCTGCAGTTTAGCACCTTCGGGAATCAATCCCCAACAATTCTCTTGCTCAGAGAATTGCTCATGGGCCTGAAAACCCGCCCCTTCAATTTCCAACGGGCCTGACAACTCGCTTCTTCAATCCCGCTCCCAAGATAACCAGGTACACCAACCAGAATGGTTAAGGAACATGCTCAGATACAGTGAAATGCATGTCTTAAGGATAACGGACTGCGTGAATGAAAATGGTCATGGAATTATTGACTGGATAATTGAGTGATGGAAGGAATCATTGTGAAACTGATCGTGAAGTATGATAGTCTGAATGATCGTGAAAAAAAGTGACCAAATGAGCTAAGTCTCCACGATATGAATGCATGTCCCCAACTTGACACTTGTCATATCGTAAGTTACTTTGGTCCACTTGTCCCCAACTTTAGAACTTGGGATAAAATAATTATCCATACTTTATGTTTTAGGAAATATTAATATAATATTCCTTTTTGGCTTAAGCTCTCTAGCTTAGCCCTTTCCTTAACTTTTGGCTCTCCCTTTCCTTAACTGGTGAAGTTTAATACCCCCTCTCTTTTATTGTGGTTGGTCTGGGAACAGTGATGTATTTTATATTAATCATGAGACATATACAAAATAGGCGAACTAGCCTTTAACATCTAGGTGCTCTGGCCTAATTCCAAAACATAAGCATTTCAACTTATAATAATTGGCTCACTAGTCTATAGTACATATCATATACACAAGGTTCGTTGACCTCCATACTGCACACACTTTAGTTACTGCACACGGTATCTGGGAATGTGCACACTACATCATTTTACTGCTTAGTTCATGCGCGCACTATGCCATGGAAGGTGCATTACAAAATGATGTCAAAACAACTCACCAACTTAAGTACACTTACATTACATTTACAATTGGGTTCGGTTGAGGCATATTACAGGAAGAGTATTGGATCACAAATAACTATGATTCAAGATCTTGGATATGTGGAGAAGGACTTCCATCTAGAGATCAAGTCAATGAGAAGAGATAACGAAGGCTTACACAGGTTGCTTTTTAGTCTGAGGAAGACATAGGAGAGTGTGGGATCGTATGGAATTTGTTGTACAAGTTTTATGTATGAATTCACGGTTCAGAGCGAGGAAAATCATGTATACACATGATTCACAAGAAGGAAAATCTTGTATTCCTCAAAAAACATGCCAGAATTGGTTATACAACAGATCATACCTTCCCAAGTTAGTCTGAATTTGTATTTCTCTCAATGGGCCATTATCCTTATTACAGGAGCCCTGATTTTGGCATAATAAAATCGTACTAAAAAATGGTTTTCCCTATGGGTTTTCTACAGGGGTTTATACCTAAAAATATTGGTGTTAATGTGTGCTTGATTTGGTCTCTTTATTTATGCTTCCGCTTCATGTTTAGTCGATTAATCAGTTGTTCTTTTAGTAGATAAAGTGATTTTGTTTTGAGTTAATTGTCACGTCTTGAGTAGGCGAAATTTCAACATGGTATCAGAGCATACCAAGGGTTGACTTCAAGAAAATTCAACAGTGAATGTATGACATCCTTACTTGTTTGGGGAATGTTTCCAAATTAAAATTGATCATTGTAGCCTCAAATATTTTTTGGAACAATGGATATCATCCCCCAAGCAACATAACTGGGTTACCAAATTTTTTGGCTATGATTATGACATAATTTATAAGAAGGGAAAAGAGAATGTGGTAGTTGATTCTTTTTCTAGTAAATATAAAGAGGAAGGGTCCCTCTTTTCAATCTCCTTCATTGTAGCTGACTATTTGAATGAAGTTCACCATGAATGGTTCAAAGATTCAAACAATTATAGCATGATCCAACAACTGCAACTTGATTCTAATACATCTCATGAATACACTTGGAAAAATGAGGAGCTCTTCTATAAATTCTTCTTTTATTTGATCAAATATGAAAATATTAAATCCATTATTCTCTCTGAAATCCATGCCTCGCAAACAATAGGACATTCTATTTTTCATAAAACATATGAACAAATCAAACATTCATTTTTCTAGGAAGGCTTGAAGAAGAATATACAGACTTTTGTGTCTGAATGTGATCTTTGCCAATGAAACAAGGGAGAAATAGTGAAAATTTCATGAGCACTACAACCTCTCCCTATTCCAACGACTATAATGAGAGATATATCTATGGACTTCATCATCATATTACCCAAATTGGTAAATACATTAGTCACCATGATTTTAGTTGATAGACTTTCCAAATATGCTCATTTATGTTCCTTCGAAGTCCCCTTTAAAGATTCCATAGTATCTCAAGTTTTCATGGACAATATATTCAAACTACATGGCATGCCACCATCTATTGTCTCAGATTATGATCTGAATTTCAGTAGTAACTTCTGGAAATAATGTTTTCAGGATTCAGGGAAAACATTTGAATATTAGAACTGCCTATCATCCACAAATTGATGGTCAAACATAATTTTTCAACAAGTTCTTGAAATCGTATTTGAGGTGCTTCATGTCTAGACGACAATCTGAATGGGTTTAGTGGCTACCCCTCGTTGAATTGTTGTACAATACAACTTATCATGGTACCACTCACATGACTCCCTTTGAGGTGGTCTATGGTCAAAAGTCCCCATCAGTATTATCTTAGCTACCTGGTGTCTCCAAGGTATAGGAGGTTGGAAAAACCCTTACAGTTCGGGTTGACATTCTATGCACTCTCAAAGATAATTTGGTCATGTCTCATAATTGAATGAAGCAACATGCTAATCAATATCGCTCTGAATGAAATTTTTCTGAAGGGGATTAGGTGTTTCTTAATCTCTAACCATATAATAAAACTTCCCTCAAATAGTACCACTACTAGAATATTGCTTCATTTTTTTTGGCCCCTATACAATAATCAATCTCATTGGGCCAGTGACTTACAAATTAGCACTTCCAATCCACTCTAATATCCATCTATTTTTTCATGTCTCGTGCTTAAAGTAAGTGATTGGATACAAGTGCCATGTTCAAATGACTCTACCTGAATTGGATGAATAAGGTTCCATTTGGTTGCAACCACAATCCATTCTTGACCAATGCAAGAATCATATTTGTCAGCGCACAATTAAGGAAGTTTTATTACGATGGAAGGGTACACAGTATGGGGATGATACATGGGAGCCAACCTCCATTCTGCATCAATTTCCACATCTCAATCCTCGAGGACAAGGTTTTTATTTAAGGGGTAGGGAATGTTAGGTTCCTAACATCCCTAACCCCTAAAATAGATATAATATTATGTATTTATATGTAATTAATGACATCATTATTAAATAAGTCCTATTTAGTAGTGAGAACACAATTATTGTAAGAAGTCTTACTAGAAGGTTCTACCTACTAGAAAGTATCTTCTCTAGAATGGTCTTAGGGGATATAAGTAGTTTATATAGAGGTAGAATAATTATAAAATATGTCTTGTGGAATCATTTTTAATCTAATTTATTCTCTATTGGAGGTTTCCCCCTCGAAGAGGCAAGTGAGTAGTTCTTCCATATTAATAAAGGTGTCTTATTTTGGCTCATTTTGTCATTGTGTTCACTATTTTTTTTCTTTCTGCAATATATCCAGATAATATTTTGTATATTTCTCTGAATATTTGTATTTGGTACCTTACAATATTACAAGAGTATCCCTTACCATCTGTAATCTAATAGGACTTATAATAATTTAAAGACATTCTAGAGAACAACTTACCTCAGTGAATTGGGAAGATTGCAATGTAAGATTACATGTTTCTCTTTTGGATTACATAATGAGTACAAAGAGACTAAAAAAGCATACTACATTTAGTTTATTCTATGGCATGTAAATTGTGGTAACTCATGAGTTTGTAATCCCAAGAATTTTTATCAAATAAGGAACCTACATGTCTAAAAGTGAAATCCTTAAGGAAGGGATTACAAAGCTAATGGATATGGATGAAGACATGTTTTTATCTCAAAATCATCAGACAATAGATGAAAAAAGAGGTGTCATGATCACCATAGAAAAAAATAATAATTCAACAAAGGATTCATGGTATTACTCTATGATATCAAGTATTTGAAGCACCTAGAAAAATTCAAATGCATAGATTGGATAAAACATTTATTGCATATATCCATGACTATGATGTAATTAATTTGGCATAAATAAATGGAGATCTCCATGAGAGGTGAGTGAATGGAAATTTCTTGAATTTATTACCCCTCCCCAAAGTTAAATTGTGCTACCCTATTAGAGGATGTTGTACAATACATTTGATTTAAGTTTATTGAGTTAAATAAATCTTATCCTTGTAATTGAGCCAATTAGTTTAGGTTAGTTTTCCATTTAGATTGCATTAGGATATTTTCAAATTTAGTTGCATCATCATGATATCTTTCTAAGTTAGTATTTTAATTCCATTTTTCTTTATACCTTTCTCCCGCCTTTGTGGCTGGGGGGTTTCCTAATATTTGAGTATCTTCTATTAGAGATTTCAATTCACTATTCCTTTAGGATATGTTTAGTTCTAACAACATAGATTTTGAGTCACATCATTTCATCCAATAATACATTGGGCCCATTTTCTAACACTTTATCGACACATTTACATCGTAAAAACATCGAGCTTCCAATGAATGCTTCAATCCATTTTCATCGTTATACATGTCTCGCACTATCTATGAACAATGGATTGTCAATATGTTGGAATACTGAGAGGGGGGTGAATCAGTATTACCCTTTTTCAATAATTAGAAATTACTTTTATATTTTGTTAATTACCACAATAGATAAACAATGGACTTGTATGTAAAATCAATTATATAAATATAATTAATAGGAATTACAAGGTTTTTATGAATAATAATGAAGGACACCAATCCTATTTAGAGCACCAACTCTAGGAGACACAAATCCTCTTCTTCAAGGCACCAAACCTAGGAAGCACCAACTACCTTGTCTTTAGGGAACCAACCAGAAGAAGCACCAACTCCCTTATCTTTAGGGAACCAACCCTAGGAAGCACCAAATCCATTGTATTTAGGGAACCAACCCCAAGAAGCACCAACTCCCTTAAATTACACTTTACTTAGTAAAGAATACGAATCCTTCTATGCTCCTCCCTTCCACCCTCACTTCATAAGAATCATCAGTTCTTCTTCTTGGACTCTGCTTTTGTTTTGATCTTCTGATTTGGAGTGCAGAGACACTTCTTCATCACAATTATTCCTTGATTATATAGTCTCCCAACTGGTGTGAGCTATGAAGCGTTGTGTCCCTTTATTTAGACCATCAAACATATTAATTTAGATTAACAATAATAACATTTTTTTCTTCATTATTATTAAAAAAATATCATGAAGGATTTTCAAAGTACTGAGAGTGATTTTCATAAATCGATCATTGATATGGATCGATTTTGTTTTTAACTCGATCCCGTATCTCTTTATTTCATTATCAAATTTTGTTGATCAGATCTAAGATTTTTTATTATCTCTCTAATGAATACCATGTATTGAGTTACTTAAGATAAATCAGGACAAAGTCCAGATCCTATCTGGTTCAATGTTCCCTCTTGACGGAGATAAAATTCAGACTATGTGTCTTAAATTTCACACATAAACACTTCGGGACCTATGTTCCATACGATCACAGGTGGTGACCAACTACTAGGCCAAACGATTACTTAATCATTTATCAAGATCACTAGTCACGTTTAACTGTACATTGAGATGGATGACTGTCATTTACTTCGGAACTTCGTCCTTCGGGACTTCTAGGATTTGCAATCATTCAATCCACTCAGAGTACATTTCACCGAATTATATCAGATGGTAAATATTTTTTCTTCCGTTAGATGGACAATCCTGGTTTGTCGAGAGACTTCAAACAAATTGACGACCATGACTTAATATGAATTTGAGTGGACGGTTCTCATTTACTTCGGGATTTCAGAGCTTCAGGAATCTGAATTTTGCATCTTTCCAACTTCTCCGGAGAAAATACCATCGGAGTTCTCATCAACACTTCCCTGCTATAATAACCTTGACAAGTCCAGGGGCTAGGAACAGGATTTAAGTGATGTTCCCAACGCCTCATATCTTATGTTTTCGTAACTCATGTTTGGGGGTTGGAACCTAGTCCTTCAGACTTCGACCTTTAGGTGATTTTTCCTTTACAAGCATCCAATATTCCAAAGTTTGAACTTCCCGAAGTGGTTACCTCTCAAAATGGTTGATCCGATGGTTAGAATGATTCTTGGAACCAAATCAATGGTCTAGCTTCAATCCCTATACTATCCTTCCATTGGCTTAATCCAAAGACTATGAATTAATAAAACGTTGATATGGATGGCCAAGATTATTTCAGAGTTAAACTTGCACGAGGGATAAATCTTCTTCCAACCCTCGAACCATAAACTGCCTATCCACGCGTCATACACACATCATTTCAGATCATAGAAGGGTGGTTTTCTAAATATCTTTGGTTGTCTTCTGAAATAGATTATACTCGTTGATCTGTATCTCGGATCATTGATTGTGAGTGGCTCATGTCCTCATCCTTTACTCGTTCTTCATCAATAGTCGAGAACAAATTCGGCCTTCGGTGCTTCGACAAGTTGCTAGTGGTAGAAACTGGTTTTCCCTGAAAGACATACTCTCGGAGTGACATATCTTGCTGACATTACTGTTGATGTGGAACTGGACGAGTGGTTTCCACGTGTCACTTAGATTTGTGACTTATGTATATCTAAAATTCCAACTAGACCTTGAAAAATGTCACCATATGAATGTGCCATGTGTCCTTGTCGATGTGGTCTTGATGACGTGGACTATGATAACATGGGATCTAAATGTGTGTGCCATGTGTCTTATTTCGTGACTTCAAAGCTCCGACCTTCAGGTGAACTTACATGTTCTAAAACCTTTTTTTCCGAAGTGGTCAGCATCGAAGTTGACCACAATTGGAACCACCTATCGTGATCCATGTTCATCATGCATTGTCCAGATCTGATGGCCATCATTTACTTCGAGAATTTGGGCTCCGGCCTTCGGGTAATTTTATCTGTTCTAGACTCCTTTCCTCCAGAGTAGTCAACGTCAATTTTGGTCGTCTCCTTTCTTGTTTCACTCTGAATAGATCAAAGGTTGAGCGGATTTCCTGATCCGATGGTCGATGAGAATTCGTGACTCCGGGGCTTCGGCCTTCAGGTAAAATTACTTGTTCTTGACTCCTTTTCACCGGAGTGGTCAACACTGGAGTTGACTACTGCTACACAACCCTGATATGATTGTTGAGGTTTATTTATACCGATTTGATGGTTTGTATTTAATTTCTCCCAAATTTTGGATTCATATCGATATGACGGTCCTGGACGGTCATGAATCTTCAACAAACGACCATGATTCTCCTCTTCTTTACGCAAGTTTGATCTATGATATGGCGGTCAGAATTTGTCCCGAAAAATACATCAGTGGAGACAATTCCTCCTTACCTCTTTGGATTTATACTTGGATTCCAACTGAACCAATATCGTTGATATGTGCCTTTGGTCAGTGATCGACGATCATATCTCAAAATTTCAATAGAGTTTCCTCATAGTTCTGAGGATGTTCTCTAGTTGATCTATTGTGATTTCAATCCCAATATCATTTCTATAGTTCAGTCTCCCTTCTGAGCTTTGGGTTAATGTTATTTTTCTCCTTATTTGACATCAATGACAATATCATACCATTGTTTCCAACATTCTCCCCCTTTGACATTGATGGAAACCTTTTTTTATTTTTGAAATTTCTGCTCTTATCAATTTCCTCCCCCTTTGACAACAATGGCATAGAGTATCTTTCTTCGCTCCCCCTATGGCAATGCTCTTCTTGACCATGTGCCCCTTCTGATACAATTTTTATGGTTTTTTTTTTATTGAGGTTTTTGAATTACTCCTAATTTTTGTCGAAGATTTTCAAAAGTACTCTTGGGTAAATGTTTTGTGAATATGTCTGAAATTTGTTCTTTGGTTTATACATACACTATTTTAACCACTTTTTCCATAACCTGATATCTTAAAAAATGGCATTTAATTGGGATGAATTTGGTTTTAGAATGCATTACTGGATTTTTAGATTTTCTTATGGCACCAATGTTATCACAATTAATAGTAATGGGATTATCATATCTTATTTGTAAATATTCTAATGTTTTCTTCATCAAAAGAACTTGTGTGCAGTAGGATGCAACAACAATGTATTCTTCCTCTACTGTAGAAAGTGATGTGGGTGTTTGCTTCTTTCTTAACCATGATACCAGACATTTTCCTAAGAAAAGTGCTCCTCCATTGGTTCTTTTCCTATTATCTATACTACCGGCCCAATTTGCATCAGTGTATGTAGTTAGATTGAAGTCTTTATCCTTTGAATACCATAATCCAAGTTCTAGGGTACCTTCAAGATATTTGAATATTATCTTTACTGATTTTAAGTGAGTTTATTTAGGTGCATATTGAAATATCCCTACAAGTCCTACATCCTGCATGATGTCAGGCCTTGTTGTTGTTGAATAGAGAAAACTTCCAACCATTGATCTATACATCATTTGGTCCACTTTTGGTGATTCATCTTCTAGCCTTAGTTTACATCCAGTGACCATGGGAGTACTCATAGGTTTACTGTCTTCCATTTGGAATTTCTTTAGAATTTCCTTGATATATTTGGTTTGGTAAAAAAATATTCCCTTTTCTATTTGATTCACTTGTAAACCTAAGAAAAATGACAGTTCTCCCAACATAGACATTTCAAATTCTTTTTTCATTTTGGTTGCAAACGTTCTGCTTAGTGTAGTCAAATTACTCCCAAATATGATGTCATCTACATATACCACCACAACAATCATGTTTTGATCCTCAATTTTGATGTATAAGTATTTGTCAGTAGTCCCTCTCTTATATCCTTGTTTTTGTAGGTATTGATCAAGCCTTGAGAACCATGCTCTGGGGGCTTGTTTAAGACCATACATGGCCTTTTTCATCTTGCACACATAGTCCTGATTTTATGTTAACATGAATCCTTCTGGTTTCTCAACATAGACTTCTTCTTATAGTGTTCCATTAAGGAATGCTGACTTGACATCCATCTGATAGATTTTGAAATTTCCGAAGCATCCAAATGCCAGGAACATTCTGATGGCCTCAAGTCTTGTAAATGGAGTGGAAGTCTCTTCAAAACCAATACATTCCACTTGGGAATATCCTTTGAAAACTAATATGGCTTTGTTCTTTATAGTCTCCCCATTTTTATTTAGTTTTTTTTGTAAGATCCACTTGGTTCCTATCACATTCTTGTCCTTGGGTTTTGGAACTAGTTCCTAGGTCTAGTTCCTAGGTCTAGTTCTTTTATATTTGGTATATTTCATCATCCATTGCTTCTATCCAATATTTAATTTTTCTAGATTATTTAAATGAATTAGGTTCTATCGGGGATAACATTGCTTGTTCTGAGTCAAAATCAAGTCTCCTTCTCGTTTCCACTCCTGCATTTTTATTTCCAATAATCTGACTTTCAGGATGATTCTTTTGAACTCTCTTTGATGGAGATTTTGGAAAGGTTGTTTCTTGATTGTCTTATTCATCAGTATATTGTTCAATTTCTTTTGGTTCATTATCATTATCTTCTTGTTTAGATTCTACGCCATCATCTTCTTGTTGATATTTTACATCATCATCTTCTTGTTGAGATTTTTTATCAATCTCTTGGGATATGCCCTTTTTTAGGTCATCTATATTTACATTGGCACTTTCCACTATCTTTAGTAGTATAATATTATAACATCTATATTCTTTCTTATTATATGAATATCCTAAAAATATCCCCTCATTAGATCTTGGATCAAATTTTCCTAAGTTATCTTCATCATTCTTAATGTAACATTTACTTCCAAAAGTTCTAAAGTATTTTACAGATGTTGGCCTCCCAAACCATAGTTCATAAGGGTTTTTTTCATGGTTGGGTATCAACTAAGTTCTATTAAGTATGTGGACTACTGTGTAGATTGCATCTCTCCATAATTTGTCTGGAATCTTGGCTTCATTTAACATGGTTCTTTCAACTTCTTGAACTGTTCTATTTTTCCTTTATACCACTCCATTCTGTTGAGGAGTCCTAGGAGCTGAAAATTGTCTTTTGATACCATGATTTTCATAGAATTGAATGAAATATTCAGAGGTGATTTCTCCTCCATTGTTTGACCTCAAAAATTTAATTTTGGGATCTATTTCATTTTCCACAAGGGCTTTGAATGTTTTAAATTTTTCAAAGTCTTCTGATTTTTCCTTTAGAAAGTGTACCGAGGTTAATCTTATGTAATCATAAAAAGTCAACATAAAATATTGTTGACCATAATTAATTTTAGTTTTGGTAGGTCCACATAGATATTTGTGAACAATTTCTAATGGTTTTGTTCTGAAATTCTCTTTTTTTTTTTAACCTAACTCTCATTTTCTTTCTTATTTGACAATCTTTACAAATAGAATCTGAAGGCTTAATCACTTTTGGCAGGTCCCTAACTACCTTTTTCTCATTGGCTTTGATCAAGTTATAAAAGATTAAATGTCCCAAACTTCTATTCCATATCCATCTTTCATCTACTTGTCTTAAAAACCATTTTTATTCTTCATCTATATTAAGGATGTACGCATTGCTAGATGTTTGTGGTGGAACTGCCACTATCTTTCCAGTGTCCTTTTTTCTGATCTCACATTTATGATAATAAAAAGTAAGCATGTGACCTTGATCACATGTATAACTTACACTTAGGAGATTTAGTTTGATATTGTCTACCAGAAGTACATCTTCTTCTTTGGTTTTATTATTTCCTAAACTGATAGTGCCTTTTCCCAGTATTTTGGTTGACATATTGTCTCCAAAAGTCACTTTTCCTTTTCCTTTCTTGTTCAACTTGAGAAGTTTTCTTTCATCTTTAGTCATGTGTTTGGAACATCTGTTGTCTATATATCGTTGACATCCTTGATTTCTCACATATAAGGATACATTGCATTATGTTTTCTTTTTCTTCCAAACTTTTTGATTATTGGGAATATTTGTCCTTTTATCATATTTTGGCAATCTACATTCACTAGTATTATGACCATAATTGTTGCATTTGTAATATTCAACATTGTAGTCTTGTAAGGGAGAGAAGGAGTTATAGTTTTTTGTTTTTTCATTATCCTTATTATTTCTATATCTTTGAACATTTATACGATTGTATTGTCCATAAGTTTTGTAGTGTACTTCCTTGTGTGCAAAATTATTGCAAGAGTAACAATATCCAATAAATAGATATTTATTAGAGGGATTCCTTCTAGTAATTATATTTTTCTTGTCATATTTTACTCTAGTAGGAATTGTTGATTTCTGTTTATTTAGGATTGTCTCCAATGGAATCATTCTTTCCTTATTATCTTCTCTTCTTAAGGGGACTTTAAGAGCATATGCATAAATGATTGGTATTTTGACAGATCCTTGTGATCTAGAGGTTGAGTTTTGGGTGTATCCCAAACAATTATTGTTTTTTGGTGACCTCTGACTACTGAGAATTCCGTCCAAGATCTTTTAACTATTTTCAAATTTTGATCCCTTCTTTCATTTCTCAAGTTCATTTTTTAGAAGCTCAATCTCAACTTCTAGCTTCTCACATACTTGTTTTCTATCATTGAGTTGTTTTGAAATAAATTCTTCAATTATTTTAGCTTCTATGAGTTGGAAATTCAAATCACAAATGATATTTTTTTATTCTTTGATGGTTCATGATGCATCTATTTCTCTTGATTGATGTGATTCTTCAAATTCTTGAAGTTGTGCGCTTAGCAACCTGTTCTGTTTTTTAATTTTTCTTAGTTCTTCAATTACACAAAGGAATTCTTATTTGAATTTCACTTCTTCTTCATCTTCTGAATGATTATTATATTGAGTGTTTATTCCCATCAATAGAAGCTCTGGTTCATCTTCTTCATTTTCTTCTGATGAGCTACTGTCTTCTTGGGTAAAGAACGTTTTCTTTTTGTTGAAGAATTTTTTTTTATTATTAGTTTTTCTTTTCTTATGATTTTTGAAGGTTTTTTCATCGTCACTTTCCTCTTGCTTAGGATAGGGACATTTATTGGAAAAGTGTCCAATTTTTTCACAGTTGAAACATATCAGAGGAATATTTCATTTGTATTTCCCACTCCCTTTCTTGAGTTGTTTTATGAAGTTGACAGTTTCTTCATCAGATATATCTGATAACTCGTCATTGGTATTTTTCTCCTGCCCCATATTTGTTTTAGATTCTTTAAAGGTTGTTTATCTTTTTGATGGTTTATCTATCATTCCTTGTTCTCATTTCATATGCTATAAAAATTCCATGAAGCTGATCAACTTTGAGTTTTTCAAGTTCAGGCCTATCTTCAATTGTAGAAATATTGGCATAATATCTCATAGGTAATGACCTTAGTATATTTTTCACAATTGGTTTATCTGTAAGTTCTTCTCCTACTACTCTGATTGAATTAACCACTTCATCTACCCTATGAAATTATTCAATAATGTTCTCTTCTTCTTTCATTTTCATATTTTCAAACTGAGTTCTATAGGTCTTTAGTTTGGCTTTCCTGAATTTTCTATCTCCTTCATATAAAACCTCCAATTTGTCCCACATTTATTTAGATGACTTACAACGCATAACCTTCAGACATATAGAATTTGTTAACCCTCCTAGACTTTCATTAACTCCTCTTGAGTTGTCATTGCATATTTTCTTTCCTGGAACATCTATGGGTTGAGTAGTTGGTGCAGTGTAACCATCTATAATATATTTCCAAATATCAAAACCAAGAGCCAACATGAAGCTTTTAAGTCTTATTTTCCATAGAGTGTAGCCACCTCCATTGAACAATGGTGCTTTTTTGTTAGACATTACCTCTTTTTGATCCATCTTAAGGATCTACCTTCCAGTTGTTAGACTGTGCTAAAGGCGCCCACTCTGATACCAATTGTTGGAATACTGAGAGGGGGGGGTGAATCAATATTACCCTTTTTTTCAACAATTAGCGATTAATTTTATATTTTGTTAATTACCACAATAGATAAAAAAATGGACTTGTATGTAAAATCAATTATATAAATATAATTAATAGGAATTATAAGGTTTTTATGAAGAATAGTGAAGGACACTAGTCCTTTTTAGATAATCAACTCTAGGAGACACAAATCCCCTTCTTCAGATCACCAACCCTAGGAAGAACCAACTCCCTTTTCTTTAGGGAACCAACCCTAGGAAGCACCAACTCCCTTATCTTTAGGGCACCGACTCCCTTGTCTTTAGGGAACCAACCCCATGAAGCACCAACTCCCTTAAATTACACTTTACTTAGTAAAGGATATGAATCCTTCCATGCTCCTCCCTTCCACCATCACTACATAAGAATCATCAGTTCTTTTTCTTATACTATGCTTATGTTTTGATCTTCTGATATGGACTACAGAGAAAATTCTTCATCACCGTTCTTCCTTGCTTTTATAGTCTCCCAACTGGTGTGAGATATGAATCATTGTGTCCCTTTGTTTGTACCATCACACCTCTTCATTTAGATTAACAATAATAATGTTTGTTTTTCTTCATTATTATTCAAACATTATCGTGATAGATTTGGTAACATCATCGTGATAATTGTTGGAATACTGAGAGGGGGGGTGAATCAATAATTGTTGTTTTTCGAGTTAAAAACAAAATCGATCGATATCAGTGATCGATATCAATGATCAATATTACCAACTCGATCCCATGCCTCTTTATTTCATTCTCAATTTTCGTTGATCAGATATAATTTTTTTTATTATCTCTCTAATGCATGGCATGTATTGAGTTACTTAAGATAAATCACGACAAAGTATAGATCATATCTTGTTCAATGTTACCTCTTGACCAGGACAAGATTATTACTCTATGTCTTAAATTTCACATAGAAACACTTCAGGAACTCTGTTTCATATGACCACAGGTGGTGACCAACTGCTAAGACAAACGAATTCTTAATATTTTATCAAGATCAATGGTCACATTTAATTGTACGTTGAGATGGATGACTGCCATTTACTTTGGAACTTCGTCCTTTGGGACTTCTAGTACTTGCAATCATTCAATCCTCTCGGAGTACATTTTGCCGAAGTAGATCAAATGGTTGATATTTTTTCTTCCGTTAGATGGACGATATTATCTTTTCCAGATGTTTCAAACAAATTGATGACCATGACTTAATCTTCAATTGAGTGGACAATTCTCGTTTACTTCAGGATTTTGGAGCTTCAGGATTCCAACTTTTGCAACTTTCCAACTCCTCCAGAGAACATATTGTCGTAGTTCTCATCAACACTTCCCTACTCTAATAACCTTCACAAGTCGAGGGGCTAGGACCATGGGATTATTAATTTAAGTGATGTTCCCAATGCCTCATAGCTTATGTGTTCGTAACTCATGACTGGGGGCTGGAACCTAGTGCTCCAGACTTCAGCCTTAGGGTGATTTTTACTTTACAAGCATCCAATATTCCAAAGTTTAAACTTATCGAAGTGGTTAACTCTAACAATGGTTGATCCGATGGTTAGCATGATTCCCAGAACCAAATCAATGGTCTAGCTTCAATCCTTATACTATCATTCTACTAGCTTAATCCAATGGTTATGAATTAAGAAAACGTTGAGATGGAAGACCAGGATTATTTCGGAGTTAAACTTGCATGAGGGATAAATATTTTTCCAACCCTCGAACCATGAAACGCTTGTCCATGGATCACACACACATCATTTTGGATCTTGGAAGGGTGGTTTTCTAAACTGCTTTGGTTGTCTTCTGAAATAACTTATACTCGTTGATTTGTATCTTGGATCGATGGTTTGAGTGGCTCTTCTCCACATCCTTTACCCGTGCTTGATCAACAGTCGAGAATGACTTTGGTATTCATCCCTTCAGGCAGTTGCTAGTTGTATAAACTAGATTTCCCTGTAGGACATACTCCTGGAGTGATGTAGCTTGCTAATTTCACTACTGATGTGGCACTGGTCGAGTGGTTACCACGTGTCATTTAGATTTTTGACTTACGTATATCTAAAATACCAACTGGACCTTGACACTTGTCAGCATATGAATTTTCCATGTGTCCTTTCCGACGTGGTCTTGATGACGTGGACTATGATTATGTGGGATCTCAATGTGTGTTCCATGTGTCTTACTTCATGACTTCGAAGCTCCAGCCTTCGGGCGAACTTACATGTTCTAAACCCTTTTTTGTCGAAGTGGTCAGTGTCATAGTTGACCACAATTGGACCCACCTATCCTAATATGATGGTCATCATGCATTGTAGAGATCTAATGGCTCTCATTTACTTAAGGAATTCTAGGCTCCAGCCTTTGAGTAATTTTACCTATTCTAGAATCCTTTCCGCCAGAGTAGTCAACGTTGGAGTTGACCGTCTCCTTTCTTGGCACGCTCTGAATATATCAATGGTTGAGGGGATTTCCTGATCTGATGGTCGATGAGAGTTTGTGATTCTGGGGCTTCAGTATTTGGTTAAACTTACCTATTCTTGACTCATTTTCATCGGAGTGGTCAGCGCTATAGTTTATTGCTGCTATGCAACCCTGATTTGACGATTGCAGTTTATTTATCCCAATATGATGGTTTGTATTTAATTTCTCCCATATTCTGGATTCATCTCGATCTGGAAGTCCTGGACTATCCCGAATATTAAAAAAAAAACCATGATTCTCCTCTTCTTTAGACAAGTTTCCTCTATGATCCAAAGGTTGAAATTTGTCCTAAAAACTACATCAGCGAACAAAATTCCTCCTAACCTCTTTTTCTTTATACTTGTATTCCAACTGAACCAATATCGTTGATCTATGCCTTTGGTCAGTGATCGATGATTTTCATATCTCCCAAATGTAATAGAGTTTCCTCATAGTTTTGAGGGTGTTCTCTTGTTGATTTGTTGTGATTTCGATCCCAATAACATTTCTGTAGTGAGTTCTCCCTTATGATATTTGGGCTAATGTGCTTCTGCTCCTTATTTAACATCAATGAAAATATCATACCACTATGTCCAACACAATATTCCAACGACATTTACAACGTAAACTTATATTGGAATATCGACACAAAGTGGGTGTAAAGAGCCACAAAAGTTCATTTAATGATCGAAAAACACTCGTCAAATGATCGACGTACTTTTATCAGTCGTTCAAATTACAGTTGTCGATATTTCAATGTATGCGTAACACCCCTATTTCCCTCAAATTTTAAATATTATTATGAATGTGAACAAAACTATAGATAGATATGCCATATGAATCTTAGAAAAACAACGAACCCTACCATAGAAATTAATGTATATATTTTTGTTATTAAATGAAAGGAATTAGAGACATGAATGTTGAAAGAGGGTTTCCAAATAGATCATGATGCATGAGAAGGGGTGGTAGGGGAACCAATAATGGTGAGTTGACCCCTGCCAAGCCAGTACCCTACTGGATATAAATGCACAGCTCCAGAACAATATTGTGCCCCCCCCAAAAAATAAAAACTTAATTATCTGTCAGGCTGGTAGTTGGGAAATATTCCCTAAAGAGTCAATGAGGGAGATGGGTAGAGTATCATCTCAAATTTCCTTACCTGACCCGCGAAATATTAATGGGAAAGGAAAGAAAAGAGAGGAAACTCATGGGCAAAGGGGAAAATCACATACACAAGATACATGAATGGTCGGGAGGACCAATAGAGAAGAAGAAGAGAAATTGAGGCTCTCTGGTTTTGAGGAAGAGAACAGTGAATAAAATGTTATGGTTACATGAGTGCTTGGAATCTTTTTTTTAATCAAGATGAAATGAAGTGGCAATGATTGATTGAGAAATCATAGCAGACTCCCTTGCTTGGTGGATAGAAATATGGAATTCCAGGTTCCTGTGGGAAAAGGAGAGTAACCTTTGTCCCTTGTTGTTTCTAAGATCAAGAAGAATCCCTCTCATAGAGTCATGATCTATATAGGGGGTGTCCAATTGAAGA
Source organism: Picea engelmannii (assembly GCA_009831015.1). Taxonomy (NCBI): domain Eukaryota; kingdom Viridiplantae; phylum Streptophyta; class Pinopsida; order Pinales; family Pinaceae; genus Picea; species Picea engelmannii. The sequence goes on from ML780306.1 coordinate 1,301,599, forward strand.
ATACTCAAAGATCAATTGTGCCTATGGTGAGTAGAAAATGGAGCCCCTTTCAACAATTTCCAACTATATTCCAAAGTTTCAGATAAGTGTGACTCTGAGTTTTATTTTTCCTTGATTGTTTTGTTATAATATGTAATTCCTTGAGCTATATGATGACATGATTGTTTATCTCATTGAATGGTATATTTTGTGGCTCTCATGGCCTAGTGGTCTAGGAAGTTTGAAGTAGAAATTAAACCCCATATTCTATCAATGGCTTCCTGTTTAATAATATTTAGCAAAGGAGACCTGTGATTAATTGTTTGAAAGGAATTGGGGCAGAACGTGATTTGGCCTATGTTTGAATATGTATATGTGCTAATTCCCTGAATGGAATGACCCATGGATAGAATACATAAATCCAAAATCAGGAAAAAATCTATAGGATGGTTCTAAACTTGTCAATCCCTTGAGATTTCCTTCCCTGCTATAGATGGTGAGTTTGGAGGAGAAAGGCGCTTCCTTAAAACCATTCTTCCAAGTGACCACATGTTCAATTTCGTGGGCTTCACAACTTGGATACGATTCGAGAATGTATCTCTCGGTGCTTGTCGAGTCCCATATGATCAAGAAATGGAACCCTTTTCTATGCCCAAAAGGAGCTAAGCCCTATGGGCTTCAGGAGAGTAGAGCTCCAGGACTTCGGGATGTTGGGACCTCACGACATCCATTTTTTTTTTAGGAAACCTATTGAAATGGTGACCAGACAGTTTGACCGAAAAATGGTGATCTCGTACCCGTTATCATGGTATCCACCTTATCATTAACCACCTACCAGCTTTTGACTGTGGGTATTCCCTTCATCATTGATCATGATCACATATCAACGACATGATCCTCATCCTTATCATCTTATGGTTTCAACAGTGAGGATGCTACCCTAAATTTCCACTTGATCGGATGACTGGTGGGAGTTCTTGACTCTACAAATTCACGACTCTTGCAATTTACAAACCTTTCAACCTTTCTAGAGTATTATCGATCAAAGTGGTCACGAGGGAGTGTCTACCTTTCTCTGTTGGTTATTACTCCTAGTTATTATATCCTTCCAGTACCCTCGATCGATTGATCAAGAAGGATCCTGAAGAATATTAGATCGATCGTCTGCAAAACTTCGGGGATTCTGGGACTTCGAGAGTTCATAGTAAAGTGTAACATGGGATTTGTCTCGAAGTCCATTGGTTAATTAAGAAATAGGGTTAAATAAATCATGTGATTAACCTTAACTTCATTATGTGTGTGGGACCCTCTCCGGGAGTCCGGAACTTTGGAACTTCAGAACTCCAAGGCTCCAAGATATTTGAGGATATACGAAGGTGCGGTAAATGTTGAAGTGTAGAAAATCCCTCAATGACGTGTCAAGACCTGATTGGTTGGGCCCGCGTATGCCATGGTAATGAAGTGTGACTAGGGAAGTCCACGTGGAGCCATGGTATGGGAAGCGAGTTAAGGTGGGACTCACTTCCCCATTTTCAAGTTTAGGCTATGAGTAAGTGTAGATAGATCCCAACCGTTATATCTAAATGTGGATATAAATCCACCATAGATCTTGGAGTGGTGAGAGACTTTGGGACTTTCGGTCTTTGGGAATTTTTATACCTATGTAAGAATGTCGAAGGGACAAAGGCCTGACATCTGCGAAGAATGGGAGATACTCCTTGCAACCAACGACCACATCACTGCTAAGGGTGGAAACCTAGGTCATAGAAGTTCCATGTCATATGTATGGGGGGACTGAGGCCACATGGATTCCTCATGGTGAAGAGGATGTCATTTGGCCAATGACATCCTGAAAACTTCATAAGACCATAACTTTTAAACCAGAGCTCGAGTTCATATTGACAAGGTTATAGTCATTGTAAATCTCTCTGTGAGAACAAAGCAACATAAGCCTTATTCGAAGGATTCAAGGGGATTTAGGAAAGTGAAAATTTATGCCCCATCCTTTAAAAGGATACTTAGGGGGTCGAGTGTGTGATATATTGGTATCAGAGCAGGCACCAACACTTGGCCTACTTGGGCTTATGAAAGAGAAAAAAAAACTTTAATAGAAAAATTTAAGGGGCAGGCACTCTACCCTACCCACCTGTAAGACATTACTTGATTTTTAATACTAAAAAAGAGTGATACATTTTTTCTATTTACATGTTTTGAATCTGAACTGCATATTGTTTTTATATGTGGAATATTGAAGCTAATTTTACCTTACAAATTGTTTTTTTACCTGTGTTGTTCATAAAATTTGAGGATAGTTGACTAACATAGAATGTTGTTATCAACACTTACACAATCACTGGACATGGAGGAAAACTACAAAAAAAAGAATGGTGACACACCATGAGTGGGGGGGAAGCTCCCACAATAGTGAATAATATTTTGTTGAGAGGGGGTGGTGGAAACCCCTCCATATTTAGTTGAAACTGTAAGAATCCTTATGGCATAATTAAAAATCTTTAAATAAGAAAATGAGAGACTCATGCGAGAACAAGAAAAGAAAACTGAAATAAATGCAGTCATGTTGAAAATCCTATCAGACGTATAGAGAAAATTGCAACATGGACCAATGTCCAATAATGTCAAAAAACCTAATACCAAGAGGACCCAAATTTCACCTGAGATACAAAAGCATGGCCCCGAAAATGGAAACAAAAGAAGAATCACGTTAAAGAAGGCCCAACATGGAGCCAAGAGGCATGGTGACATCCAAGATTCAATTGAAGAATCCTCTAGTGAGGTAACTGACAACTCCAAGGAATTTTCTAGCAATGATACTAGTTTGCAGTATTAGAAGAGAAGAAGGAGGAGGAAACATTCTAGAAGCCATGACCCTAAAGAGTTTAAGAAGGAAAAACCACCCACTTTTGATGGAGATATTAAGAAGGGGAAATAACAAGAAGTTGGCTACTCGGCCTAAAGAAGTACTTCAGAGTCCATGACTACTCTAAGAACTTAAAGGATTGAATAACCATCTTTAACTTGAATGGAAAGGACTCCATATGGTGGGAGGACCTTATAAATGTGAAAGGAATTAATGAGAAGGAGTTTTCATGGAAACAATTTGAAACGTTTTTAAGAAAAAATACCTATCTGAAAGGTACTATGATGAAAGGACTAAGGAGTTCTATGAACTCAAACATGGAAAACTCACCATTGATGAATACATAAACAAATTCCTCGAGTTGTTGAGTTATGTGCCTTACATCAAGGATTGAAATGAGAAGGTGCAACGATTCATTAGCGAGATTCCTCAATTCTATCGAGATAGAATTGAGTTTGATGAACCCAAGACTCTAAAAGACACCATTAGGAAGGCAAGGTACTTCTATGAGCAATTCAAGCACATGGCATAACCTCATAAGGATTGGAAAAAAGGAAAGAAAATTGAGATTTAAGAAGAAGGGGTTTAAACCTTCAAGGTTTAGGAACAATGGGAAAGGATGTAAGATGACCCTTCCTACTAAAAGTGTGTATCAACAGAATTTTCCATATCCAAGTGGAAATAAACCCTTCGGATCAGTACCAAGAAAGACTGACGATAAAAGGTGAGAAACATTGAAATGTTGGGGATGCAGAGAAGAACATTTTTTGAGAGACTGTCCCCATAGGCATCAAGAAAATAGGAGAATATACAACATCCGGGAAGCTACCATAGTCAATTATGTGGCTAGGAGCATGCCACAAATTTATGCAGCCCTCGATAATAGACAAGTTGATCACCAATATTGAGTAGTGGATATGGAAGGTATGATTTCCAACCATCTTGTTTCTATTTTGATTGACCCTGGTTCTAACCTGAGTTATGTTGCCCCTCAAAATGTGGTGAAATATAGTTTGCACCAGTAAAACATACTAAATCGTGGTTGGTACAACTAGGCACTGGGAAAAAAATAATAGCAGAGGTCCTACCAATAGTCCAATTCATTCTGAGTGGGTTGTCCACCAAAGCAACTCTAAATATACTTCCTTTAGGATATTATGACTTGTTGATTGGCATGGATTTGTTGGATTAACATAAAGAAAAATTGGATTGTTATAATGGAGTGTGAAGATCAGGAAGGGATGAAAAGAACCCTACAAGGAATTCAAAAGCATGTCTCAATGAGACACATATCATCACTTCAAGTGAAGAAGTATTTCATAAAAGGATTTCCTTTGTATGCAATACAAGTATTGAACTCTATTGAGGACAATAAACCAATCCTAGGGGACCATTCTATATTAAGAGAGTATAAATATGTATTTCCATAATAGGTACCAGGTCTACCTCCAAAAAGAGATATTGATTTTTCAATAGAACTTGTACCTGAAGTGGTGCCAATGTCTAGAGCACCATATAGAATGAGTACATGAGAGCTAGTTGAGATCAAAATACAATCGAACAAGATGTTGTAAAAGGGTTACATCTGACCTTGTGTGTCCCCTTGGAGAGAACCATCCTTGTTTCTGAAAAATAAGGATGATACACTCATATTGTGCATAAACTACCAACAATTCGACAAGATGATGATTAAGAATAAGTACCCCTTGCTGAGAATTGATGATTTGTTTGACCAGCTGAGGGGTGATACTATATTTTCTAAGATTGATTGAAGGTCTGGGTACCATCAAGTATGAAATAAGGATGAATACATCCAAAAAAATATCCTTTAGGAAAATATATGCACACTATGAATTTGTGGTGGTGCCATTTGGGCTTACCAATGCACCAACAACCTTTATGTGCATGATGAATAATGTACTTAGAAAATTCTTGGATATATTTGTGTGGGTATTCATATATGAAATTCTGATATATTCTAAGAGTGGAGAAGAGAATGAAGATCACCTCAAGTCAGTGCTTCAAGTGCTAAGAGAGCACAAGCTCTATGTAAAGTTTACTAAGTGTTATTTTTTTCAAAGGAAGTTCCATTACTTAGGCCATGTCATCACTGGGGAAGGAGTGGTAGAACCTGACAAGATCAAAGATGTCATGTATTGGCCCACACCAAAGGATGTCTCTATAGTCATATCCTTTATGGGCCTAGCAGGATACTATAGAAGTTTTATAAAAGGGTTTTCCAACATTGGTTTTCCAACATTGGTTTCCCAATCACCTCCCTATAGAAAAAGGGAGTTAAATTTGCTTGGACCATGGAATGTCAAGAGAGTTTTCACCAACTGAAACACCTTTTAACCAATGCACCAATTCTAAAAATTGTAGACCCACATAAGGAATTCCTAGTGTGTACAAATGATTGCAAATAAGGACTCAGAGGAGTCCTCATGCAAGAAGGGGATGTAATCTCTTTTGAATATAGAAAATTGAATGCACATGAAATCAATTATGTGAAACATGACCTAAAATTGGCTTCCATAGCTCATGCTTTAAAAATGTGGAGGAATTACCTCCTAGGATGAATAATTGTAATTATGAATGACCACTGTGGGTTGAGATACTTGTTTGACTAGCCCAAACTCAATGCTAGAAAATCTAGGTGGATGGCCCTCCCCAGTTAATTTGATTTCAAAATCAAACATATTAAGGGAAAGGAAAACATAGTGGATGATTCCTTCAGTAGAAGTATGAAAGTGATTCATTTGGAAGATGTAAGTACCCATGAATCAAACATCAAGGAGAGAGTTAAAAGTGCACAAGAAGCGGTTGATATTTTCAAAACTGTGAAATCATACTTAGAGCAAGATCCGACAGGGATGAAGTATGAGGGATATCAATTTTTGAATGATGGCCTGCTAACTTATGAAGGTAGGTTGTATGTTCCAAATAATGATGACTTGAGGAGGTTCATATAATGAACTACATAAAATACCGTACACTGGTTACCCTAGTTATCAGAAAATGATCACAACCACCAAGAAACTATTGTATTGGTCGAGAATGAAGAAAGACATAGCTAACTAATTGGATAAGTGCATATAATGTTAGAAGGTTAAGGTAGAGAACAAACATCCAATAGGTTTTTTACAACCCATACCAATTATAGAATGGAAATGGGAAACCATCTCGATGGATTTTATCATCAGATTACCTAAATAAACCAAGAAGAATGCCGCTATTATGGTAGTTGTGGACAAGCTAAGCAAGGATGCTCATTTTATCCTTGTAAATTCAACTTGCAAGGAGATAGATATTTCCAATATTTTCATGAAATAAATATTTAGACTGCATGGCATGCCTAAGGAAGTCATATAAGACAAATATACACAATTCACTTCAAACTTTTGGAAATCTATGTTTGTTGGTTTTGAAACTAAATTACTATTTAGTACAACTTATCACCCTCAAATGCATGGACAAATAGAAAGGGTAAACCAAGTGCTATAGAACATGTTAAGGATGCATGTGATGCATCAACCCAAGAAGTGGGAAAACTATCTACCACTGGTAGAGTTTGATTATAAAATTGGTTATCAGAATCCTTGAATATGAGTCCTTTTGAGGCTCTCTATGGTAGGAAATGTAGCATTCCAATCAGCTGGAACAACCCAGTGGATAGAATAACACTTGTGACAAAACAATTAAAATAAATGGACAACAAGTAGTATGAATAAGATAGAATCTAAAGGTGGCTAAAGACTGGACGAAGAGCTATGCAGAAAAAAATAGGACTCCTAGGGAGTTCAAAGTAGGGGATCATGTGTATCTCCGGATTAGGCCCAAATTTTTTTCCTTGAGAATGGGAACTTGTGCCAAGCTGGAACCTAGGTTTTTTGGACCCTTTGAAATTTTGGATGGAGTGGGACCTGCAGCATATAGACTAGCACTTCCTTCCATAGTGAAAGAACACATTGTTTTCCATGTTTCATTGTTGAAGAAATATGTACATGATTCTAATCATATAATTGATTGGTATGTGATCCAAGTGGAACCAAAGAGATAATTCCTACCAAAAATCCAATGCATACTAGACTGGAGGGAAATTACACTAAGGAACATAACCATTTCATAGGTCAAGGTGAAATGGAAATGATTTGGCCTAGATGAAGCCATATGGGAATTGGAGGATGCCATGAAACATGCATACTCATTTTTGTTCATTACTGTACATAAAAACCACAATGACAGGTAAAACATTGAGGTGGTGTTCCTTTTAAAGGGGAGGGGATTGTAACACCCATGTTTCCCCCAAATTTTAAATATTATTATTACTATCAACAAAACTATAGATAGATCTGGCATATGAATGTTGGATAGACAATGAACCCTGCCATATAAATTAATGTATATATTTTTGTTATTAAATGAACGGAAATTAGTGGCATGATTGTTAAAATAGGATTTCCAGATAGCTCATGATGCATGATAAGGGATAGTAGGGTAACCATTAATGGTGAGTTGACCCCTGATAGACCGATACCCTACTGGATATAAACGTAGAGCTCTAGAACAATATTTTGGCCTAGAAAAAAAAATTAATTACCAGTTAGGATGGTAATTGGGAAGTATTCCCTCAAGAGTCAATGAGGGAAATGGATAGAGTACCATCTGAAACTTATTGACCTGACCCAAGAAATATTGTTGGGAAAGGAAAGAAAAGAGAGGAAACTCATGGGCAGAGAAAATAATTGCATACATAAGACACATGAATGGTCAGGAGGACCAATAGAGAAGAAGAAGAGCATGCCATGATATATGGTTCTAAGGAAAAGAACTATGAATAAAATATTTTGGTTACAGGATTTCTTAGATAATGTTTTCTAATCAAGTTGATAAATAGAGTGGAAATGATTGAGTGAGAAATCACAACATGCTCCCTTTCTTGGGGGATAGAAAACTGGACTGCCAGGTTCCTGTGGGAAAAGGAGAGTAACCTTTGTCCCTTGTTGTTTCTGAGATCAAGAAGAACACCTATCATGGAATCATGATCTATCTAGGGTGGTCTAGTTGAGGAAGATTCCAAGAACAACTGTGCCTATGGTTGGGTGGAAAAAGGAACCCCTTTTAGCAGTTTCCAACTAAATTTAAAAGTTTCAAATAAGTGTTACTCTAAGTTTTATTTTACCTTGACTATTTTGTTATAATATGTAATTCCTTGAGCTATATGATGGCATGATTTTTTATCTCGTTGAATGGTATAGTTTGTGGCTCTGATGGCCTAGAAGTCTGGGAAGTTTGAAGTAGAAATTAAATATCATATTTTTTCAATGGCTTCTTGTTTAATCATATTTAGCAAAGGAGACTTGTGATTAATGATTTCAAAAGGAATTGGGGTAGAAAGAGAGCTATACTCTATTTGAATATGTATATGCACTAATTCCCACAATGGAATGACCCAAGGATCGAATCCACAAAGCTAGAGTCGGGACAGACTCTATAGGATGGTATCAAACTCGTCAATTCCTCGAGATTTCCTTTCTTGCTATAGATTTTGAGTTCTATAGGAGAAAGGAACTTCATTGAAACCATTCTTTTGAGTGACCATGAGTTTAGCTCTGTGGGATTCACCAAATATCAAATACGATTCGAGAGTGTATCTCTCGGGGCTTAAAGAGTGTCATATGATTAGTACCTAGAACCCTTTGCTACACCCAAAAGGTGTTATTACCTCCAGAGGTTCGAAACTTCGGGATGTTGTAATATCACAACATCCACTTTTTTCCGAAGGAAACCTGTTGAAATGGTGACCAAACAATTTGACTGGCAACTAGTTGTTGGAATACTGCGAGGGGGCTAGTGAATAAGTATGATCACTTTATACCACTTTTAACCACAATATATGTTCCTTCACTTTATCAACAATGTTCAACAATTTATCATCAATGTATCATCTATGATTGAATTCAATATATATATCATACGTATATAATCATAAGAAACATCACATCAAGAACACAATACACTGGTATTTATGTGGAAACCCAAATGGGATAAAACCACATAATTCTTTATTATATATATCAATAATTCATTCATAGGAAGCACCATCTTTTGAATTATCCAATTGCAACTGGAAGGAGGCTACAACCCCCTATTTACAGGCTCCAACTTGAAGGAATCTACAATTCCGTGAATTCTTTGGCTCCAACCAGAAGGAGGATACAACCCCCTGGGTTCTCCGGCTCTAACTCAAAGGTTTCTACAACCACATACTTCTCAGGATCTAAGTAGAAGGAAGCTCCAACTCCTTAATTCTCTAGATCCAACCGGAAGGAGGCTACAAATCTCTTTCCTTGCTCCATCATGTCGCCCTGAAATATAAGTGTAGACCAATTGTTACTACCACAATCACTGAAACTGTCACTGCAACTGTGAGATCAGCCCATGACCTCTCAACCTGTCTATGTATCCAACCTATCATTGTATCCAACCTGTCACTGATAAACCTTTCCAACATGTCAATGTCACTGATACTCAATCAGCTCCTCTCACATGGATCATACACCAATGACACCTCTCAACTAGATTTCCAACATCACCAACACATGTCTCTACTAGGCATGTACCAATATCACCAACATACCATCAAGTACCAACCTGTATCATGCATCAACCTGTGACACAACCTATACCATCAACCATGTACCATAAAAATTGCATTAACCATGCATCAAACTTGCTTCATCAACACCTGTACCATACCATGTGTCAACCATGCACTTCAACCATCAATACATGTACCATACCATGTGCCAACCATGCACAAAAGATCCACCAATATGTCAATATCACCAATATGTGTCATAAGCACTATGCCAAGATCAAGTGTCCAACATGCACCTCAATCATGCCAAACCAAGAACAAATATATTCCGCAACAAGTATTATGCCAGCATCAAAAGACATGCATCCAATCATGTACCTCAAACCATGTGCCTGAACCATATACCATATCACTCATGATATGTCTCAATCATTCTATACACCATAAAATCATCAACATGTATCCCTAAAAACATGCATATAAACATACATGTAACTTTGTAACATACCTCGTGTATGTGATCACATACTTGCAAACCGTCCTCAACAAGAGAATATCATCTTCATCAAAATTTACCTAAGTTTCATGGGAATAGTTTTTGGATTAGTCACAAACCCTATATTTAAACAAGAATAAATTTGTACCTGTAATGAATAAAGGTATGAAAACTATAAAAATATTCTTCAATATATTCTCTGCAATTGAAACCTCCCAGAAAATGAGTTATAGGAAAATTGATAGACCTTTTTGAATTCTATCTTACTCTAGAGAGATTACTGGTATATCATGCCACACATGGAATATTTGATATATGGATCTTAACATATCACATAACATACTAAGAGATGTAATATATCCAATGAATTTTCTATCATTGAATTTGGATATTATATTAATAGGTTATGACCTTTTTACCCGGAACACCTGTTTGAAACTAGTTACATGAGAAGCCAAAAACCCTATTTTCTATAGAGTGTATCTCCCAAAATACATTGAAATAGAAGATGAAATTTCTACCATATTGTTGAGGGGTCCTAAATCCCTTTAAATCAACAACAGGAACCAAACCCACCATCGAGGCCCAATTAGACTTTGCAGTGTTTAATGGTGGAATGGTTCTCTAGATCTTGTGACCCGACCAATTAATTGATGGGCTTTATGTTTTCTTGTGAAAGCTCCTTCTTCAACTTGAACGTTATCATTTTGTATTTTCTCTCATAGGTGGGATCGATACAAGATAAAAGATGGTATAAACCAACTGGGTAACAAAGTGGGAAAATCTTAACTACTGGAGAAGGCTGAGCCCATGATAACCCTTTTACTCTAGCATGCAGACAATGATTCTTACACCTACAACAAGCCTAGTAATAATACATTAACTTGTTGGTGTTCCAATTATTGACTGAGATACAATTATCAGAAGAAAACATACATGCAATAAATGATGGCAAGAAAAATAGTTTCCTTAACTCTAATCATCAATCACATACCAACACAATGATTTACTTTTCATCTTTAAAGACAAGAACTATAAAAGTATTGAATTAGATAACTTATCAACAAATTCAAAGGCTCTTACTCATTACAACATCCATTCATGAAATAAAAATCAGAAATAATTCTTCTTTAGATCCAATCACACACGCTTTTGATGAAAAACACAACTTTGTCTCAAGTCCTAAACAAGACTTCTCAATTAAGGAAGCTCTGGAATAGTTATTTACAATCCAAAAATGAGGGTCTGTGCAAAAACCATCGACCCTTTGCTAACAGGTCGATCCTCTTATTTATAACCTATTATTAACTAAAAGTAACTATCAAAACTCTAGCTAAGTAAAAAAAAAACTCTCCACATGGCTCTTTCATCTCTCAGTCTTTTAATTGTCATCAAATTATTTCACTTGAGTGGATGACTCTTCTCGTACTCCGACCATTTGACAAAGATATCCTCACATGTGTTGGCATACAAGAATCTATGTTGTTCCATCGGGGTCTAAAGGATCTCTCTTATCTCTACTGCCCGTGCTTGATACTTGACTATTCTAGCACTTAACTGTTGCAACAAGGTTTGAATCTTGATCAGGTGTTCCATGAACTGTTGCACTTGACCTGGCACCATGTTTGCCACATTTTCTATCTCCGCAACCCACGATGAGTCTTGTTCGGCATGTAATTTGAATATGTCACGCAAGTCGAAAAAGTCATCGGGTGTGCCAATTCAGAGAGAATGATGTCTCTCATTGCCCGATTGATCTTATTCCATCTCTTTTCACACTCGGCCCATTTCTCTTGGATTTCCTGTTGAGGTTATTGAGCCAATTTTACCCAATATTTGGCCAACTTCTTTATGTGGTCGATATTGCTTTCCTTTAGTACCTAAATGTCGTGTTCTTCGACATCTTGGCCCTATTGAACCACACAGATGTAGTCGATCCTTTCCATGGATTTGTGTGCTTTCTCATACCACCTTTCCAGATCCTTTCATGTCGCTAGTGCCATAAGGGTGTCTTCTTGAAACTAGGCTATCCTTGCAGTGAGTAGATGTCGTTCATCCATAAATTTGTTGTAGGCCTCCTGGAATTCGCTCCTGAGGAACACTGAAGCATGTGTGGTGTCCTGGTAATATTTATCCAAATGGCATAGATGTTCCAACTCTTTCAGCACAACAACCAATTCCTATTCATCCCTTTTAGCTCTGTCCAGGGTGGCATCTATGATTTCCATCCCTGAGTCAATTAGCTTGGATATCTTGGCATGCTCTGTGGTCATAAAATTTTCCTCTATGGTGATGAGGATGGAGAAATATAGAGTAATCCTCCTCTTCTTGGTGGTTCTCTTCATGATAGATTTCCTTTTCTGGTCATAGGATATGGCATGTATATCAACAACCTCATCCACGGGTTCAGGGATTTGTTGAGCTCCCCAGGTAATCATATTTCCCAGGCTTCTGATGATGTATATCTATTCAATAATAGGTTCTTGAACCTCTTCCATGTGTTCTAAAGGTCCGAGCTCTGGCTCTAGATAATTGGGAGGTTGGGTACTGGTTGAAATTAAAGCATCGAGGGTAGGCTTGATACTTACTTGATAATCGGTTGTTGACATGTCAATTTCCTATTGTGGAGCCTCTTCCTTTGGTTCACCCAACCCTAGATCGTCTGTCAGACTATTCACTTGGGTCTCTGGTACATCGAGTAGATCAATGTCTATGACACTTTTGACCTCCTGTTCATTCTATGGAAGTCCCTAAATTTGAGCATTGGGAGTAGGGGAAGATGCCTTGTCGGTCTCCTTTTCCTTTGTGATCTACACAGGAGTCACCAGGGACACCTCTAAAATTTCCTCATCATCATAGATTGTTATCAAGTCATGGAGGGAGTTTGGTGCACTCTCTCTACCTAATGTTATTTCTATCTCTGGCTGAGCTGAAACATCCCATGGTTACCTGGCCTGTGGCGCTGTAACTTCAGGATCATCTAAGCCAACGATTTCGTCAATTTGTATTAGCTCACGGCCACTCAGACCTGTCTGAATTTCCTATGGTTTGTTGGTAGATACCCTTGTCATTCCTATGAGGTCTGGGTCATTCTTCATTTGATCAATAACTTGTTGCACCTTTTCAATCATGATCAATCCCCTTTCCTGTGCTTCTGGTGTAATAAGAAATCCCATGTTATGCACCAGATCCACCAGGGGAACCTCTGTTGCTTTTGCTGCTTTGATTTATTCCCTAGATCTAAGGGCATCTTGAGACAAATGCTCTATTATCATCGCCTGTTCATCCAAGCTCATGGATCTAAACCTGGTCATTTTTGGGTCGACCATCCTTGCTACCACCTTGTCCTAGTCTTGGGCATTTTCTATGAAGACTTCATCTTCGAATTTGTTGTGGGCGTAAAACTAGTATGAAGACACTTGTGAAGCATGTTTCAAGACCAGGCCCTTTGGATCATGCTTGCAGAATAGTCCTGTTTGGAATCTGAACTTAAGTTGGCTCAACCCTTCTTGTTTGGCTTGAGCGATATCCTTTACCAAGTAGAAACTTACATGGAAACCATAGGGTATGAATGCCCGCTTCTTGTCCTTGACCAGGGTGGCATTGTAGCCTTGCAAGATGGTTTGATAGCATATTTCTCCTACTACAAGTCGATCTAGGACATGATTTTTTAGGATGTGTGGTGCTCTTATGGCTCCAAACACCCTAATGTAGGTGTCGTGCGAGTCTAGTTACCAGTGGCCTACCTTGGATATCATTTTCTTGGCCGCAACTGATAGTCTCAGGCATTCCTTCTTAAAAAGAATAAAATAAATTTGTGTGATGAATTCATCGCAGATGAGGGAGTAAGAATTCTTATACTTGTTCTCCCATAGCACGCTGAAATAGACATGGACCGGGAGCTCTGTGACATGCCATCTTAGATTCATGCCGACGAAGATGTTTCTAGCGCACATGACATCAAGAAATAATGAAGCCATGTAGAAAGTTGGTGTCTCTCCTTCCTTCAGCGTCTGGGCCTATTGTATACAGATCCTCAGTTTATAAATAATCGCTCCCCAGTTGAAACAACTCCCTAATATCGCCACTGTGTAAGAAAAATCCATCCATGCCTCTGAAAATCTGGAGCAGTCCTTCTCTCCATATAATCTACAGATGATAGCCATAAAATAGATGTATGGCTCCCTCAAATTGGTCATCCTGTACCTTCCAGTGATTTGGTTGGTGAACTTCTTGTCTTCCCTCCACCATGAGGCCATCACCCTGCTAGTGTCATGGAGTTCGTAGAACTTCACGATGAAATCTGTATTTAGACGCTCCTCAACATCTCTTAGTTTGTAGTATTTCTGAACTTCTACTGGAAGGAACACTCTGACACACCCACCATTGTCACGATTGATTAAACATTTATGTGTGTCTATGTGGTCGATGAGCCACTTTAGGACTTCAATATAGGGAAAGACAAGGATTATGCTTGCCACCATAAGTAGATATGATATAGGGAGAAAAACCCTCTACATACTACACTAGGGTTCTAAAGTGCAGTCAGAGCTAACCGTCTAAAGTCTCCTACTTTTAACAACTATCCCGTCACTACCCCACAATCATACATAAAATCAAAGTATAGGGATCCGGTAGGCATACCTTAAACTCCACATATAGTGTTGATCCCTTTGTGCTTAGTTTCTTCTCGACTACATATCTCCTCCCAAGGCCAACCTGAATTCACCAAAAGACAAACAAGAAACTACAAACTTGCATTATATATAAGGATTAGTGGGTTAGACATCATAACAGAAATTGTAAACAAATCATAAATATTTAGGACATCATTTGGCGGGATGAAAAAATTATTTCTTTATATTAATCTCACAAAATTCGTTTACAATATGAGACCGGAAACTTCTCCTCGAACTCGGTCCTGGGATCCTCTTCACCATGTAATAAATTCTTCCACGTCTTCTTCTGCTCTTCAATTCTCTCTAGGGAAATGGAAAAGGCTTGTAATGGAGGAAAAAGGAATCCTAGTTCAAACTCACAATGTGGTTGCAAAATATTGGGGCAAAGGGGGAATACTAAAATGGGCAGATTTTTTATGCTCTCGTGCTTTCTCTTTGGAATGGGACCTCAACACCTTATTTTATGGGCCGAAAGAGATAGTAACAGTTGGGGTGACTAGATATGGGTGGTCAAATGGTTAGGTAATGGCCCAAAAACCTGTATCCCTTTGCAATTTTCAATTTTTGTGTTGTCTGTGAGTGTACGCGGGCTGTAGTGGTGCAACAAGCATGTGTACACAGGAAGTAGTGGTGCAAGGAATGTACACCTTCAAAACATGGGCTTTTAGAAGAGTTTTTCAGTGATGGCTTGGAAAAGATAGCAAGTAAGATGGCCTGATGCCAGGTATGCATGTCTGGTGCAATTTAGGGTTATAACAGATGCCCCCTAATGTGTGAGGTCAAAAGAGAATATGATGACCAAAATACATTACAAATATTCACCAACGTACGAAACGCGTGATCCCAGGAACTAGAGTTCATGAGGTGCCATCTGCAAAATAACAATTTGTCTCACCGAGACGAGCATACCCATGCTCGGGATGAAATAAAATCATGGCTACCAATCAAATACACTGCAGATCCATGTCATATAACTATATAAAGTGTAGCCGAAAGCAGTACACAATGGATCTACATCTCAAAATCAAAAGATATACATGTATAGTATCCATATTCAAGAAGCCAATGATGCATGATGGCTAGAGATGAGGTCGTCAAAGCTCGAGAAACCACTTCAAAATATTCAAAACTTGAGTAGTAGTGTAATATCAGTGTATGACTTCAGTACCCAGAGGTCTTTGATGGCTCGTCGGGAACAAACAAGAGGATCTCGGTGATCAGGCAGAGAACTTCATTGATTTTGAGCAAGGACTTGATTGGACTTTCGGAGTGGACGGGCATGAGGAAAAGAGACAAACTTTAGAAGGGATGACTCAAGTTTAGTAAAACTTCCCTTGGACTAAGAATGATGAATGTTGAGACTCAGGGAGCATGGAATTGACATAAGTTCACAATGCAGGAGGAAACGAGAACTCTCAATATGTTTGGAAGGATAACCAAACAGAGGAGGACACAACTCTACGTAGCAAGAACAACTTCCTAAGGTCATATTGAATCCTAGAGCTTGACGAACAAATGAAAGGATGTGCTTTGTCCAAGGGTGACTCATTGTGTTGTCAAAAAAATAAAATACTTTTCCCTTCCTCTTTTTGGGATATATTTGATTTTTTTGTCTTTTTCTATAATTTTGGAAACCTTGAAAAAGAATAAAAGAATGCTACGTTACAAAGGAGGAAAGACTGTCGCAGACATACTAGTTCCAAGCGCAAGGAACACACTAATGCTCAGAGAAAGGGGACATATGCAGGAAAATGACACTTGGGAAAAAATCCTCCATGGTTCAAGGTGTCAAGACGCAGAGGCAAAGTGCTACAAGGCTTGCATATAAGGCATGCTTTAGATGGTACAGTTGAGAGAAACATGGGGCTGACATTAGGCCAAAGATGCAGGAATGAAAATGTGATTAACAAGACACACAATGATAACCTCCTTCAATGTAATTTTAACGAGCGCAGAGAAGGTAAGCTCGATGGTTTTTCATTTTTAGAGAGTCTAAAAAAGTGTAAAAGGAGACTCCAGTGGGGTACCTTTTTCGAAGGTAGCATAGTCGGTTCGAAAAAGGGGTAAACAAGCATCAACCAAACATCTATTCAAAACCATTTTAACGAGTGTGACAAAGACAAGATCACTAGACAATCTTTTCATATTTAAGGAGTCTGAAAAGAGCTTAACTATGGACTCTGTAAGGGATGTTCTTCTTGACCAATTTAATGAGTGTGAAGAAACAAGGTCACTCGACAATATTTTCAATTTTAGGGAGTCTGAAAAGAGCTTAACTATGGACTTCGTGGGGGTTCCTTTTTCGTAAATTTAGTCCCTCAGGCCCGAAAAAGGGTTAAAATTATACCTGAGAATACTCTTGTAGAGAACCGAGCCCCCTAGAGTATACCTTTGTTCGTACATTTGACCATCTAGACCGAAAAAGTGGTAAAATACCGCCAGACAGACGTCCCTTCAAATTTTAGTTTGGCGAGCGTGAAGGGAAACAAGATCCCTTGACAATATTTTCATGTTTAGAGGGTCTAAAAAGGGATTAA
Source organism: Picea engelmannii (assembly GCA_009831015.1). Taxonomy (NCBI): domain Eukaryota; kingdom Viridiplantae; phylum Streptophyta; class Pinopsida; order Pinales; family Pinaceae; genus Picea; species Picea engelmannii. The sequence continues at coordinate 1,318,769 of ML780306.1, forward strand.
AAGAAGACTCGTTGTTTTTTGGGAGTCCCAAGGGTGAAACCAAGAATGATAACATATCAGACATGTGGAGGCCCAAAATCATAATCAAGATACGACTAAAAGGACTCCCAAGCCTAAAGTCATTAGCGACGACATGGACACCAAAATGCAACCAGGATCTACCTAGGGCATCCATGTGAAGGTAGGCTCTACCACTAAATTAAAACACTTCTAGAGCAATAGTGAGGGTTTTGTGTCACAATTCGGTGGGATCAATCCTATGGAAAAGACAAAAAGACAATGAGGTGCAACAAGTGGAGGTGGAATCCTATATTAAATGCACATAGTTGGAAAAAAGACTTTTCACCAAAGGACCTTAAAAATGCCCCAACTCTAAAAAAAGTTCACCGAACCAAAAGTAAAATGTATTGTAACATCCCAAAAGAAACTCGAGAACCACACTAAACGATTTTCAGGCTAGAAAAAATGACAAAAGAGTCCAAAAATGGAAAAAAGGGGCTAAAAAGTCTATAAAAACAAGTTGGCAGCTCATTATCACCATTGTTAATTGAGAATTGACAAAAAAGTCAAAAACACCCCTTTTTCAAAATAGTTTATTCCGGGAGCTTCAGTGGACGAAATGAACTTCCGCTTGGACCAAGTAAGTACATACTAGCCCCTCCTACATTTATATTCTTCCTTTTCGCATTTCTTTTTGTTTTTTGGGGGGGTGTTGCCCTTTAAAAAGGTCATCCCTATGTGTACGCAGGTTTTCTTAGGGCGACCTGCATATGCACGCGTGGAGAAAACAATCTACACGTGTACATACACGATTGTGTCCAATACAACCCGTGTACACCCTCCAACATGTGAAAAAAAATGAAAAGAAAGAGTTAACTTCCCACACACTTGTCATTTTGCAGGATGTATGTCCATTGGAGAGAGAGGGAGCATGAAGACATTGATTTTTTAGTCTCAAAATACCCTACTTCTATCGTTGTATTAGCGCAATGTGGGTTGTTGAAATTCTTCCAGTGTTCGTTTATGAGGGCACAACCCAGGTTGTTGAATGCTTTGATAGATTACTGGCATCCTGACGTTGTGGATTTTATGCTTGAGGGGAAATCGTTGACTCTAATGCCTGAAGACATTTACTTCTTGACTGGTCTCTCGAGGAGAGGGGATCCAGTCAACTTGCGTACCTTCCCCCCCGGGCCTCACAACATTGAGGCGTTGATTGGACTCCATTGTGAGGCTGGTATTGAGAAAGTGGGTTATCAAGTGCCGATAAACAAGATCAACAATCTATCAATGAAAGTGATAGTACTACTCATTGGGAAGATCACTGGATCCACAACGTTACATCAGGCCTCCCATGAGCACATGTGTTGTGTGGTAAAGTTATTAAATGCACAGAGTTTCGACTAGAGTACAACCATGCTAGATTGCATGAAGAGACAACTAACAGAGTGTCAGATATGGGAGAACAAAAACTTTGGATTCAGGACTATTCTATGTTCCTTTTTCTTCGAGAGGGTACCTAGTCTTAGTCCACGAGAGACGATATGAGGGAACATGGCCTCTTTCCTAGCATTATGAATATGGGTGGTTTTGATTCCGTGACAGGGGGAGGGAGGACCGTACAGGCCTTCGATGAGAATTGTTTTGACTGGTGGGCATGACAGATTCTGGAAATAGAGGAATACCCCTATGCCGGGATCAAATTTTCTAGAGATCCCGACATGTTTGTACCTCCTGGAGTGGAGTGAGGAGAGATGGGTACGTTTTTTTTTTAGAGTTATTTAATTTTTATTTCTTTATATATATATCATTTTTTTTGTATACCAGAGTATCTGACACTTATGTATCTATTATGTACATATGTGGAACCAGTGTGTCCAACAGACTTCTCGAGGACTAGGCAGCATCCTCGACCAAAGGCAGGACCAGTCGTAGCCGCCACAACAACAACAACAACAAGGGGGCCTCCATCCGGAGAGGCTAAGAGAGTATTGAGATGGGTGGAGTGGAACCTCACCGTGCTCACTCACACAATCCTTATGGAAGATATCAAGGATCTACCACCAGCGATGCAACCTCACGTACTTGGGGTACCACGGACTTGGTTCCAGCTCTTCTGACATTTAGCAAACATCGTTGTTCATTATGGCAGGTTCCACATGCCCCGACCTTAGCTAGGCTAGAATACTCACATGTCAAGGGCACATTTTGTATATTTTTGAGGGCATAAGCCCCGTGAATCTTACTAGACATATTTTTGAGGTGCTTGCGCCCACCTATGTACTCTGATATTTTCGATATATATATATGAATATTTACATCTTTTAATGTCTTATGGATTACATTTATTTAAAAATGTATTTACATGTGCGTGTGTGTGATTTTTCTTACATGTGTGCGATATGCCAATCTAATACATGATTATCTAGGGTATCTATGATTTGATTCAATCTCCTAGGAACATGGATATACATAATGTAATCAAAGCTTCATTCCAAGAGATGTACCCTAAGGAACCGTTGGTGTAGAGTAGGATAGTAAATGTGGAAAACCCCATTTAATTGGGACACAACCAACTAAGCATTTAAGTAGACCCGAAGGTGAGAGATACCATGTGACAAAGAGTCACAAAGAAAATCTATGAATGCGTTGTACTCAACAACATTGTTTGTGGCATCACCTAAACAAATACCTTTTGAAGATAGAAACTGGCCCCGAGGTGTGAAAATCACCCAAGCTGCAGAAGCAAGCCTCTGAGTGTGTCGGCTAGTGTCATCCGCAAACCCAATGAACACCTCTATTTCACTTGACATCTTCCATAGTGAAAAAGATGACATCAAAAAAGACACGTCCATAAAATAAAAAAGACAAAAACTAAAAATAAAATGTATAAGAACTATACATATGTACACGAATTCACCCAAGGTGACCCACCTACGAGTAATACTTCTTGAGGTAGAGCCCATTTCTAGGCTCTGCCAAATCATTTCCATCAAATTCTACCAGACGATAAGCGCCCTTCTTATAACCTCCTTCACGATGGAAGGTCTGAACCACATGGGTTTGAACTTGCCTGCCCCCAGGGGATCCTTATCTTGGTCGTAGACTAGGACAAGGTCACCTTCAGAGAAAATCTAAGGATGAACGAACTGATCATACTGACACTTGAATATTTTTTTGTGAGCCTCGTTAGCCAAGGCTGCATCCTGATGTTTCTCATTGAAATGCTCAATATATAATAAATGCTCTTCAAGCAGTGAAGTGTTTGGAAATAATGGTACTTCCAACTTTAGAGATGGGATCTGACACTCTATAGGCAAGACTACATCCAGCCCGTAAATGAGCTGAAAAGGTTAGAAACTCGTTGCAGTCTTAACAAACGTTCAATAGGCTCATAATGCAGAGTACAACATCAAATGCCAATTTGATTTGGACGAATCGATCGTTCACTATAGAATAGTCTTAAGGGACTTATTCACAGCTTCCACATGACCATTCGATTGTGGGTAGTAGGGTGATGAATTCTCTTGCCTCAACCCAAGCTTTGACGTTAACTTGGACATCATTTTATTCTGAAAGTGACTGCCATGGTTAGTGACAATTTCTATCAGGACGCCAAACCTTTCTATTATCTGGTTAAACAAAAAGAGAGTTGTTGTCTCGCCATCATATTTAAACATTGGCATAGCCTCGACCCACTTCGTGAAGTATTCTACTGCTACGATGATATAATGGTGCCCCCTTGTCTGAAGGGGGGTTGTATGTAGCATAATCAATCCCCCACTTTTTGAAGGGACCAACTGTGATGACGAGAAACATGAGAGATGGGTGTGCCCTCATCTTCCAAGAGAAGACCTGACACGGGTGGCACTTCTTTACCGATTCAACACAATCTCTGATTAATGTCAGCTAAAAGTAACTGGCTCATAGAATCTTTTGGGTTGTTTCCAACCCAGACAGATGAATGCCACATGCTCCAGTGTGGAAATTGTTAAGCACAATTTCCTCTTCTTCATGAGTGAGACACTGGCAAAGGATGCAATCTACACCTCGACGATACAGAGTGTCCTCGAGTATGAGATAGTTCTTGGCCTGATGGCGTATACGGTGATGCTCATCACGAGAAGTAGAGGTGGGGCACTTCAAATTCTGGAGATAGACTAGTATATCTTCATACCAGGGGTCCAAAGACACGATCAAAAACATGTCTCCTATGATAGGCGACTCCTCGAGTATAACATCACCTGATTCGACCGGAAGTTCCGAGATGAGTTCTACGAAGACCAACGACTTTTTGGATTTCCCTGAAACAAAATCCAAGTCGAATTCTTGGAGGATAACTATTCATCTACTGATATTTCCACCGATTACATGTCATGTCAAAACATATTGAAACAAATTCACAACGACAATGACGGTGGTCTTGCAAAACAAGATGTAATGAAGGAACCGTTGGACAGCATGAAATGCTACCAACGCAAGTTTTTCAACGTGGGAATAATTGCGTTATGGTCCAGCCAGTCCTCGACTCAGGTAATAAATCATGTATTCTGAGAGAAAATCATCCTCCTGAGCCAATACCATACCGATGGTCAACTCTGCAGTGTCCAAGTACAATAAGAAATATTTATTATAATTGGGTAGATGAAGTAGAGGGGAAAACGTGAGAGCACGTTTCAACGCTTCGAAAGAGCACTGAGCGGCTTCATCCCAATGAAAAGTAACGTCCTTCTTCAGTAAACGCATGAAACTCTTTGAGATCTCAGCATAGTTTGCGATGAAACGCTGTAAAAAGTTTGCTTTTCCCTATAAACTCTAAAGGTGAGGGATTGTGCACAGGGGAGGAAACTGAACTATCGCCTCAAACTTTAGAGGATTGACCATGATCCTTGTTGTTGAAACTATGAAACCTAGAGGACGACCTGACGTTATGCAAAAAATAATTTTTTTTGGATTCAAGTGAATCTAGTAGTAGCGACATCGCTCAAAAATGATTCGGAGGTGTGTGGGATGATTAACTCTCTTATGAGATCGTGATGCTAAGTCATCAAGATAATCCTCGACTACGTGTTTGAGATCGTGGAAAGAAAAAGACATGGCCCGCTGAAAAGTAGCTCCAGCATTTTTCATACCAAAAGGCATATTCCGATAAGTGAATGTACCCCACGAACAAATGAAAGTGGTTTTGTGTTGGTCTTCAGGTTTGATCTGTATCTAATTGTATCCCGAAAAACCATCCATGAAATAAAAGGCCTCGCAACCTACGCATTCATCGACTATCTGGTCAATAAATGGCATGGGGAAATTATCCTTTAGACAGGCCTTTTTCAAATCATGGAAGTCTGTACATACACGAATCATACCGTATTTTTTGTTGATTGGCACAGGATTTGACACCCATTGAGTCAACTGAACGGGGTAGATAAAACCAATGTTAAGTAGTTTCTCTACTTCAACCTTAATAGTTGCTTATTTCCTAGGATTAATTGGACGAAGATTTTTCTGTACCGGCTTGGCATCAGGATATGTCGTGATTTCATGTTCAACAATTATTGGATCTATCCCTGGCATTTCCTCATAAGACCAGGCAAACACGTCGCAAAATTATTTAAATAAATATGTGTAGATTCAAATCTCCTTGGGGGAGCAGTCCACTCCGATGAAGACATTCTCCATGATTCCAGGAGTTCTGAATATATCAATAGGTATCATTTTAGAGATGGCTGCCATATCTCCTTTAGTGTAAACAAATTGCATAACCAAAGGATTGATAGGACAAGCCCTATCTCCAGTGATAGTTAGAGTGAAATCACTTGCTTCAATTCTTCTTAACTTTAGGAGGAAATAAGATCTGTGATGGAGATCATCCCAAGGTCTGTCCAGAATAGTCATTGCCTCAATAATCACCTCATATGAGGGCAAGACTAAGCCTATAGAATCAGTATCAGTGAGGGGACCTTGAGCCCAAATAGGCTCGAGAACCGGATCTAACTCCTATGCGAGATTCGGATCAGGGTCGACAGAAGCTTGCTGGACTATAGAGTACACAACTTTTTTTGTGGACAAAGGCATGTCTATGCCATGGTGCCCCGTCCCTTCCATCATGGGTGATGGGGAAGGAAGAGTCCACAGATCATTAAAATAAGTCATGCAAAACAATGAGATTTGAAATATTTCAGCCCTAGTCTGGTCGGGGACAACTGATATGTACTGGACATTTCCGGTCAGAGGTGGGTAATTGAAAGTACCCATCAAAGGTGGGAACCAACCAACCCATACATTGATGATGTCGAGCTGAGGGTTATCAATCATTGGGAAAGTGGGTACCCTCGATGAAGGGTCAAGATTGGAGAAGGATAACTGATCAATGGACATGATCCAACCCTCGTGTGGAAACAACAAGCCTCAAAAAAATGTTGCAACCACTGCTTGCATAACATAGGTCCAACTCCTTCCTAACAAGATATTGTAGTCGAGAGATGCAACGACCACATCAAATTTGATGCACATAGTATTCCCCCCTAAATGCATGGGGAAAGAAGGGATGATTCCACGTGGTCGAAATGAACGAACGTTGAAAGAGGTAAGAAGAGTAGGTGACAGAGACAAAACAGGTTGGCCAATGGCCTTCCAACATGCCAAAGACAACCCTCATGTTGAGGCGCCCTCATCAACCCCTGTGCGGAAAATGTTCCGATTAAACATTTTTTTGGTGTAAGCCACTACTATCTGAAACGCCATGTGGTAAGGGAGACGAGGTTTTAAGTTGGTCATATCATGCATGATCATTCCTAGATTACAAGTGTCAGCAGATCCTAAGGTAGCTAACAAATCCTTTCTCTGGGAAGGGCAGCTCTGGAGGACTTCCAAAGCAGACATTGCACAAGGGGTTTGAGACAAATCCTCCACCACAAAGTAGTTATGGGTGGCCCTTGCATTTGGATTGTGGGAATATTTATTGAACACACCTTTTGGGATGCATGTCATTGTTTAACCCAACATCTTCTCAATTTGGATAGGAAGAGGTGTGTTTTCATCTTCTTTACCCTTCTCAGAGGTGTTTGGAATTTCGTAGTCGCGTGTCCTAGTTATTATATCAACACTACCTTTCATCATGTACACATTCGCAGATGAAAGATTACTCGAAGACGGAGGAGGTCCCTGCCTGCCCCCTTCCATTCTCGAAGATGCTTGAGTTAAATTTTTCCCATGTGGAAATGGGTTCGTTAACACGACAGGCTGTTGTTGTGCCAATAAATTTTGGGCCTCCACAAGCTTAGGGCACTAGTAAGTTGGATGGTCTTATGTGCAAAGATTACATAGATACTTTTACTTCTTCTTTTATGTGTTTCCCCCACCAACATTATTGGTAGGGTTCTTATCCCCCTTACCCTTCTTTCACTGTTTCTTCTTTCCATCATGGTGTTGGGTGGCCTTCGGGTTTGTCAATTGCACACTATGTACATCCAACGTTTGAGTGGGGGGAGTAGCCGAACCAGTGGTATGGCTGACTATTTTTTGTTGTATTGACAATTTCTGCAATTGATTTGACAACTAATCAACGGACTTCGTTTGTGCTGAACCAACAATACCATCAGCATGTGGTCCAGATCTCTATCTGGTCTTGTCAAGTATCAACCGCGATGCATCTGGAAAACTTCGTAAAGTAAACCAAACTGAGAGTAAATCAGCTAGCTGTTGAGCTCTCATTATAGCTTCTTCTTCTCAAAAGACCCCTTACGTTGTGACGTATTTAGATAATTGTGGTACGAAATACTTAAGGAACCACTCAAGAAGGAATGCTGGTGGGACTGGTACTTTTATCAAACTCTTCCGGCATCTCCATTCTCGGATGTGATCTGAGATATGGTCCACCTTTGTCTGCTCAAAGTTGGTCAGCAACTCGGTGCCAACATCGTATCTCACAGGTAAATGAAAATGGTTTAATAAATTCATTGCCAATTCTCTAAAGGAAGAGTATCTCTAGTGGTCGAGCTCAATGTACCATTTCGTCGTACTCCCAATGAGATTGCATTGAAACAAACGAAACTGTGTGGAGTTGTCTCTCAATGAGTTGGACAAGTACCATAGATGGAAGGTAGTCACATGATCGCCTAGATCTTCATTAGGCTTAGCTTTGAACTTTGGAATTTACGAAGGAAACTTGGTCAACATAGGAGGCCAACGCGGATCGTAACAAATAGGGTCGTTTTGTAACCTTGACAAGTCTGGAAAATACAAAGTTGCCAGAAACGGTAATTTGGGTTGTTGATTATAATCAGGGAAAAAGGAGCCTCGAGTTTGGATGACACCAGGTTGCTAGGAAAAGTTAGGTTTTTGGCCAGGGTTCTGGTAATAACCATGGTTATGACCAGCGTATGGATTCTGCACTTGTTGAGACGTCATCGGATGACTCCCATAATAGGATGTAAAAGGTTGGGCTTGCATTGTATTCCAAGGATTTTGGGAAGGGTTGCCCCTGTTGATTCAACGAGCATAGATCCTGAGCCTTTCCTAGGATTCCATTGTCTATGGAAGGGGTTGCCCTTGGTTGACACCCCTGATGAGGGAACAGATCCTTGCCACGGATTCCAAAGTCCTTGTGAGGAAGGAATTCTTAAGTTTGCCCCATGTGCAGGACTAGTACCCTGCATAGGATTTTGTTGTCCATAATCAGGGTTTCCTTCGGCCGAGATGACATCTGATGAGAATGTGTTTTTACCAAAAGTGTCAAAAAATGAGAACCATGTTTATCCTTCCGACACGATATAAGAAGTAAGTCCTTGACTACCTTCTCCAAATGAACTATCATTTACGTTTGGCCTAGCGAAGAGTTGGTGAGAATTGCCAAGCGAAGGGGATGAAGGGGGTATATGATCCCCTCTGTAAGGGAAAGCATTATAGGGGGATGAAGTGCCCCCCATGGATCCTTGCAGAGGAGCGTTCACACTCCCTTCCCCTATACCTAAATTATGTAGAGTGGAGTAGGAAAGGAAAAAGTTTGTATCGAAGCCAGGCATCCCGTATGAGAACGGAGGGCCTATCGAACTCTGGGTGAAAGAAACAATGATCATTGCCATAGATGGAATCAAACCATTTCTTGAGGTAGAGGCGGTCGATACCATAGTGGTCTAGACCGAAGACGATTGGTTAGGAGTCAGAAAACCTCCTATAGTGATAGCCTTAGAGGGAATATGAGGATTCCCTAAAGAAGTAGCAGCATTTGTCTCCATCGTTGCTTGTGACACTACCTGACACTCGTAAGGTTTAACCTGTATGACGATGGGTGTCGATAGATCTATGATCAGAGGGTTATATGGACCAAGAGCTTCCTCTCTGAGATTAGAAATGGTTGGTTCCTCCAGAATCAAGTGTTCTCTTCTCGGAGATGGGTAGGGCTCAGTTTCATGTGGCTCGGTCACCTCAAAAGACCCTTGTTGGTCTAGTCTTTGCCTTAGCAGTGGCAGGGGTGGCTCCAGATTAACCGACGATAGGCCAAGAACCCTTCGTGACCGGTGGAGCTCCTGATCCTCCATGGTGTGAGAACATCAATGGCACACTAGTGTTGGCAGCCAATTCGCATTTTTTTCATGATCCTATAAGATGCCTACACCTATGTCTTGCAAGCATCAAGTTTTGTCGCATTTTTCAAATAAATGACATTTTCATTTCTTGCGACATTTACACATTTGTCTTCGTTAATTTTTCACGACTGTAAGTGTGGAAACTTCTCCTTTCGAAGTCACATTTCGATCATTATATGAACGGTGAATATTTCCTTTGTCATTATGCCTATTGTGTTTACCTTTGTTTATCGTTATGTGGCTGGAAGAACTTTAGAACGATACTCACTGGTCATTCTTATATTGATTGAGGGATTGAGTTTCATTAAGCTTGCAATACATTAATATTTGGATTTGAACTTTATATGACTTACCTGATCATTGATTTTTTGGAAAGGCATAGGGGTTATGATTAAATTTTTTATATACATATGATATGATCCTTATGATTTTCATGACTTTTGGCTTGTCGACTATAAGAATATCATTTGGCACCTTGGTTAAACTTTTGACTATATGCATTGGCGCATAGTTAATTTTGGACACTATGGCATAACATTTGCATGTATTGGCATACACATTTGATTTCATTGGTTGTACACATGACTTAATGGTTGAACTATTATTATGGAGTGAACAACTATGAAATTTGACGGTTGTACTCGGATAATGAATATTATGCATGGCAGACTCCACCACCTTCGCATGTGTGCATTTATGCTTACCCCTTTTGGCTCGTTCATTGTTGTTGGTTCAGGTAGCTTTGTTACTGTGTGTGTTGGTGAATTCAAACCCTTCCCTTACCATGCATTCGGATCCATGGCGCCAGTCGTGAGAGTTGAACCCAATGGCAACTAGGCCCTGTTGATGTTTGACAATGCCCGCCAAGATTTGGCAGACCGTGGATGGATTACCTTCGTGAAACATTTTGAGGGTTTTAACTTTTGTGTAGCTCAACAGTTTTCCATGACCTTCGATGGATGTCGAGCCAAAAGGCGATGTACAATTATAGATTGATGAACAGTTCATCAGCTCAGCTACGGGGTTACCTACTTCGGGACAACGTTGGTTTAAGAATTGAAAGGTCGAGGAAGTGACGTGGGCATTTTTGTTTCAATCACACAAAGTTACCTCTTGTGACCGAGGTATGCCCGTCTCTGCACTCAAACCACGATGGCATGATTTATTAATGATAATCAAGTAGTTTGTGACCTGCGAAGGTTGATACGGGCTTGTGTTCCTCCACCACCTACGTTTGTTGATAATTTGTATAGGGTATCCTCTAAACATGCCTTTCTATTTTCATCGGAGCCTGTTTAAAATGTCGAAGAAGTTTAAGAGGCACAAGGCTGACAACAGTCTGTTTCATCATGGGCTTATTAAGCTCATTGTTATTTATCATTTGAGTTTGCTTGGTGATAATTGGAAGGCTTTCATCGCCCGTAATGGCTTTGAAGACACCGACCCTATACAGGTTGATAAACCCATGGTAATTGAAACCAAACCCGAGCCACCTGTACCCTTACACCTCCTACTGCCTAAACCCTCAGCCAACCCTCCTATCGACTTACCTGACACTGTGACTAAGAGTGCAGAGGCCATTAAAAATCCTGTGAGCAAGAAACCTAAGGTAAAACCTACTGCTAACGATAAGGGTAAAATGAATGCATGTTTGATTTCACGGATGGAACGAAACAAGGCAAAACCCCCTGCTCAGTGAAACCCTATCACCCTAAGTGAGGATTCTGATTCATATGTCGAGCATTTTCTGGCCAGTGAATACCCCTATTCGCAAGGTTTATGTCCTGAACCCCCTTATGATTTTGTGTCAAACCTACCCCCCTGCCTAAAGGATGACCCTAACTACCCGGGTATTAAAGTGCCTTGTGAAACCCTCCGTCATTTGGCCAAGCTCTCGCCTGCTCTGTCTAAACCTACACAGTCACCCTGTGATCAGTGCAATTCATGGTTAGAGAGATATTATATTGATGTTCCGATACTCCAATCAAGGATTCAATCATTGGAAGACTAGATTGTAGTCCTAACCAGTCAAAAGGCCAAGCTCCAAACGATAGATAAAAAACAAAAGACTACTGACTCCATCCTGTTCAAAAACGTGGAATCAACCACGGTTGTTGTAAATTCCAAGATGGCATAATCAAGTGGTCTCGTCGCTACACAGGTATGGAAAATTTGATATCGTTTTGTTTTGCAAATAATCTAGGTTGATATAACGATTTGATTTCAATTTTAAACAGTCCTGTTCACATCTTGAATGGCTCTGTTATATTGCGTGCATTCTATATATAGCTTTGCTTTGAATAAAAAGGAATTTCAATTCACGATCTGATTGTTCCCAGTATAGAAATCAATAGATTTTGATTGGATTTGAGTGATCTTCATTTGAATTTGTTTTCAAATGAATTGGTTTGTATCCGATTTGAAAGGGAAATTTTTCATATTCAGTTTTAGAACATAATCGTGTTCGAATTTGATTTGGTTATGATCTATATGCTATGGTTGGTAAACAGTTTGATTGAGTTTGATTGTTACTATTTGTTCGGATTCGATTTCGTTATCATTGGTATGCTATGACTGGTAAATGTCTTCGAGAAGATACTTTCTACGATGTTGTGTCATGCGATGTTCTATATTTGATGGTTTCCGAGTTAAGGATAATGACTCTATTTCTTTGATGAAAACAATATGCTCAAAGAACGCTCGCGCCCGAATCGGGAAATGAATCCGAATCATAACAACTGTGTGAAAACCTCAGCCAATCGATTTAATCTTATTCTAATTTGGCAAGTTTGTTCTGTGAATCGGGTTCAGATTATAATTGATGCTCTGTATTTTAAATTTGTGATATGAATTGGTCAAACTCTGTTATGATTCGTTAATTGAAACAATTGTAATTGAAATTAATCGATCATGTTTGCTCACTGTGCAATGATAAATGATCGATATCTACAATGAATTCTTTTTATTTATCCTGTTATGATTTTGTTTGTGATAGTTATGAGACAGTTGCGATTTGAATTCGTTCATAGCCTAAAACGCTTGCTATACAGTTATCGTGATAATCATGTTCGATTCACAAGTATAACGAAGTGTTTGCGATTTGTTTTGTTTTCAATTGGATATCAAAACGATCTCGTAACAGATGGATTCGATTTGTTGAGCGATGATTACGATGCTGTTACATGTGATGATTGATGCTATGCGATTCATTTCGTTGGTTTCAATCTCATTTCTTCACCCCTGTGAGCATCACCCGATGCAATGAGTGCTAAGTGGACTATTCAAATCATGAGAATTATTGGTCAGTTGCGACTAATACTCATGAAT
>ML780306.1:1332683-1467125 GCA_009831015.1 Picea engelmannii
ATATCTAATATCTTGCACTGCGAAAGCCCCTATATGCTTAAATAATAAGAGTTAAGGGAGCTCTAACTGGGTAGTTCATAAGGCACAATACTTGCTAAGGTTTTGCAAATGGGGTAGCAAGCTAAGTGGGCTTGATTGTGGGATAAACTCCACAGTTAAGCGCGCTTGAGCTAGAGGCGTCTTGGGATGGGTGACCACCTGGGAAGTCCTGGTTACCGGGTGCAAGCCCCGAAAGTGATGATTGATGCTATGCGATTCATTTCGTTGGTTTCAATCTCATTTCTTCACCCCTGTGAGCATCACCCGATGCAATGAGTGCTAAGTGGACTATTCAAATCATGAGAATTATTGGTCAGTTGTGACTAATACTCATGAATATGGGTCATAGATTAATGACTTACACTACGCAGTTAATCCCAAAAATAATATCTAACATGTGATTTCATTTACACGACTTATGACAATAATCGAAACAATGTATTGCTATCTCTGTATTCGGTTAAATGATGTGTATCCTATTTGACCTTGAATGGTATAACGATTTCGATGTATGATTCATTCTCAAGTAATTATTGGATGTCAATTCAATGGAAATTCTTAAAAGATTTGATTTAATTTCAATTCTGATTATGTATCTTATTTTAGACTAGCTACAGAATCAGATGATTCTGTAGCTAAGTCTGTAGAATTAGATTTTTATTGTTTTATTAAGAAAATATCTCTCTAACTTGTCTATTTCTGACCTATTTCAGGTGAATTCGAAATTGCATGGGATTTGATGGACATTTTAGAAGATATTTGGATATCTTAGTCTTGTTTTAATTTCCTAGTTTAGACAACTGTGGGATATATCCCCAGATTTGTGTAAACAGTTTTAATTTCCACAAGGAGGTTTTACCCTGTGGAAAAACTTATAAATACTTATTATTTTTTTAATAATGATCATCCTCATTCGTGGGAGAACAAGGATATGGAATTTTAATACAGGCTGAGACAGAAATTGATGTTCTGCTACAGCTTTAGCTTTTCATAATATCAACATTTTGTTTCATATGTTTATGTGTATCAATATGCATTTGGTTAATGACTACTTTAGCTATCTTAGTCTTCTGCAAATGATATGATCTAATCAATATAATCCATATCTAATTTCTTCCAGTATTTAAAGACATAGCAATTACTTGATTCAGTTTGTGAACGACAGATTTCTCTTCTTCATCAATTGGATTATTAAGTATAAGTTTTCGCATAACAGTTTTACCTTATTGCAGAGATTTATAAATCATATAATTGTTATGATTTTTATTTCTTGTTTGTCCTGTAAATAAAATCAAAGATCATTGCAGCTATCGTTTACGAGAATCTTTTGGATTATTCGGTGCGAGTTTCCTTCCTCCGACCAGCTTTGAAGATCATCATTCACAGGACAAATCTGGAGCGTTCCTAGGTCATTTTGTCATTTGTTTGTTTAGTATATTTGTTAGTATTTTAGTTAGATATATTGTAGTTAGTATATTATATTTTTTAATTTCAGTAAGTTTTATTTCTTGTTCATAAAATCATAAAATCAACAAAAATATCTTCCTCTGTCTTAGGGCAGAAAGTAAATGAGTTTTGCAGGTTTTATTTAAATCTGTATTTTGTATATTTTGTGAATAAGTTATATTTCATTTAGCAGTTAGTTTTAATTAGATTAGTTAGATTAGTTCATTTTATTTATTGTTAGTTAGTTTAGTTAGTTTTATTTAGTTTTAGTTAGTTTAGTTTGTTTTGTTTAGTGTTTTTTTATTTAGTTTTAGTTAGATTAGTTAGTTTAGATTAGTTTTCTTTTGTTCTCTTAGGACCTTAGATCGACTAATAGAGCCACTAAACCCATCAGGGTGGTTCATTCCAAATGGCTTGGGTTATTAGACAACCCCGGACCGGTTCCACTCTCTCAGTTGACGAACGGTCAATTTTTCCCGTCAACAAATGGCGCTAGAAGGAGGGCATGAACTTAATTAATGGAACGAGGCGGTCGCAAGACTCCTCCCCCCCCCTAATCGCTTACCTATAGTGACTAGAAGCCGTTCACATGATAATATTCCCCTTCAGACAGAAACTACTTCAACTGAAGATCCACAGATCACAGTTGAGCCAACAACCCCTAATCCTACAGGTGGTGACATACAAGAGATTGTCCGCCAATCTCTTATTAAAACACATAGTGCCCTAGCTCGTCTTAGGCAACCAAACCGTCCTTGGGGCCAACCTTTGGACTTCTCTGATATCAGAGAATAATTAGGTGACACTAACCTCACTGTGAATCCCACAGATCCAATCACAAATCTTGCTGCAGGAGGATCTGGGATACCTCCTTCACCACCTCCCTCATCTCCTTCCTCTTCTGGAGGAGATTCTTTTGACGAAGGCAATTCACCTTCTCAGCCTTTCACACCCACTACCCCAATGGAAAATCAAAACAACCCTGCTAGACCCTGGCTTGATCAGGATGTTGTAGCTGTACCTGGAGCCCAACACCCTTTACCTAAACACCCAGAGAAATGGCTTCCCAAGTTTGATCCTGATTCGAAACAGATAGCCGAAGATCACATCAAAAAATTTATGTTAGCCATTAGACTCCGCAATGTTGAACATGAAGACGTTGTCTGTAGATTGTTCCCCTATACTTTCGAGGGTAATGCATCCACTTGGTACTTTTCCCAACAACCCCATACCATCGTGTCTTGGGAAAAGTTTGAGTCATGCTTTTTGGAAAAGTTCGGAGACGGTAAACCTCTGGAAGTTTTAGTCATGGATCTTTCTAGCTTAAGAATGAACCCAAAAGAAAAATTTAAATACTTTAATCAAATATTCTTAACACTTAAAAACTGAATCCCTGTAGATTCTATGCCTACCGAGAGTCTTATAATAGCTTACTACACTAAATCTCTACATCAAAGTATAGCTATTTGGGTTAAACGATCTAAGAAAGCTACGTTGTTAGAAGCCTTCGAGTGATCTGAAAATAGAAGGCTGACTTGTTATTCTATGCAAGCACCCCTACTTCATTAAAATAAACTTTACAGGACCTTGCTTCATGTGTATAAATATGCAAAATAAACTTATGTGTTAAGTTTATGCTTCTTCCTTTAAATGTGCATGTATCTTCTTGTAAATGCTTATGTATAAAGATATGTTCTTTTGAATGGTTAAATATGTGCTTGAAATGATAACACATCAACACAACTTGCAGCAAATAAACCATCAAACGCACAACAAGAACAACATGATAAAGGAGTTCACCCCCCTCCGGGCTACATCTCCTTGAGCCTCCATAATGGACTTGGCTGTCTGGGATTAATTAGTCAAAAGTTCTTTTACAAGCTGCTGCTCAACTCCAATGGAAAAACAAACTACACCATTGAGATCAGAACACATAAAAACCCCAAAAATGACTAATAAAACTCTGAAAACGGATCATGGCTCATCCGGGCATGACCTCTTCTGCATGTGGCCATAAGCTTCCCCGAGCTTCTCTTTGGCAAAAACACCTGTAAAAGTCTTCAAAAGCCTCTGAAACCTATCCCAATGTATTCAAAGCATAGCAATTAGCCAAACATGATATTTAAATCACATAAAACAGACATAGGCTCACCAAACCATGTCCTTGATCAAAGAGGGCTTCAAACTCCCTAAAGCCTCCTGGAACTTCAATGGTGAACAACTCGCTGAAGAAGTCTTCAAATGGCTGTGAAAATGGCACCAATGGATCCAGCACGTCCCAAAACCCCTGGCTGGGCTTTTACGGCACCTCAATCGGCCAAATAATGAAGAAGATATGCCTCCTCCATTTTCCTCCTTCAAGCTTTGCTGGAATTGGCTCTACAATTCGCACTCTGGTGCACATTCATCTGGAACACGCTCCAAACGCGCGTTATAACCTGGCACCGGGCGCAACCGCGCCAACGGTGCAAACCGTAGGACGGTTAGGGTGCCTCCAGACCCCAACCGCCTCGGCACTCGGTCATATGGCCCATGCGACCATAGATTAGGCATAAAAGTCGTTTGACCGTTGAAATCCCGTGCAACGGATTTAAACCGCGCGCAAAGGACAACCGCACGCATTTTATAACATAACATATGTAATGTTTTAATCCCGCGCGGATTGGTACATACGTACACACCATATATTAATACAAACTTTGTAACATATATATATATGTGCATACGCGCCAATAGTCGGAACCCCGGTCATATATGTGGTATGAAACCTTGGGTCGGGGCTTAGCCCCGACCCACCCCCTTTTCCCACATAACACATTTATAAACCTAAATATATGTTAAATGGGCTTTGTAACAAGGATCAATGGGCGGCCCAATGGTTAACAGAGTGTTGTGAAAGCTTTGCATTGTGGGAGGTCCCGGGTTCAAACCCGCGGAACTTCAATATTTTTACAAAGAAAATATAAACCAATTAAAGGAGGGACACGTGGCGCCCAATCATTGGGCCACGTGTCCTCTTTTCATTCGTTCCAATACAACACGTGTCAAAACCTCATTGGACAAAAATCAACCAACCGAAATGAGCCATGTCTTCAAGCTGCCACGTCAGCGAAAGGTACGGCCCTCCACGTGGCCGTACGGACTGTACGGACAGGTACAGTCAGCATCCAATTTTGACCTGTTTGACTTGGCGGTCAAATCACGATATCTCCTCCATACGGACTCCATTTGCGAAAATAAATATACCGCCGGAATCAGGAAAACGAAACGGACGCAATGGCACTGTTTTCGTCTCAATCCGAGCACTTTGAAAATTGAGCAAATTTTTGCCCCCTGGTCCAGATTTTGATCATCGAGGAGGCCAATTAGATTGAAAAATATATACTTATCCTTAAGGACTATTCTAGCAACGATACAGAGGCTAGTTCTGCCCCCAAAAAGAAGATTGAAATTCTCCCCAGACCCACTCAAAGTAAAACATAGCCTGAAAACTCTGATTTGGAAAATTTAACCAAAGTTGTTCAAAAACTATCAAATCAAGTTATAGACTTAAAAAGGTCAACTGAAGAAGATTCCTCCAGTAAAGGACCCTACAAACCTCCTTTCCGGAAACCTTTTCCTACCAACCGACCTAGTCCAACCACCGAGGGCCTTAATCTAGAAAGTTTACAATGTGCTCTTCAAACAATTCTAGAAGCCCAAGATAACTTGATACCCCCTGAGACCCCTCAGGAGGTAGTTGAACAAGAAACGGTTCAAGAAGAAGAGTCTTCTCCAAACATCTTTAGACACTTCTTGGATAGCCTCTTCTAAGCTAACTTCGAGACTGTTCACCCTTATAATACCAGGAGTAAGACAACAAACAAGCCTTCTACCGAAAACACTACAACTTCACCTCCCAAGCCATCTAAATCAGCTGAGACTAAACAGAATAATGTGAACCCCAACTTAGATTATGATGTTGTTGAATATCTTAAAAATTTAAGGGCAAACATTTCTATTTATGAGTTATTGAAGTTTCCATTTCTTCTTCAAAAAATGTTGCAAAATATTTCAGAGAACGACAAGAATGGTAATTCAAGCAGTAACAAGGTTGTGCAAAGCAAAGTCCCTCAGAAGACTTCCACTAAAAATAATCCTGATCCTCAAGATAAAGGAAGCCTTCCTATAGTCCCTGTAAATAATGTAAATAATGTAGATAAAGTAGCTTCAGAAATTGCGAGTAAGAAGCCACAAGCTATTACTCCTAGTACTCGCAAAAATGTACCTCCTTTTCTTTTAACTTTCGAGGTTTTCAACAGAAATGTGCATAATTGTATGGTGGACTCAGGAGCGTCATCCAATGTGATGCCTTGGTCTGTCTGCCAAAAGATTAACGCTGAAGTGGAACCATCTACTTTAAAAATCATACAACTTGATCGGACAAATGTTAAAGTTATAGGCGAACTAAAGAATGTATTGATTAGATTATCATCTAACCCCAAGGTTCATCAAGTTATTGATATAATTGTTGTGGATATTCCAGAAGTGTATGGTCTGTTTTTGAGCAAGGACTGGTTGGAGCAGCTACACGGCTACTTCATGATAGATTGGTCTCACTTATGGCTCCCAGAGAACGACAAGCCCAACAAGATTAAAGTGAATCGTGAGCGTTACCTGAAGTTCACAGTCACGGATTTAAATGATCCCAACGAGCCATATACACCGTCTGCGGATACACCTGAAGTACAAGGGATGGACACCTTCTTCGGCAATTTCATGGCCGAGGCTTCACCTATCATCAATCCAGAATAGTTGTCCGAGATCGTAGCATATGTGCAACCAACAACTTCTATGCAACAGTCCCATGAGCCCGATGGAAATCAAATTTGTTCTCTATATTTCGACGGTTCTAAGTCTAAAGAAGGAGCTAGTGCAGGCTGCATCATTATCGATCCGGCAGGTAACAAGACATTAATGGCTTGTAGACTAGAATTTGAATGTACTAACAATACTGCAGAATATGAGGCTTTATTGCAAGGTCTCAGAAAAGCTCTGGATATGAACATTCAAAATCTGGTTGTATTCGGCGACTCTGAAATAGTGGTTAGACAGATAAGAGATTCTATACACTGTCTTTCCCCGCATCTCAAAAGTTACCAGTCTGAGGTATGGAGTTTAATGAATAAATTTTCTGCTTTCAATATAAATTCCATTCCTAGATTGAATAACGCTGAAGCAGATTTATTAGCTAATGTAGCTTCTAAACTTCTTCCTGCAGAAGGCTTGTCCCCAGACGCATTCTCCGTGGAGCTATTGTTTCGACCATCTGTTCCTGACAATATCACAAACTGGAGAGTATTTGACGATGATCAACAGATCATTAACTTTCTGCACATGGAAGAAACCTTTCAAGGCGTGGTGATGGATGAACGCACGCACGACGACAATTTTCACAACTTTACGGTAATACCTGATCCAAAATGTTCTGAAGCTCCATCGGACATGGTAAATTCCATACCCAAATCCATAGTTAGATTAGAGAAGTTTTATGATTTTGAAAATAAATTTAAAAAGACGGTCAATTGTAAAACTAATAGTTCCTCGTTGTCTTATGAAAAAGTGAACTAAGGAACTAACGAAAAGCCTCAATGCATTAATCTAGGATTGGGATGTTCTCGACAAGAAAAAGTTGCATTCATTAAATTATTCAAAGAATTTAAAGATGTCTTCGCATGGACGTATGATGATCTTAAAACTTTCGACCCTAATATCATACAACATGTCATCCCGATGAAGCCCCAAACCTTACCCTTCCAACAGAAATTGAGGAAAATGCATCCTAAGCTTGAACCGACCGATCAAAAAGAATTGAATAAACTCCTAAGTGCTAAAATAATTTTTCCTATTAGGCACACTCAATGGGTGTCCAACCTTGTCCCAGTGCAGAAGAAAAACGGGGAAATCCGACTTTGTGTCGATTTCCGAAACCTCAATAGAGCATTTGATAAAGACAACTATCATGTCCCGCCCATGGAACAAATCCTTCAACAGGTATCTGGTTCCGAGAGGCTATCCTTATTGGATGGTTTCTTTGGATACAACCAAGTCCTGATGTCTCCACCAGACCAACTAAAAACTACCTTCCGTACCCCGTGGGGCACTTATGCTTATCGCAAAATGCCTTTTGGATTGATTTACGTCGGTGCCACTTTTCAGAGAGCAATGTACATTTCTTTCTGAGCCTTAATCAATCAGTCCGTCATAGTTTACTTAGATGATGTGACTATATTTTCAAAAAACAAAAAATGATCATCTAACTCACTTACGAGCTATCCTGATGCGATGTCATAAATACGACATATCCTTGAACCCCAAGAAGTCCATCTTTGTAGTAGAACAGGGTAAACTCCTAGGATTCATTGTGTCTAGTGATGGGATGATTATTGACCCCGAAAGGACTCAAGTCATCGCTAAACTTCCCCCTCCTACATCCAAAAAATCCATGCAGTCTTTCTTAGGCCAAATTAACTTTGTGAGAAGATTTGTCCCCAGCTTCTCCGAAATGGTCAGACCATTATAGAACCTGATTAAGAAAGACACCCAATATCATTGGGGATCCCCAGAAAACCAAGCTTTTAATGCAATAAATAAGTCCATAATAGACGCTCCATCTCTCATGAGCCCTGATTTCTCCCAAGATTTTACACTCTATACTTTTGCCTCTGACCGTTCCTATGCCGCCGTCCTAACTCAGAAGAATGCCGAGAACAACAAAGTACCCATCACCTTTATGAGCTCTTCTTTCAAAGGGGCTGAACTTAACCACCCAGTGGTTGATCAGAAAGCCTACGCTGTTTTCAAAGCAGTGGAGCATTTCCGATCCTATCTTTTGAAGTCAAGGACGAAAGTCATTATCCCCTACCCTGCCGTGAGGAACTTGTTAGTGTAGAAGGAGTTAGGAAATAAGAGAGACAACTGGGTCACCTCCTTGCAGGAGTATGACTTGGAAATCACCGCAGCTCAGATTGTGAGAGGCCAAGGGTTATGTAAGCTGGTGGTTGATTTAGAAACAGGACAACCAGAAGACAGTGATACGTTAAACCTAGGACAAAGCTATCAAAGCCTAATCTATTGTGCACAAAACCTTGTTAGTCCCTAGTACGACGATATAAGATTTTGTCTTGAACATGGATCAGCCCCCCGTCACCTTCACCCCGCTAAAAGAAGAGCGTTGAGACTGAAGTCTGCCTCCTTTCATCTGGTTAACAATTTCCTGTTTCGTCAGAGTTTTGACGGCGTACTGATGCGTTGTCTTGAAAAGGAAGAAGTAGAAAAAGTCTTGCTCGAGTTGCATGCAGGAGAAGCTGGTGGCCACTTCGGTGGTGACACCACTGCTCATAAGGTTTTAAGAGCCGGTTATTACTGGCCCATGATTTTTAGAGACACCTATGCCTTGTGTCGTAAATGTATCATCTGTCAGAAAGTATTAGGGCGGTTACAAAAACCAGCCTTCCCCTTGCAACCCGTTTGAGTAGATTCTCCTTCCTAGCAATGGGGCCTTGATATCATAGGTCCAGTTAACCCTTCGTCCTCGCAAAAACACAAGTATATTGTGACAACCACATATTATTTTACTTGATGGTCTGAAGCTGTTGTGTTAAGAACTATCAACACCAGTCAGGTAATTTCCTTTCTAAATTCGAATATCATCACTCGTTTCGGTATCCTTGATTGTTTGGTCTTTGATAATGCTTCATATTTTTCTTCTCTTGAGATGAGCGAGTTCGATTTGGAAAAAGGAATTAAGTTGAAGTATTCTGCTAGTTACTACCCCAAGGGCAGCGGATTAGCAGAATCAACAAACACGAATTTAATCCAAATAATCAAGAGAACTGTGGTTGAAAATCACAAGAATTGGCACAATGCATTGCTGAACGCACTATGGGATGATAGGGTAACACCTAAAGCCGTTGTGGGTAACTCACCCTTTTTTCTCGTTTATGGTAGAGGAGCAATTCTGCCACCTCACATTCTTCTTCCTTCACTTCAATTGTCACAAAAAGTCCAAGAAGAAGATTGTCCCCCATTAGAAAACCGAATTAACGCTTTGATGAAGCTAGAAGAAGTAAGATCCCAAGCTAAGCATAAGTTAGATCAACATCAACAATTGGTTAAAAGATGGTTCGATTCTAATTCTGCTTCTGATAGGAATTTTGAAGTAGGCGATCTCGTCTTGAAGTGGGACAAACCGCATGAGCGAAAGGGAGAGCACACAAAATTTCAAAACTTATGGCTTGGACCATTTTTAATTGCTGAAAAGTTGGGTCCTGGTTCTTTTCGATTGCAGAATCTTGAAGGGTAACTTGAAACCTACCCGGTGAATGGCCAAGCCCTGAAGAGATACTTTGCTTGACAACTACCCTTGTATATTATGTAAATACTTCATTTTTGTTTTCATCTTCGTTTGCTTTTTGTTTTGATTTTGATTTGAATTTATCAGTTTGTTTTTTTTTTGTGTTTTTTAAAAAATACACATACCTGTACACTGACCTATTCAGCCAAAGACGATAAGAGATTTTCTTCACTTAAATAACTTCTGAAAAATTTGTACAAACATCAATGATAGATTGCTGAAATTGATAATCTGTGTTGGAAAATTTTTGTTGTTTGAAAGAAGTTTACTGATTTCAATCTCTGAGCAAAGCTTGTCAAGATCATCTATTATCTTTTTACGCTGTCCCTTTTCCGTAAAGGAATAACTCAAAAGATGTCTCCCTGTCGTAGGAAGTTGATTTTATAAATAAAACATCTCTGGAGCTAAATAAAGGACAGTTCTAAAAAATTCTGATGAGGTCTGAAAAAATATGTTAAAATTTTCAGCGTCACCTCGCTTAGCTATATACCTATGAAAAACAAAATAAAATATGAATAAGAGCTGTGGGAAGTGTTTGTAAATCCGTCGGGATGCTGAACAGGTCTGCTGGCAGTGGGTAAATTCATGCATGGCGCCAAGACAACTTCTCCGGGGTACTGAACAGGCCCGCTGGCAGCGAAGCAATGTCGGGTATATGAAAATTTGTAAAAAGGAAAGAAACCTCTTTAATGTCCTTTATTCTGATCCAGAACTTCTTAACAGGATACAGATGTCAGAGTGGGTTAAATGGCAACCCTGTCGAGGCTATGGACGCCTGCTGGTAGCAGTGGCCATGCCAACAGTATTGGAGATTTTATATTTAATATCATGACTTGCTTATCTTAAGACTGTTATTGGTTTTCATCTTTTGAAACGCTGCTGGAAAAGATGGTTAATGATGATGTTTGTACGATTTTCTGGTTGTTATTTTTGAGTTGAAATTTTCTTTGCTATCCTAATATGAATTTGTTTCTTTTGACAGAGACAACTGCTTCTACCAGTGTGTCATCATTGTTGGCAGCCAAGTCATATTTTTTTCATGATCCTATAAGCTTCCTACACCTATGTCTTGCAAGCATCAAGTTTTGTCGCAATTTTCAAATAAATGACGTTTTCATTTCTTGCGACATTTACACATTTGTCTTTGTTAAGTTTTCACGACTGTAAGCGTTTAAACTTCTCCTTTCGAAGTCACATTTCGATCATTATCTGAACGATGAATATTTCCTTTGTCATTATGCCTATTGCGTTTACCTTTGTTTATTGTTATGTGGCTGGAAGAAATTTAGAACTATACTCACTGGTCATTCTTATATTGATTGAGGGATTGAGTTTCATTGAGCTTGCAATACATTAATATTTGGATTTGAACTTTATATGACTTACCTGATCATTGATCTTTTGGAAAGGCATAGGGGTTATGATTAAATTTTTTATATACATATGATATGATCCTTATGATTTTCATGACTTTTGGCTTGTCGACTATAAGAATATCATTTGGCACCTTGGTTAAACTTATGATTTCAATTTTAAACAGTCTTGTTCACATCTTGAATGGCTCTGTTATATTGTGTGCATTCTATGAATAGCTTTGCTTTGAATAAAAAGGAATTTCAATTCACGATCTGATTGTTCCCAGTATAGAAATCAATAGATTTTGATTGGATTTGAGTGATCTTCGTTTGAATTTGTTTGATTATTTGTTTTCAAATGAATTGGGTTGTATCCGATTTGAAAGGGAAATTTTTCATATTCAGTTTTAGAACATAATCGTGTTTGAATTTGATTTGGTTATGATCTATATGCTATGGTTGGTAAGCAGTTTGATTGAGTTTGATTGTTACGATTTGCTTGGATTCGATTTCGTTATCATTGGTATGCTATGACTAGTAAATGTCTTCGAGAAGATACTTGCTACGATGTTGTGTCATGCGATGTTCTATATTTGATGGTTTCCGAGTTAAGGATAATGACTCTGTTTCTTTGATGAAAACAATAAGCTCAAAGAACGCTCGCGCCCAAATCGAGAAATGAATCCGAATCATAGCAACTGTGTGAAAACCTAAGCCAATAGATTTACTCTTATTCTAATTTGGCAAGTTTGTTCTGTGAATCAGGTTCAGATTATAATTGATGCTCTGTATTTTAAATTTGTGAGATGAATTGGTCAAACTCTGTTATGATTCGTTAATTGAAACAATTGTAATCAAAATTAATCGATCCTGTTTGCTCACTGTGCAATGATAACCGATCGATATCTACAATGAATTCTTTTTTATTTATCCTGTTACGATTTTGTTTGTGATAGTTACGAGACATTTGCGATTTGAATTCGTTCATAGCCTAAAACGCTTGCTATACAGTTATCGTGATAATCCTGTTCGATTCACAAGTATAATGAAGTGTTTGCGATTTGTTTTGTTTTCAATTGGATATCAAAATGATCTCGTAACAGATGGATTCGATTTGTTGAGAGATGATTACAATGTTGTTACATGTGATTTCATTTACACGACTTATGACAATAATCAAAACAGAGTATTGCTATCTCTGTATTTGGTTAAATGATGTGTATCCTATTTGACCTTGAATAGTATAACGATTTCAATGTATGATTCTTTCTCAAGTAATTATTGGATTTCAATTCAATGGAAATTCCTAAAAGATTTGATTTAATTTCAATTTTGATTCTGTATCTTATTTTAGACTAGCTACAGAATCAGATGATTCTGTAGCTATGTCTGTAGAATTAGATTTTTTTGTTTTATTAAGAAAATATCTCTCTAACTTGTCTATTTCTGACTTGTTTTAGGTGAATTCGAAATTGCATGGTATTTGATGGATAGTTTAGAAGATATTTGGATATCTTAGTCTTGTTTTAATTTCCTAGTTTAGACAACTGTGGGATATATCCCCAGATTTTTGTAAACAATTTTAACTTCCACAGGGAGGTTTTACCCTGTGGAAAAACTTATAAATACTTATTATTTTTGTAATAATGATCATCCTCATTCGTGGGAGAAAAAGGATATGGAATTTTAATACAGACTGAGACAAAAATTGATGTTCTGCTACAGCTTTAGCTTTTCATAATATCAACATTTTGTTTCATGTTTATGTGTATCAATTTGCATTTGGTTAATGACTACTTTAGCTATCTTAGTCTTCTGCAAATGATACGATCTAATCAATATAATCCATATCTGATTTCTTCCATTATTTAAAGACATAGCAATTACTTGATTCAGTTTGTGAACGATAGATTTCTCTTCTTCATCAATTGGATTATTAAGTATAAGTTTTCGCATAACAGGTTTACCTTATTGCAGAGATTTACAAATCATATAATTGTTATGATTTTTATGTCTTGTTTGTCCTGTAAATAAACTCAAAGAGCATTGCAGCTATCGTTTACGAGAAGCTTTTGGATTATTCGGTGCGAGTTTCCTTCCTCTGACCAGCTTTGAAGATCATCATTCACAGGACAAATCTGGAGCGTTCCTAGGTCAGTTTGTCATTTGTTTGTTTAGTATATTTGTTAGTATTTTAGTTAGATATATTGTAGTTAGTATATTATATTGTTTAATTTCAGTAAGTTTTATTTCTTGTTCATAAAATCATAAAATCAACAAAAATATCTTCCTCTGTCTTAGGGCAAAAAGTAAATGAGTTTTCCAGGTCTTATTTAAATCTGTATTTTGTATATTTTGTGAATAAGTTATATTTCATTTAGTAGTTAGTTTTAATTAGATTAGTTAGATTAGTTCGTTTTATTTATTGTTAGTTAGTTTAGTTTGTTTTATTTAGTTTTAGTTTGTTTAGTTTATTTAGTTTAGTTTAGTTTTATTTAGTTTTAGTTAGATTAGTTAGTTTAGATTAGTTTTATTTTGTTCTCTTAGGACCTTAGATTGGCTAACGGAGCCGATAAACCCGTCAGGGTGGTTCATTCCAAACGGCTTGGGTTATTAGACAACCCCGGACCGGTTCCACTCTCTTAGTTGACGGACGGTCAATTTCGCCCGTCAACAACTAGGGATTTCTATTAAAATTAAATACCAACAGACACTATAAAAATATCCTATGAGACAAGACAAGCAGTTCACTAGCTAGTTGGAAGAACAGTTACACCAACCAACACTAAAGAAACTTATCGGTGCAAGTGAACCTCGAATACGGAATCACCCTTCGGGTATACTCTGCAAAGCGTGGCCCGATGTCTTCCCTAGGTACTTCGGTATACCCCCAAAATCACCTGTGTAAGTCACTAAGATAAAGGAAACTAGGTTGCTAGTGCACGAACAGTCACCAGCAGGGTACAGTCGACAGTCAGGTGGACCGCAATGAGCAAGGTATCAATCCCGAAACTTATCAAGGGTATCGAAAGAAAGTGTTCTGGAAGATGACTGAGGACCTCGAATGGATTCGAGACCCATAAAGCTCCGTGGAAAATGTGATCAATGGAATCCCAAGATAAGCCCTCTATATGTGTTCCCCACTACGCTTGGTCCGACTTTGGAGGGGTTATCTCCACTACCTTTCCGCACGCGACCTCGTGTTTGTCCTATATGTTAGAGGGGGGTACCAGATAAATTTCAGGGTTACTAGACTTTCAAGCACTCCCTAGCACAAACTCTTATGTTTGTTTTTGTAGCCTTGAAGACTTTCCTCTCCAATTCTAAATCAAGGATCTAGCCTAGACTAAATTGATGGACCCTACAAAGAAAAAGTCTAATAAATTTTAATTAAGCGTTAATTTCAGTGGTTGTCTTAAGTCAAAGGGAAAGGAAGTGAAACCAATGATGTTCTTTAAGAGACGAAAGAGAAGAGAATAATATGAAACTGAAAACAAACTACTCCTTCTTCACAAATAAAGATTTGCTAATTTAAACTCTTTCACCAAACTTTTTCGTAACTACTTTTCTCAGATCTTTGAAAAGAAAAACTTAAAACAAGATTTCGATCGACTACGAGCTACTTAATGTCCTGAGTATTCAAGTAAAGAACTTAAGAAAACTTTATTTTTCCTTGGTAAATAAAGAAACTAACCTGAACACTTTTACCAAACAAAGAAATGATTTTTTTGTTTTATTGTTTTATGCTTCAAAAAAAGAAATTTTAAAATGAATTCTTTTCTTTTCTTCTAAAGAAAAAAAGGGAAAAATGATGACAAGTCAAGACCAAGAAACAACTTATGTCCCATCATAGATCGCATGGAGTCACTGACAATACCAAACAGTATGATCAGAACAGACTCACAAACTTGTCTAAAAACCCTAATAAAGAAAACACAATAAATATTTTGATAAAAAGAAAGATATGCTGAGGTCAGACCTAGGCTACAAACTACTATAACAAAGACTTGGGATAGATGAAGAAAATCCCTGAGAAGTGTGACTTCTGATAGGGAAGATGATGACTACCTCTTCTTAAAAAAAAAAAATCTCAACACAGGCACACTACTGACACTCCAGCAGCCTGTGTATGTATGCGAGAAGTCCAAAGGTAGGGATCATATGTATGCGTGCAAGCCCACTACAGGATGTGTACACCTCTGTAAATTCTCAAAAAAAATGAAAACCAACAGTCAAGCACAAGCAGGGAGTACTGCTATGGAATACCAGAATCCCTTAAAGACATAGAAGCTTACAAAAACTCAAAAAACAATAAATAAACTGATTCAAAACACCCAAAGAGAATATCCCCAAAAAACCCTAGAGATCTCCCCATTACGGTCGCCAATTCTGATATAGTGGGAAAACCCCTCTACGGACTACACCAGGGTTCTAAAGTGCAGGCAGAGCTAACTATCTAAATTCTCCTACTTTTAACAACTATCCTGTCATTACCCCACAATCATACATAAACTACAAAGTATAGGGATCCGGTAGGCATACCTTAAACTCCGCGTCTGGTGTCGATCCCTTTGCACTTAGTTGATTCTCGACTACACATCTCCTCCCAAGGCCAACCTACATTCACCAAAATACAAACAAAAAACTACAAGCATGCATTCTATATAAGGATTAGTGGGTTAGACATCATAACAAAAATTGTAAACAAATCATAAAGATTTAAGACATCATTTGGCGGGACGGAAAAAGTATTTCTTTATATTAATCTCACAAAAGTCATTTACAATATGAGACCGACAACTACTCCTCGAAATCAGTTGTGGGCTCCTCTTCACCATGCACCAACTTCTTCCATGTCTTCTTCTCCTCTTCAATTCTCTCTAGGGAAATGGAAAAGGCTTGCAATGGAGGAAAAAGGAATTTTGGTTCAAACTCACAATGTGGTTGCAAAATATTAGGGCAAAGGAGGGATACTAAAATGGGCAGAGTTTCTATGCTCTCATGATTATCTCCGAAATGGGACCCCAACACCTTCTTTTATAGGCCAAAAGAGATAGTAACGGTTGGGGTGACTGGCTATGGGTGGTCAAATGGTTAGGTGACGGCCTGAAAACCTGTATCCCTTTGCAATTTTCATTTTTTGACACTTTTTGTGAGTATACGCGGGTTATAGTGGTACAACAAGTGTGTGCACCTGGGCAGTAGTGGTGCAGGGTGCGTACACCTTCAAAAAAATGATTTTTTAAAATATTTGTTCAGTGATGGATTGCCAAAGATAGCAAGTAAGATGGCGTGATGCCATGTATGCATGTCTAGTCAATTTAGGGTGATAACAAGATATGACCCTCAGATGTTCAAGAACACCTCGTCAATGAGCACTCTCACATCTGGATCATTGTGCGGGACATATTATGGGTATTCCTCCTGGCTGATCTTGTTGAATATTTCTCCCTAATGTGGGAGTGCCATATTGGACTCTGTGCTTTCCTCAATATCTCCGAAGGCCGAAGGCTGGATGAAAACCTTCTTCGTTCATGTATTAATGATAGGTTCCGACCTTAGAGTGTATTCCAATTGTTTTACGGCCCCTAGATAAGATACTTTGCCTAGCTCTACCACTTTCAGCTTCGGTGCCCTCAGCGATCGTCTGGTGGTTGGATTTCTTGGCAACATTGTTCCTGTAACTTAAAATAATTTTTTTAGAGACTATGTAAAGACAAAACCGAATAAAAGAATATAGATTCTAGCCATGTGAAAATTACAGACTTGGATACATACCTATGAATCTTGGTAAAACCTGGTTATTTGATACTCACGGGATATCTGCAACCTTCAAATTACTCATCTTGCTCCTTCGAATTCTATGGAATCTCCTTGCATGAAGAATGATTTCATTTTCAATGAATCAAGATAATTTAAACAGGGAAGAACATACCATGTCACATCATCCATTCAATTCGGGTGATGAGTTAAATTTTAACAAATATGTTGTTGAATCTCTATAAATTAAATTCATCGTGGGTTGATGGGTTGAGTGCTATAACTCAGAAAACTGGACTGGTATGCACATGCATATGAGGTATTGATTCAACTTCAGTCAGTAAGTTGGATTAAATGTGAATAGAAGGAAGACCTGGTGAGGAGAATGTATAGTTCTTCTATGGACATCAGGTCTTCCAATAGCCTAAGGAAGAAAAACTCAAACACAAGATCCTCTTAGATTCAAAGTTTCAGACACTGAATTATATTTAAGAAACACATTCATACATCACAATGATAAAACATACATCATGATGTAGCTACAACAACTCGACTGGATCATCCATGCCCGAGCTCTTCAGTGTGAGAGGTAAAAAGATAACAAAACTAATTGATTAAAATTGGTCACAATACTACTAAAATCAAACCTTCATAACAACATCATACGACCCTCGACTGGATCCTCCATGCCTGAGTGTTCTAACACATATTTTATAAAGAGATGGAAAGAAGTTGACTTATATTAAACAAGAAATCTCAAATCCTATTACATAACAGATAACCAGAGATTTCATCAAAGATTTACAATGCGGGAGCCTAGCTCAACCATCGATATTAACAAAATACTAAAACTGCTTATATCGACTGAGAAATACTGCAACCACCAAGAGTGTGATTATACCACTACATTAACGTTTTCATTCAGTGCCTTCTCTATCATATTGTGCAGGCCTCCTCATGTCAGATGCGATCCAGGACCAATTATGTGCCTTACAGGAAAATATCTCCATAAGGAAGCTTTGGATTGACAGTCTGCCTTTACGGCCTCTCTCTGCATGTTTTCCATTTATGTGGTGAGACAAGGTTTCAACAACCTCTCTCACTCTCATTAACTACCTACATCAGGATTGAAATTCAGCTTAATGCCAAGGGGGCAGCCGCATGCTTCTCTCATATAGGATGCTATATGAACACGTGATTGTGAAGCCTCTCAAAGGTGGTTTGGTTTCATACCACTTTTGAGCCCGCAATACACCACCTTTTTCCATGTATTACTTTTTCCAAACCATGGCTTCAATTGTGGGACTTCTCAAGAAAATTATCGCTTGAACACATCGCGTCCCCGTAATGGACTATGGCCATCGATCTTCTGATATTGGGTGAGGATTTACGATCAATGGCTCAAATATTCCCTCTTCAAATCAATGGATCGGATCTTCCCTTTTTGAATCGACGACCGAGATCTACTTCAGGACTTTGGGCTTCGTCCTTTCTCATGGAGCTATACTTCGTGCAAGTTTGAAATTCCAAATACCTGGGGGACACTAATTTGGAATGCTACTGGAATCTCCACCACTGAAAAAATTCAACCTGTCTGTTTGTATTTTAATCCCGAAATGAGCTGCTCTACATGCTGCACTCAGAAACTTCCTATGAAGACCACAAAATTGGATGACCTACTTCCCTTGAAAACTATATTTGATAACATTTGGCTCCACAAGGGATGGCATGCTCCCTGCGAGCTGCCAAGAACAAGTAGTTCCAGTCACCTTCTGCATTGGGCTATGGAGTCATGCTAAAAAAGCATCCTTCTGAGAAATAAAATCCGACAAGAACACTATCCTAAAAATGAAAAAAAAACACATGGGCTCCAGGAGGAGATTATTTATGTACATAAACCTAAGCTAACTGATTTTTACAAAGCGCTAGGTGAAAGAAAACTTCCACCATAGCCACCTAGACTTTCTATTAATATGATCCTTCTCTTTACTGCAAATAATCCACAAAAGGATAAGGAAGAATGATAGAAAAATGAGGACATGTCTTGGAACATTGACTATACCCCCAAATGATGATAAGGTAAATAAATCTGCAGGCTCCAATGCTTTTGGAAAACACAACTCCATATATAATCCCATAGGGTCACAAAACTTATAATCATGGGAGCTCAATTGGTAAGAAATTAACTCCTGTCCTTTATTGCAGCTCACTTGTCGTGTGATGTTCTCAGAGTGCACATGTGCGTGGATAACTGATGCAAGTTGGTTGATACCAAGTGATACCTTCCCAATTACAGGTTTTGGACAGGAGATAAATTTTCCACTAAGCTCCTCCTTTACATGTTTCTCTGTATTTTCAGCGAGTCTAGGGTATTTTATTTCCACCCAATGCTTTTCCTTAACTAATAAAGGAAAAGGCTCTATAGTGTGGTCTTGGAAATATTTCATAACACCATTCTCGCCTGTGAGTATTGGTGAAGTAATGCAATTTGAAAATTTTAGAAAATATGAAATGTATGACTCCATGTATATGGCCACAGGATCATGAATAATGTGACAGAATCATGGCTGCTTTAGAAGACCAGGATGCTCCTCTATAAAATTCTCTCTTCTTGTAAATAAATGCCCTCCTTGTTCCTTTGAAACCAACTCTTGATCATCAATGGTTGTCGTCTATTCTTCATAAGAATGGTAACAATATAAAGGTGTAGTGGGATTTAGAACATCATAACTATGAACATCCAAGAACATACAGTTATCTATGCAATCAACCACTGCTACATGCTCAAAATGTTCTGGAAACTGATCATAAGATTGATATACGTTCCTTCCCATAGAAAAATATGCAAATGTTGAAGAACCTTATTCCGACTGTGAATCATACCTACTTCCTTGTTGTTGTTCTAGATATGATTCATATTCACTATCTTCTTTCTCAGAATTTGAAACAGATTGACAGTCTTCTTGCTCATGTACATGAAATTTTTTGAGATATGCATGCCTATGAACCCACTTTCTAGCCCTGATGTTCTCTTTGACCTCTACAACATCTTCAAATAGATGTCTTAACGATGAAGATTTCCTTTCTCTCAGGAGAAGGACTAGCTCTGGATGTTGAGCCATGACATAGTACACCATGGAAACAGTCTATGTGTGTCTGATATCCACAGGCATACTATGATAAACACTGTAAAAACTCTTGTTGAAGATATCCAAGGCTTCCTCTTCCCCTCTCCTCAAGGCATTAAACTCAAACTAGTATTGATCAAGGGATTTTTTCTCACCCCAACACTTTAAAAAAGTGTGTCATATCTCGGTCCAGGAACTAATAGAACCAGACTCCTGACATCTAAACCACACAAAAAAATCTCTAGACAGGGAATGTGAGAACAACCTCATGGTAACATCATCATGAACGATCTCAATCTGATCAATAAATTTCTCAAAGTCCCCCAAGTTCCTCTCATCTATAACATGATCCTCCCTAGAAAACTGAGGAAGATACTCAAAGGAATAAGGAAGATAGGGATGTAGGTGATGTGGAAGCCTTAGAGGCTTAAACATCCTATATCTAATCTTAGCTTGAAAACTTGTAGGATGAATATGGGATTCAACAAGAGGATGGGTAGGTTCAACAAAAACAATAAGAGGTAATGATATCTGAGAAGGCTGTGAGTCATTTTCAACCTCCTCAAGGCTACAAGGGTGATCCATTTCGAGGGGAGGATGCAATACATATCTCACTTTTATGAATAGGCTGAGGTGAAGACACATAATTGGAATCTACAACATAAGAAGAGGGCATGTCTTCTTCTTCCAAGGATGGATGAATGAAGGAAGGATTATTGTCATCTGAATATACAAAGCAGAGGATAATCCTCTTTATCTGTGAAGGGAAAGAGAGAAATGAGTTGATAAAGAAGAACAAGAATTCATGAAGAAAAATCATATACCGATACCTAGTCTTTCCCTTCAGTATGGTCATTTTTACGTCAACAAGATCCTCCCCAATGGAGTCTTTGATGGTGCAGTCGCTAGATGCAAGATGCAATCTTAAATGTTTCTAATAGCTGATGCACCTTTAGAATCAAAATCTCTTTGTCGTTCTCCCAGGGAAGATATCTTCACTTTCATCCGTGGAAATGGTTCCATAAATGTTAACACTAGAATTCACCTCCTGATTGAAGGGGAGGTAAACCTAGTACCCATCAGTTTGTATGTCACAATGAATAAATTTAAGGGGGGTCGAATGTGCACAGACTCAAGATGATATCACTTTAACTCAGAAAACTAGACTGGTATGCACAGGCAGATGAGGTCTTGATTCAACTTCAATCAGTAATTTGGATTAAAGGTGAATAGAAGGAAGAATTTGTGAGGAGAATGTAGAGGTCTGCTATGGACATCAGGTCTTCCAACAACCTAAGGAAGAAAAAATCAAACACAAGATCCTCTTGGATTCAAAGTTTCAGACAATGACGTATATTTAAGAAACACAACCATACAACACAATGAAAAAACATACATCACAATGCAGATACAAAAAATCGACTAGATCATACATGCCCAAGCTCTTTAGTGTGAGAGGGAAAATGATAACAAAACTAATTGATTAAAACTGGTCACAATATTGCTTAAATCAAACCTTCATAACAACAACATATGACCCTTGACATGATCCTCCATGCCTGAGTGTTCTAACACATATTTTACAGAGAGATGGAAAGAAGATGAATTATATTAAATAGGAAATCTCAAATCCTATTACATAACAAATAACTAGAGCTTTCATCAAAGCATTACAATGCAGGAGCCTAGCTCAACCATCGACATTAAAAAAATACTAAAACTGCCTATATATACTCAAAAATGTTGCAACCATCAGAAGTTTGATTGGAGCACTTCATTAATGTTTTCAGTCGGTGCCTACTATATCAGATTTTGCAGTCCTCCTCATGTCATATGCGAGCCAGGCAGAGTTATGTGATTTACAGAAAACTCTGTCCATAAGGAATCTTTGGATTGACAGTTTGCCTTTACGGCCGCTCTTTGCATGTTTTCCATTTATGTGGTGAGACAAGGTTTCAAAAACCTCTCTCACTCTCATTAACTACCTACATCAGGATTGAAACATGACTTAATACCTAGGGGGGCGGCCACAAGCTTCTCTCGGATAAGATGCTATATAAACATGTGATTGTGGGGCTGCTGAAAGGTGGTTTTGGTTCACACTGATTTTGAGCCCGCAATCCACCACCTTTTTCCATGTATTAATTTTTTTGTTGGCCCTTGGTTATGGAAGGAATCAAAGTACAAGGAAGAAAAGGTAAAAACAGAGCTTCGTGGGAGACACAGTGACTATCACTGGGTTGAAGTGAGCAGAAGAGAAGAAAAGATGGAGCGAAGTGCAGAAAAGCAAGTCGTTGGACAAGGAGATCGAGGATGACAAATCAACAAGGAAGATGGATTGAGGATAACTTAGAAAGTGAAAAAATCCACTGTTGGATTCTTTGGAGTACCGTGCAATAAGGAAGGGAAGGCAAGCTGGTGAAGCCTGGAAAAAGTAGGTCAATTTGACCTAGGGTTTTAGACACCTACGGTTTTCGTATCTAGGGTTTTGGCACTTAGGTTTCGGCCTAAGACTGTCAGTGAGGCATCGTAATGTATAAATAAAGGTCAAGAGGACCTGGGTCACGTTGGTCTTTGAGTATTGACATGCTATTGTTGTTGATTCAGCTCTATTGTGGGAGAGGTTATTGTATTGAGAGAGAGAGAAGTACTGAGAGAGAGAGACTTCTGGTATTGTAATATCTTCAGCTATGTGCAAAGATCAAGTCCTGCAGCTGGGTGCATAGGAGAGGGGAGAGAAAGAGAGAGAAGAAAGAAGATCTGCTAGCTGAGAGCGCAGACAAGAACTGTATGCTTTACCTTAATAAATAATAAGCACAGTTCTGTGGACGTAGCCCTAGAGGGAGGGTGAACCACGTATATCTTGTGTTGTGTATGTGTGATTGATGCTTTGATATTTGTTGTTTTTATCTTGTTATTCATATTGTTGTGTTAGATCAGATCTATAACTGCACAGGATAGATCTAGCTTGATAAGCGATAGGTGCATATTGTGTTTTTGTTCCTCTAGATCCCCCTAATTTTCCCCTGGTTGTAGACATCTTTGTGCTACAACCCCTTCATAGTTGCTTCGGGTGAGACTACATATTCTTCGTAGGTGTTACCAAAAGGGACAATAGCTAGGGCTTGTTGGTGTTCTCTTGGAGTGAACCTCGGGTCTACCCCTGTGCCAACAAATGGTTCCGTTGCCGGGACAAGAATATTGTTGAGCGAATGTCAAGGTGGTTCCCATTGAGGACATAAATTCAAAAGTGGATAGAGGATCAAGAGAGGGACTTTGCAGAAGCCCAAAACAAAAACCCTAAGCTGAGTACTGAATATTGGCTACAAAGATACATCTTCACTAACATTCACGAGATCTTCTTTGGAGGAATCCATCATGATCTACACGAATGGTTGGCTAGGTTAGTTGATACCCAGTTTGAGATCAGATCTAGACCCCCTGTAGTTTGTACGTCGGCGTTGATCCAGAGGGTTAAGAGAGTTGATAATGTTGTATCTAGAGTGGTAGATCACTGGTTTGATAGTACCTTTGGAGGGTATATCACTGAATTTTCTGTTGACAGAGTAGAGTCATATGGACAAGCTGAGAGATACTTTTTCAAAGGACCCAGAGGGAAATGTTTGCATTTTCTGAAGTTAAGAATCAAGATGCTCTTTCATGAAAACCATATATTGAAGATACAATAGAATAGCAGGATCTAAAAAGGATAATGTTCAGGAATTTAGATAACGACAACGACACGGGAGTTGGACATCCACGCAATGGAAAAGTATTAAGAGGGATTCACCTTGAGAACTTGTTTAAGAAAAACTACGAGGAAGAGGGTTTCTACAGTGGAGAAGAGGCAGACATGACAGACGAAGAGCACTCAAAACCCACTGGGGAGGAGGAAGAAGTCATTGAAGAACCTCTCCGGGATGAGCCAGAAACATCAGGAACTATGCAGACCACTGAAGTAAGTAATATCAATCCTCCTGTTGTTTCAGAAATGCTACCTAATCAGAATATTTAGAAGCACCAGAGTCCTCAGAGCACTATTACTAGTAGTTCAACATCTACTCAGACAAGAAATCTAGGAAACTCCATGGAAGATGAGATGAGGCTCCCTATCTTTAGAGGAGACCGATCTGAAGATCCTGATCAACACTGGTTTCTGTGTGAGGCCATAAGGAACATTAAAAACATCATCGATGAAGATGTTAAGAAAAACTAATCTAGCACTACGCTGAGGGATCACTCATTGAGTTGGTACATGAAGATTGTCCGAGGACTTGCGTAGCCTAAACCACTAAATGATATCAAGAAAAAATTGATTTCAGAGTTTAATAAACCTAATTCAGAGTCACAATGTATTACAGAGTTGAAGGAGTTCAAGCAGAAGGTAGCTAAGCCTGTTTGGGAGTTCGATTAGAGATTCAAGACCATGATAGGTCGACTAACTTTCAAGATCCCGTACGAGCAGAACAAAGAATGGTTTATCGCTGCTCTTTTACCACATATCAAAGTTCCACTAATGCAACAAAATATTTCCTTGCAAGCAAAAGCATTGGATATCGCCATGAAGCTTGAATCAGCCCCCATGGGAGAGTCTAGCTCAGGTATGAGTAAAATCTTGAGCCAACTGACTAGTTTGTCTCTACAGGTTGAGGATATGAAGAAGGACAATGGAAAATACAAAAGGGAAGATAGATCGTGTATTATATTCAAAACAAAAGGCCATGAAAATGAGCATTGTCCCCTATTTCATGAATATTTGGATTCTAGATCTCCGAGCCCTTTGAAGCAAGTCACACTACCCTGGTGCGAAGTATGCAGAAATCGACATCACCCTGTTGAGTGATATTACATGCAGAAGTATGTTCAGACACCTACAAACCTATACTACACCTTATGTAAGTCAGTAGGGAATGATGATAGAGAATCTAGGGCCTATGACCTCATGCATGAAAGGTCAAGAGATGTATACAATATCCAAGGCGAAGTACATCAAGAAGGAAACAATGCACAATACAATTCTCCAGGAAGAGGAAACTTCAATCCTCGCGGTGGATTCAGAGGAATAGGACGATAAGGAGGTATGGGCCAAGGCCAAGGACAAACAATCTATTATAACTGCACGTAGCCAGGATATCTAGCAAGGGACTGTCAGAACCCTTGTACCACTTGCAGTTATTGCAACTCCTTTGAGCATGTCATTGAGGACTGCCCTGTATTGCTAGCGAAGCTTCGGGAAAGACGAGGACCTCAGCAGAACCCACAAGTACAACTAATATATGCTAAACCTTTTGGAACATATCCTAGAGTCATTGTTATCACTCAAGGAGGCCCCGCTATAAGAGAAGACAGAGCAGCTCAAGGTAAGACTGTAGAAGGCCTTGGAGTAAGGAAAGTTGCAGAGAAGACTCCGACGTTCAACGCTAAGAAAGAAAGATAGATATTTGAGGAGGCAAGAAAATAATTCAAAGGAGATCAATAATATTCATCAAAGACACGACCATGAATAAGAGAATATGGAATGCCTCAATCATTTGATCATTCGGCTTCGCCAAAGGAGGGAAAAGAAGTAAGTAAGCTCATCAAATATTTATACACTTGTATTAAGTTGATTCAGGATGAAAATGATGTACAAGAATTACAGAACTTAATCAGACAGTATGCGATAGAGAAAGTAGACCCCTTACTGAATAGGAAAGTACACCAAATTGGTAATAAGAGAAGGACAAATAAAGAATTACACTTGAAT
Organism: Picea engelmannii; assembly: GCA_009831015.1. NCBI lineage: Eukaryota > Viridiplantae > Streptophyta > Pinopsida > Pinales > Pinaceae > Picea > Picea engelmannii. Next base: position 1,358,553 of record ML780306.1, read on the forward strand.
TCGCAGATAGGAGAGCATGATATAGACTATGTGGTCCTCGACTTAGGGTCGGAGGTAAATGTCATGACGAAGAAAACATGGGCACTAATGGGAAAAACCAAGATGATCTATTTCCCTATCAGGATTCACATGGCTAATCATCAAGTTGTCAACCCATTTGGATGGTTGGAACATGTCCCTGTGGACATCTAAGGAGTTATAACATTTGCAGATTTTGAGGTGATTAAAATTGTTGATGACAACTAACCTTACCCTGCATTGTTAGGAATTGACTGGGCCTTCAACAATTCTACTATTGTTGACCTAAAGAATAGGTGTATGACATTTGAAAGAGATGGACTTCATGTCATTTCACCTTTATATCCAGATGAGGGTCCTCGATATACAAATCCTATCCGAGAAGAAGATCACGCATACAAACTAGAAAACATCTACAAGATGACATCCAGACAATAGGATTACATCAAACCTATAGATGATGGGACTCTGAGATGGCGAAGTGAAAACACATGTTCATTAGATTTAGAAGAAGCGCTGGAGAACTGGCAGAACCAGATGTATGAAGTATCCACAAGGAGATGTGCTCGACTGACTAGAGAGGTTTGTTGGATTGGTACAACCATAAGTAACTTACCTACCTTCGATGGTATGAATCCTTTAGAATCCTTCTCGATGGACTTTGAAGCAATTGTACCAACACAATAGAGGTTGTTGGCTATGGACAAGGCCCTGAAATCCACACTAGCAAGATGGTGGGGAACACATAAAAGAAACATCACAGACTGGAGACAATGTCAAACCTTGATGACAACATGGTTCTCAGCACAAGCAGTAAGCTGCGAATTAAGGTACACAGGTCGAAGTTTCCCAAAGGACCATGTGTGAAGCTGCAAATAGGTATGGAGTGACATACCTCGAGAACAATGGGTGCATAGATTCATTAACACACTGGACACAACCCCTATCAACTGGTACCTTCAAGCAGAGTTGCGCCTCGTCACTACAGATTGGGAAGGTATGATTCAGAAATTTGTAACCACCTTTTTATTTGAAAGTGAATATCCTTTAGTAGACCAAGAATTGTAGATCATGAGACATAAGTTATTTTAGGTGGCATCTAGCCTCCCTATGGAACAAGAAGAGGATGAATGGACTGCACCTCTCCAGAAATTGCAGAGTTGCTACAACATCAATGCTAATGATGACAATCCCAGGAAGGTAAACATCACTAAAATAGAAGGCCAAAGAGATGTGGAAGGACCAGGAGTTGAGATACCATTTATTGGTCAGCCCATCAATATAAGAAAGGTCAACATTGGGATAGAGGAAACACATAATCTTGCCAATGTCAGAGATTACTGGGATGTTTCCACCATTGACAAGATTACAAAATTGTTGCACGAATATTAGGACTTGTTTCCGACCAAGTTCACTGACATTAAGGGTATAAAAGGACCTATGGGAGAGATGAGAATACCTTTGAAACCATATGCAAGGAAATTCAAGAAAAAACCCTACAGATTGAACCCGAAATACAAGGAAAAAATGAAGACTGAGCTCGACAAAATGCTGGAAGCAGGGATTATTGAACCTGTCAAAGACTCAGAGTGGATCATCCCTATGGTAGTACAAGACATGAAGACAGGAGAAATCAGGATATGTGTGGACTTCAGGAAGTTGAATGATGCCTGTCTGCATGATCCTTTCCCTACACCTTTCACTGATGAAGTATTAGACAACATAGGATTCCATGAGGTATATTCTTTTACATATGGATTTTCAGGATACGATCAGATTCAGATTGCTAAGGAGGACCGCCACAAGACTAAATTTTCCACAGAATGGGGAGCCTACCAATATATAGTAATGCCCTTCAGACTGAAGAATACCCCAACCATATTTTCCAGGGTAGTGGTCGAAGCGTTCAAATAATTTTTGCATAAATTTTTAGAAGCCTATTTTGATGACTGGACTGTGTTTAGTTTGTTGAAAAATCATATTAAATGTCTAAGGCTAATGCTTGATAAATGCAGGTAGTGTCAAATTGATTTAAATCTAAAGAAGTGCATCTTCTTCTCACCATTTGGAGTACTATTAGGCAATATTGTATGCAAGCAGGGATTGTTGGTTGATCCATCAAAGATTGTGATTATAGTTGATTTGCAACCACCTACTTCAGTCAAACAATTGCGCACTGCGCTAGGAAATACTGGCTATTATAGGAAATTTATTAAAGGCTATGCTCAAATCACAACACCGATGGAGAATCTTTTGAAGAAGGACTGTCAGTTTGGTTGGACAAATGAATGCCAACAGAGCTTCGACACACTGAAACAGAAGATGGTCACTGCGCCCATTCTGGTTTTTCCAGATTGGAACAAGGAATTTCATGTACATTTCAATGCATATTCTATTGCATTGGGAGAATTACTGGCACAACTTGGAGAATGGGACATCGACCATCCATTATATTTTTCTAGAAGGAAGCTATCTACAGCTGAAATTAACTATACCACTAGAGAAAGAGAAGGATTAGCCATGGTGTATGCACTGCAAAAATTTCGACACTACTTATTGGGAGGACACTTTAAAATGTTCACAGATCACTCTGCGCTAAAGTACCTAGTCAATAAGCCAGTGTTGGGGGGGCAGATATGTAGATGGCTTCCACTGTTTCAAGAATATTATTTTGAAATCATAGTTAAGCCAAGAAGAATGAACAAGGGTCCTAACCACTTGTCGAGGTTGGAACATGGCGAAGAACCTACCAGTTTGGAGGATACACTGTCAGATGCATAACTTCTCGCAATTAGGAAGATTGATGACCACTTCGCAGACATAGTCCAGTTCTTGTCTAAAGGAATGGCACCTAGTAAGTATACAATTCCCCAGAAGAAACAACTTGTGGTGCACGCTGCAGACTTTTCACTTATAGCTGGTCAACTATACAAACTGGGACCTGATGAGATACTAAGAAGATGCGTTATGGAGACAGAGTGACCATTGATCCTTGCATAAGATCATGAAGGCATCACAGGAAGACACTACGTAGAGAGAGTGACTGCGTAGAAAGTCCTACAGCCTACCTTACACAGAGATGCTAAGGATTATGCTAGAGCCTATGATGTATGCCAGAGAGTTGGGAAACCATCCAGACGAGATGAAATGTCATTAGCACCTCAGATGACCCTATTAGAACTCTATAAATTATGTTTAACTGAATAGACAAATGACAGAGGTAATTGTTTCAACCATCTTTAGAGTTGAGGCACTAGCCTGCTCAACTCAGAGAGGGCTCTCTCATGTCACTTGATACATCTATGGAAATCAGTGGCTAGAATTGGTTTGTTTTGGGGTTTTAATAAAGTTGTTTGAAGAGATGAAGATGACCTTTGGGCTATGGGGTCAAGAATGTAGGATGCATTTCCAAATCATGAAAAAAATCAAGAGGAAAAGGATAAATGAGGAAGTGACTTCTGAGTTTATGCTTGAAAATTTTAGATGGTATCAGAAGAAAAGAAACACACAACTATTATCAGAGCATTATAGTAATGAATTCTGAAATGGATTAGAAGAGATGAACATAGTCTAAATCGTCAAGCCGAGAGCATTGAATAATGAATTCTGTACTTTTAGTTTCTCAATTTAGATAGAAGAAGGAAAATTAAAAATACAGAATAACAAGAATCACATACTATGAGAGAAAACGAGACTCATAACACCACCAATTAGAATCTTTTCATAAAAAGTCCCAAAATCTGCCTCTACACCCATGTCTTCATTCCAGCCCCAGAGATTTATAAAGTTTTCCTGCACAGAGGGTAGGCTCCTTTTTGCTCCATCATTCTATACTCGTGAGGCCAATCATATATAGAGGAATTTCATATGGAATTTAAAACGTTTTGACTTCCTCATAATTCTAAAAACAGATACAAGTTACAAAAAGGAAGGATGGTTGTATTATTTAAAGGGACTGTTAGTAATTGGTATGTCATATCAGGACTCCCTTCTCTTAATCTGACATCTGTCTGAAACTATCTGAAATACACCAAAATTTTACCTGAGGATTCACCTCATATTGGCGATTTCCTCCTCCAGGGTACTCCACCAATCAAAATTTTCCCCGACTCTCTCTATCATCTCGGTTTTGGCCTATGATTTCCTCCTTTTTATCCTCTTCTTATTTATGGATAGGTGGAAGGTGTTGTCTGCATGTTCATTTATGAAAATACCCCTTATAATGGGGTTTAATATTACTCCTGGCTCTGTCTCAGTTTCAGGTTCGGTATAAAATTTAGTCACCTGCATCTGCAAGAACCATCTTTCATTCTTACTTATTGATATGCCTGGTACCTTAGCTGAGAACCCAATTGCGCCAAACGCCATTTGAAGGATATTATCCATGCTTTCTGGACTTCGCAGAGACCTTGATTTGGCCACCCTTTGAGTTTACAAAATTCAAGAGCACAGGACGAGCTTGTTTTTCTTACGCATAAGATGACAATTTCCCAGAATAGGATAACATGATTCATATTTGGGATTTGATGTCCTATGTACTTTGCTCATGAATTACTGTCACAATACCTTGGTGTTCCATGCTTCATCAATCCACTTCAAATGATGAGCCTTGAGCTAGTTATGCGGTGGCGTCCTTTTGGTACGTCATCCGGGAAAGTACCTGGACCGGTGATGTGAGGTGATCTGACCAACCGCCATCCTCCCCGCGAGTTACTGACATGAAATTTTGAACCACGTGACATCAGGGCCATAGGAAAATTGGTTTCGTGCAATCCACCGTCTCCCTCGATGCGTGTGTAAGAGCACCATGCATTCCCCATCAAAACCATAGTAGTTTTCCCCAGTCTGCCTTCACGACATTAAGTTTCATGCTATTTGTTTGTCCGATGTAGGTTTCGAATGTAGATTTGAGATTATTCAAGATCGATGGCCCACCGAGATACTCCCTTCCCACTCCCACTAAATTCGTTCATACACCACAGAATATAGCCGAGCGCCATGAACAATCACGCCTCTACTATGGTATAGTGTCTTGCTAAACTTAAGAAGTTTTTAGATCCCGATAAAAATTGTTAGGGTGATAACATTGGCTTCAAATGGGGATGTTATCCTCCCAACTAGGTAGAAAAGAACTCATAGACACAGTGCTTGATCCATGGGGTTGTTCCCCAAAACATGTGTGTGTCTTTCTCCTACCAAGCTCTGTGCACTGCTTCCAACTGCACGGGGGGCGTCTGAGTGCATTATTGAAAACTGACTATATCTAGTGCTAGAAAACTCAAAATGGAAAATGCTTGATCAGAAATCTTATTTTCACATCCCTACCTACCCTAAAAATACTAGTATGACCACTCGCTCAAGTGATGCTAAAGTGCCAATGCAACCAATCAAGCAATTGGTTTCCTGATTTTCCTTTGTTCACATTTTGCTCAAGCTGGTAGAAAAATGTAAAGGATGGAGGTTGAAAAAACAAATTGAATCCAAAATCTGAGCTTATGAATGAAGTAAATTCATCCTTCACTGAAGACTGTAATAGGATGGCCATCAAATCTTGAAAATCACAAAAAATCATTTCTCCCTGATGAGAAAAAACTGAAAGGCAAGTATCTTTCATCGGTGTTAGTTGTTTTTGCTCTATTTCTTCTGTTCTGAGAACATCTTCGAATGAAATGGCAATGATAGGTTTGTCTACTTGGCCATGCATATCAACAAAAATATTCATATATTCTTGAACATCTTCAAATATGACAGCCATATAATATGCACCAAGGTTATCCTCTTGTTCATCAAACAACTGTGATGTGGTTTCATTAAATTTCTGGAAATTTGTTTGAGGACAACCACTTTGACTTTCCAGTGAATAAATAGAAATAAGTTCCTTCTCATGCACTACTTCATAGTTCAGATCTCCCTCGGATGGATTTTCAAAATCCTAATTTTCAAATGACTTGAATAAAACCACTGCCTCTTCATTATCTTTCTGTGTTTCTGATGGACAAATGGCATACACTGCTTCATCTATGTCATTTGTTTCTTTATTGTTGGAAACCTCCATAGATGCAATTTCAGAATCTTCGTCCATGTCTATGTTGCTTAAAAATTTAACCACGATGTCATTCTCAAGGGAAGATAAAATACTCAGAAACACCTTTTCACGTTGAGAATCCATACTGATTTCGGGATGGAGAAAATGACCTTGAACAATACTTTCTGGAGGAACTTCTTCTTCCTTTTTAGGCTGATAGCTGAACATAGACTGCAAATCTGAGCTGACCTGACCCTTCATGTGATTGTCCATAGAATTATCATCATCACTCTGTTCATGCTTGGAGGATCCCTGTCCTGAGATACTACAAATATTTTTCTTCAATAATTCGAAAGAAGCAAAACATAATGGTAGGGTTTTCCTACCTGATTTGGAACCGTCTTCAATTTCATTGCCAACATATGGTTGTATTTCAGCGCAAGTAATAGGGTCTCCAAGTGTATGAAAAGAATGTTGTTACATCTTATCATTCTACTCCATTGATCTAGCGTGGCTTTGTATAAGCACAGATTCTTTTTCTTCGATGATAATTTTAGGATTTTCTTTCAGCAATTTGAAAGAAGAAAAGCATAGAGGTAAGGAATTCCCTTCAGCTGATTCAATACTTTTTTTTTATAATTGTGATATGCAGCTTGATTGCTTTTATTATATTGCTGAAAAGGAACATTTTCTGATAGAGAACATGTGGTTGATTGTTCCAGGGGGTCAACATCGTAATCATCATATTCATCATATATAGGCAAATCATTAACATATTCCATGTCATATAACAAGAACAAGCTTAGAACATCAACCTGTTCTTCAACAAGCTACTTTTCACACTCATATTCTTGACTATCTACAAATGAATACATAAAATGATCTTCCCTCTGCTCATCATGAAATGGATCAAAACCTCCTCTTTCGACAAGTGGGATGTAATTTTTTGCAAAATCATTAGCATTGGAAACTTCAAGAGGACCCTTGATATTGTCAATTCTATGCTCAAGATTCCAATCAACTATTTTTTGTTCATATTCACTTTCATGTCCTTGAACATTCAACCCCTCATTTTGGGTTTGTTTACATGATTGGATGTTGTGTTGAATGTCCTGAGCATCACTAAACATTTGTTGTAAGGACCCAGGTCTTCCTTCCATCAGGAGGAAAGAAAAATATGGATGAAGAGCAGTTGTGAAATGGAGCATGGAAGCAGCTTTAGAGGGTTGAATTTATTTGGACAAATTATAATAGATGCTAGAGATCTTTCTACTGAATATAGAAATAGGTTCATTACTGCGTCTTTTCAAGGCGTAAAACTCAGTGAGTTGCAACTCTAAGGATTTCTCCTTGCCCCAAAATTAAAAAAAAGCATTCTTCAATTCCACCCATGAGTTGATGGTTTCTGGGTGTAAGTGTTTGAACCAGTTTTTGGTGTCTCCTTTCAAGGATTGAGATAAAACTATCATACACACGTCGTCATGGTCAATATCAAATAAATCTATAAAATGATCAAACCCTTGAATGTGCTTTTCAGCAGATATGATACTCGATTCTCCATAAAACACAGGTAGGAACTCATAGTAATTTGAAGGGAAATCATGAATGGTTTGGGGTAGATTTAGGCATGTATATCTATGTTGAGCCTTAGGGGGTGTTGGGCCAAGAATAGTGGGAGAGACATTGGTCTGAATCTCACGGGATTCATCAACTTGGTCATTGTCATTGCGTGGCCTAGGTGAAACCTTTTTATCAGAAACAGGGACAAGGCGAGGGTATGCATGTGCAACGTATAGAGGAGGAAATATAATTTTAAGTCTTTCATGATCATTATTAAGATACAATAGGTAAAAGAAAGCTAATTTGGCATTTTCAAGGAAGGAGCAGATGCAACTTAAAATGAAAAGTAAAATTCTTTGTAAGAGGTCCCATTTTGAGTACCTGTTTTCCCTCATGATGCCCTTCCTTGCCCCTGTAAAAGGGTTTCATCTTTCAGTGAAGTTGCAGTCTCGCGCTTGAAGTATTCAGAGTAGGGTCGCCTCTTGGAAATTCAAGATTCTTTTATCAGTGGAGTGGCCTTCGAACCGAAGTGGAGTCGCCAGAGAAGGAATACAACCAATGTGTGCCTAAGTGTCTTCCGCTCTCAAACCCTAGAACTCAACCATGTCGTTCTTACCAGGGAAAATTTTTAAATTTCATCCCCGACAACGATGCCAAAATGTTAGCACTCTATAAATTTTGTTTGGCTGAATAGATAGACAACATAGGTAACTATTTCAACTAGATTTAGAGCTGAGGCACTAGCCTACTCAACTGAAAGAGGGCTCTCTCGTATCACTTGATACATCTATGGAAATCAGTGGCTAGAATTGGTTTATTTTGGGGTTTTAATAAAGTTGTTTGAAGAGTTGAAGATGACCTTTGGGCTATGGGGTCAAGAATGTAGGATGCATTTCCAAATCGTGAAAACAATCCAGAGGAAAAGGCTAAATGAGGAAGTGACTTCTAAGTTTATGCTTGAAAATTTTAGATGGTATCAAAAGAAAAGAAACACACAACTATTATCAGAGCATTATAGTAATGAATTCTAAAATGGTTTAGAAGAGATGAACATAGTCTAAATCGTCAAGCCCAGAGGATCGAATAATGAATTCTAGACTTTTAGTTTCTCAATTTAGAAAGAAGAAGGCAAAATGAAAATAAAAAATAGCAGGAATCACATACTATGAGAGAAAACGAGACTCATAACACCACCTATTAGAATCTTTTCATAAAAAGTTCCAAAATCTGCCTCTACACCCATGTCTTCATTCCAGCCCTAGAGATTTATAAAGTTTTCCTACACAAAGGGCAGGCTCCTCTTCTCTCCATCATTCTATACTCGTGAGGCCAAGCATACATAGAGGAATTTCATATGAAATTTAAAACTTTCTGACTTCCTCATAATTCTCAAAACATATACAAGTTACAAAAAGGAAGGATGGTTGTATTATTTAAAGGGACCGTTAGTAATTGGTCTGTCATATTAGGACTCCCTTCTCTTAAGCCGACATCTATCCAAAACTATATGAAATACACAAAAAATTTACTTGAGGATTCACCTCAGCTTGGCGATTTCCTCCTCTAGGGTACTCCACCAATCGGAATTTTCCCCGACGCTCTCTATCATCTCAGTTTTGGCCTCTGATTTCCTCCTTTTTCTCCTCTTATTCTTTGTCGTTGGGTCACAGGTGTTGTCTTCGTGTTCATTTATGATAAGATCCCTTATAATGGGTGTTCGCAGTCAATCAGTCACCATGTGAGAAAAATGGATACCGCTCTGCATGTCCTGTTGGGTTCCTCAGGACAGAACATCTGTGGCAGCACGGGGTTAACAGAAAACAGAAAACAAAACCAGAATACAATCTAACTAATAGCTGAAAGAAAATAACAATTCGAAAATAAACAAAAACATCAAACATAAGACAAGGGAGTCGTCAATGGTTCCAGGCTTGATCTATTAGTGAAACTAGAGCACACGCTGAAGACAGAGATAGGGGTTCCCTCTCCCTCCAGTGGAAGGTCCTTTGGGGCCCTCAACACAATGCTTTCCTTACAAGATGAATAGAACTGAACTGAGTGGTGAAAGAACTCTAGGTTAGGCCGCTGATGGATAGCTTGTCAAAGACTGAGCTCTGAATCATCTGGACAGCGTAACTTTGCTTTGAATTCTCTGCTAAAACAATGAGTCTTCACGGCTATTTATAGCATTTTTCCAGGTGGTCACGTAACCAAATTCTGGTGTAAACACGGACCTGTTTAGGGTTCACTTAAGTCATTAATTCGCCGAATTTGCAGAGCCAACCCTGATTCGAGAGTCAAATCATCTTGGGGGCCAGTCCATAGGCGGTCGGGAGGCCGACTTAAGCAATTAATGCTCCGTAATAGCAGATGCACGGCTTTTTGTGTGGACAGTCGCGCGTCGGGCACGCATGCGCGCGTAACACGTTTTTGTCCCGCGCATGTGCGCGCGCATAAAGATGCTGTAAAGCGCCCTTCAATTTTTTGGTTACTTTGTATAGTTTTTTACCCTTCTAGAATGCTGTGAACTTAATTCAGTGCCATGAATGACTTCATTGTTGTTTTGATGATGTGGAGTTCTTGCCGCCATGTGCAGACGAAATTTCAGTGATAAAAATGGGGTTTAATCTTACTCTTGACTCTGTCTCAGTTTCAGGTTCGGTATGAAATTTAATCGCCTGCATATGGAAGAACCATCTTTCATTCTTACTTATTGACCTACTTGGTACCTTAGCTGAGAACCCAATTGTGCCAGATTCCATTTGACGAATATTATCCATGCTTACCGGACTTCGCAGAGACCTTGATTTGGCCACCCTTTGAGTTTACAGAATTTAGGAGCATAGGCTGAGCTTGTTTTTCTTACGCATAAGATGACAATTTCCCAGAATAGGATAAAATGATTCATATCTAAGATTTGATGTCCTATGTACTTTGATCATGAATTACTGTCATAGTACCTAGGTGTGCCACGCTTCATCAATCCACTTCGAATGATGAGCCTCGAGTTAGTTATGTGGAAACGTCATTTTGGTACGTCATCCGAGAAAGTACCTGGACCGATGATGTGAGGTGATATGACCAACCGCCATCCTCCCCGTGAGATATTGACGTGACGTTTTGAACCGTGTCACATCGGGGCCATAGGAAAAGTGGTTTCGGGAAATCCACCATCTCCCCTGATGTGTGTGTAAGAGAACCACGTGTTCCCTGTCGAAACCAGAGTATTTTTCCCCAGTTTGCCTTCACGACGTTAAATTCCATGCTATTTGTTTGTCCGATGTAGGTTTCGACCGTAGATATTAGATTCTTCAAGATCGACGGCCCGACGAGCTACTCCCTTCCCACTTCTACTACATTCATTCATACGCTGTGGAATATAGCCGAGTGCCTTGAACTATCACACCTCTAATGTGGTATATCGTCTCGCTAAACTTCAGAAGTTTTTAGATCTCGATAAAAAAAATTAGGGTGATAACAGACCCTACAAGCATTTGGAAAGTGGGTCGTTGACATCGTGGGACCTATAAACCCACCAGGGAAATGCACAAGAGCAAGGTATATCATTACTGTGACATATTACTTAACCATATGGGTTGAGGCCAGAACAGTCAAGGACTGTAGTGCAACTACAGTTGCGCATTTTATATTTGATGACATAATAACCAAGTTTCGATGCCCCAAAATCCTTATGAGTGATCAAGGAACACATTTCATCAATAAAACAGTTGAATCCCTGACTGAAGAATTTGCAGTCCACTGTCAAAAGAGCACACCTTACCATCCACAAGAAAATGGAATAGGTGAATCATTCAATAAGATCCTGGAGACAACATTGACAAAAATTTGCAGTGTGAATAGGGACGAATAGGATCTAAGAGTACCTACAGTACTATGGTCCTATAGAACCACTTGCAAGAAATTAACAATGCAGACCCCTTTCAAGTTGGTTTATGGTCTTGACATTGTTGTCCCGATGGAATATTTGGTACCAAGCTTAAGGATTGTTTCATTTACAGACATGGATGATACTGGCGCTATTCGCGAGAGGCTTTCACAGTTGGTTGAACTGGAAGAAGATAGATTCATTGTTGGGTTCCATCAACAAGTTCAAAAGGAGAGAGAGAAGGCCTATCATGATAGGCACATCAAGAAAAAGGCATTCAATCAAGGTGACTTAGTGCTGGTGTATGACAATAAATTTATAAAACACCCTGGGAAGTTCAGAACGCATTGGCTAGGACCATATGAGATCACCTATGTTACAAAAGGAAGAGATGCTACGCAGCTGAAGACATTGAATGGAAAATGGAAGGAAGGATTGGTGAATGGAAGTCGGGCGAAGTTTTACTATGACAACCAGCTGCCTCGTAGCTCTCAGTAGAAGCAAGGAGAAAAGGGTCTAGGTACCAGGTGCAATTGGAACTGGTACCAGACACAAAAAATACATTCTTCACAATAAGGAAGAGGAGGCACAAAGTAGAAATAAAAGGTTTCACTGCGTAGTCCAAGTCGAAGAAAAAGAGAGGAACCAGATCCGAAGTGCCTCGGGACGATTCATAGGTGAGTGTTGGGGGCCCGTTGGCCCTTGGTTATGGAAGGAAGCGAAGTACAAGGAAGAAAAGGTAAAAAACAAGCGTCGTGGGAGACACAGTGACTATCACTGGGTTGAAGTGAGAAGAAGAGCAGAAAATATGGAGCGAAGTGCAGAAAAGCAAGCCATTAGATGCGAAGATCGAGGATAATAGATTAGCAAGGAAGATGGATTGACGACAACTTAGAAAGTGGAAAAATCCACCATTGGATGATTTGGAGCACTACGCGAGAAGGAAGGGAAGGAAAGTTGGCGAAGCCCAGAAAAAGTGGGTCAATTTGACCTAGGCTTTTAGATACCTAGGGTTTTGGTATCTAGGGTTTTGGCACTCAGGTTTCGGTCTAAGACTGTCGGTGAGGTCTTGTAATGTATAAATAAATGTCAAGAGGACCCGGGTCACGTTGATAATTGAGTATTGACATGATATTGTTGTTGATTTAGTTCTATTGTGGGAGAGATTATTGTATTGAGAGAGAGAAGTGCTGAAAGAGAGAGCCTTTTGGTATTGTAAGATCTTCAGTTGTGTGCATAGATAAATTCCTGCAGCTGGGTGTGCAGGAGAGGAGAGAAAAAGAGAGAGAAGAAAGAATATATGCTAACTGAGAGCACAAACAAGAACTGTATGCTTTACCTTAATAAATCATAAGCACAATTTTGTGGACATAGCTCTAGAGGGAGGGTGAACCACATATATCTTCCATTTTGTATGTGTGATTAATGATTTGATAACTGTTTTTGTTATCTTGTTATTCATATTGCTGTGTTAGATCAGATCTATAACTGCACAAGATAGATCTAACTTGATAAGTGATAGGTGCATATTGTGTTGTTGTTCCTCTAGATCCACCTGATATTCCCCTGGTTGTAGACATCTCTATCCTGCAACCCCCTCATAGCTGCTTCGAGTGAGACTGCATATGCTTTGCAGGTGTTGCCGAAAGGTCCAGTATCTAGGGCTTGTTGGTGCGCTCTTGGAGTGAAACTTGGGTCTACCCCTGTGCCAAAATTTTCCAAACCACGGCTTCAATTGCGGGACCGTTCAAGAAAATTATCGCTCGAGCACGTCGCATCCCCGAAATGGACCGTGGTCGTCAATCTTGTGATCTTGGGTGAGGATTTACAATCAACAGCTCAAATATTCCCTCTTCATATCAATGGATCATATATTCCCTTTTTGAATCGACGACTGAGATCTTCTTTGGGACTTCGGGCTTCAGCCTTTCTTATGGCGCTTTACTTCGTGAAATTTTGAAATACCGAATACCCGGGGGTCATTAATATGGACTGCTCCTGGAATCTCCACTGCTGACAAAATTCAACCTGTTTTTTTGTATTTTAAGCCCGAAATGAGTTTCTCTGCATGTTGCACTCAGACGCTTCTTGTGCAGACCACAAACTTGGAATATTGTTTCCCTTGACATATATATGTGATAACAGGTGGATCGGGGATATGAGATGTGTTATGAATGTTTTCGTTGATGTCCATCTACAAAAATCTCCAATCTCCAATATGGTAAAGACACATGGTGTTCAAGACCGGTGATCTAATTCATGTGTATCAATCAGAGTCGGGAATTCCCTTAAGTTATTTGCTAAAACCTTAGCTTGCCGATGCCGGAAACATATCCAGGGTTGGTGATCGACTATAAACCTATCGAGTGATTCTTTCGGATCGAATCCTTCAAAATGTCTCGATTTCCGAAAATGCATCGGGGATCGACGATCGGGGATAAATTTATCAAGGTCAAAATGTTCTTTGTGATCCCTTTGGATTTTCCCCAATTTTGACAATGTGAATCATGCATTGCCTATCGATGACTTCTTTTCATTTTTTGTTAACGTCTATCCCCCTCGAATTTTACCGAAGCTGAAGGGGAATCCGCTATCGGTGATATCCTTATGAAAACTTTGACACAAAACAAAAACTTCCTTTTTCCAAGGCCGATGGAGATCTATGCTCGACAACCGAGGTTTCCCGAGTGGTTCTTTTCCTTATTTGAAGTCCTTCCGATGTCGACCTTGAGCGCATTCGATGAAGTGTTTGGTTGCTGATTCTTTATTCAGGTGTTAAGGTATTTTTAGTCATGAGGTTTCATAATATCAAGAAAACCAGAATAGGTGATGAGACTCATGAAAATAAGAAAAGACAAAACAGTTTTTAAAAATTGAAATCAAATCAGATAGTGCAAAAGATCAAGTGGTACCCAAAAAAGTAAAAAAATTGACAGAAGCTTTTTAGGGTGTGTTGAGTGCTCAAAAAATGGTGACTTACTGGGCAAAAGAGGAATCTTTGTTCCTTTCTTGGGCTCAACTGATGAAAAAGATGGTTAAGAACTTAACTATTTTTTTATTAGAGCCTCTTTTCTCCTTGCATTTGAAATTCCCCTATTGATGCCTCTGGGCCTGCTTATGGTTTATTTTATTTTATTTATTCCACCTTAATTTCTTGTAACCCTAAATAACACCCCCTTTGACAAGAGTCTATTAAAGCATTCACTGACACTATGCCCTTTAGTTACCCTTATTCACTTGCCATGATGTTTCTTCACTACCAGTCAACATCCATAGCCCGGACAGAGTCACCCCAACATCACAGACCTTTCTCTGCTGCCAACGATCATCCATAGCCCCGACAGAGTTATCTGCATACCCTCCCCTACTATGCACTCATTTGATATATTTGATTTTATTTTGGCAGAATGCCCTGAGCGAGTGGGAGAGGAGGATGTCTGTTATTTGCAAAATGAGATGGTTAAGGTGAAATATTGCTAGCTTTGTCTCTGAGGTTCATGTAGTGATTTCCAGATTACCATATTTCCCTTAAGGTTTTACCAGACCACCAGGAAAACATTTCATCACTTTTCCAAGGTTTTTCATCTATGCAAGTTAGATAGAGAACCCCTTAAAACAACCACAGGTCATTGAACACTTCTTGTGTTGTATGAGAGCGATGACTTAGGAACAGAGTTCATTATATCACATGAATTGAGTTCAACCACTGTCTTGCTAAACACAATATTCCAATGTGCAGAATTACTATAACAAGAAACAAAAAACAAAAATGTATTCTACAATCAACATACCTAAAAAAAAACATCGTGAAAATACACACAAAAATAAAATAAAATTTTCTTTATTTATTATTATTATTATTTTTAATGGAAATATTGTTTTAGGGCTTGGCCATTTACCTGGAGGGCATCACGTTCCCACCTTATATTCTGAAACTGATACGTGCCTACCCCCATCTTCTCAGTCACCTGAAAAGTTCTAAGCCATAGATTCTGAAACTTAGATTTTTTTCCTTTTGGCTCATTTGATCTGAACCATTTTAGGACTAAGTCTCCCACTACAAAATTATTCTCTTTAGCCTTATTCTTATCAAACCACCTTTTCACTATCTTCTTATGAACTATGAAATTTGATTTTTCTTTCTCCCTTTCTTCTTCCAGCATGAGGAGGGTATCAATTCTTTGTTGTATGACTGATGAGGGTTTTCCTCTTGAATCCTAAGAAATTTGAAGAGATGGGATATATATCTCATTCAGGAGAATGGCTTCCTATCTGTATACTATAAAGTATGGGGAATTACCTATGGATTCCCTGGGTGTCAATCTATCATCCCATAAGGCGTTGTGGAGTGAATTGTGCCAATTCCTCTAGTTGTCTGCAACTGCTTTCTTTAATATCCTCACTAGTTTCTTATTTGTTGATTATGCCACTATGTTCCCCTATGGATAGTAGTTTGCAGAGTATATGATTATGATTCCTTTGTTGATCAAAATCTGGACAAGGGGTCAAATTTGAGCTCAAAAATCAACGTTCTCAGAATTGCCTCAAATCGGACGTGAGCGTAGCCCTCAACGTCATGAACCCAACGCAACTCGTTTTGTCACAAATGGACATCGAGAGCGAAAGATATAGCGATCTGTTCAGAAAGTCAAACAGGTAAAAAAATGCTAACTAGGCAGTCCGTATGGTCCGTACAGGATGACGTGGCAGGGCCGTACATCCGTATGCTTACGTGGCATATTTGATGTGGCTGAAATTTGGGTGAATAATATCTTGACACGTGGCATGGTTTTTGGCAAATGATTGGGTGCCACGTGGCCCAGTCACGGGCTGCCACATGGCACCCCGTAATTGGCTATTGGTTTTCGAGTTGTGTAAAATATGTTGGAGGCCGTGGGGTTCAACCCCCGGACCTCCCTCCACTATACAACACTTTAACAAACCTCCTCTAGCCAACATGCCGCTGCTTACTCTTTGTAATGGATACGAATTTCATTTTATTTAAGGTTGATTGTTGTATTAAGTGGAAAAGGGGGGTGGGCCGGGGCTTAGCCCCGACCCGTGGTTCCATGGTTGTGGTTACATAACATATGACCATGTGTTTTAAATGTGCACGGGTGTATATAATATGACCCATAGTTTTATTAACATATAACCGTTGTATTATATGGTGCGGAGTTATATACATAAACCAAAGTTTGTGACCATATATATAAATGCGGCACAGATTTATTTAAACCAAAGTTTTGGTATTAATATATATTACAATGTGGCGCACGGTTGTAATATTTGCACGCGCGTTTGTAACCTAGCCCACGGTTTCATATATTTCATATGACCCCGACCTGGAGCGCGAGAATTGGTTATACGGTTTCAACACGGTGTTAACCGCTTTTTATCAAAGCGCGAGGTCACATGGCCATACGCCCAGGTGTCGAGGCAGTTAGGGGCTGGAGGCGCCTTAACCGTTGTACGGTTTGCACTGTTGGTGCGATTGCACCCGGTGCTAGGTTTTAACGTGTTTTGGGAGCGTGTTCTTGGTTCATGCACACAGAGGTGCGTTTTGGCGAACCAGTTTCAGAAAGCTTGAAGGAGAAAAATGGAGGAGGCCTAACTTCTTCATGTTTTGGCCGATTGAGGTGCCGTAAAAGCCCAGCTAGGGGTTTTTGGACGTGCTGGATCCATTGGTGATGTTTTCAAGGCCATTTGAAGACTTCTTCTACAATTGTTTCACCATTGAAGTTTCAGCAAGCTCTAGGGAGTTTGAAGCCTTCATTGCTTGAGGACATGGTTTGGTGAGCCTATGTTTGTTTTCTGTGATTGAATAATCATTTTTGGCTAATTGATATGCTATGAACACATTGGGACAGGTGTCAGAGGCTTTTGAGGACTTTTATAGTTGTTTTTTCCAAAGAGAAGCTCAGGGAAGCTTATGGCCACATGTAGAGGAGGTCATGTCCGGATGAGCCATGATCCGTTTTCAGAGTTCTATTAGTCATTTTTGGGGGTTTTATGTGTTCTGATCTCAATGGTACAGTCTGTTTTTCTATTGGAGTTGAGCAGCAGCTTGTAAAAGAAGTTTTTACTAATTAATCCTAGAGAGCCAAGTCCATTGATGGAGGCTCAAGGAGATGTAGCCCGGAGGGGGGTGAACTCCTTTATCATGTTTTGATTGTTGTGTGTTTGATGGTTTATTTGTTGAAAGTTATGTTGCTGTGTATTTAGTGAAAGTACATATTTAACCATTTAAAAGAACATATCCTCACACATAAGCATTTACAAAAAGTTACAATAACTTAACACATAAGTTTATATTGCATATTTATACACATGAAGCAAGGTCCTGTAAAGTTTATTTTTATGAAGTAGAGGGTGCTTGCATAGCATAACAAGTCAGCCTTCTATTTTCATATTAGGTGGTATTAGAGCATAGTTTGTTTTGCTCATGTGTTTGCCATTGATAGCTTGAGATTTAGCTATTGGTTTTTGGGCAAGGTTTGTGTTGAAGTTGGATATCTTCCAAAGATGGAGGAAGCTTCAAGTATTGATAGTTCTCATACATTTTCATTATCTAAAGAAGAGTTTCTAACTATGAGAGATTTGATGAAAGAGATGTGTGAAGACAGGGATAAGAACATTGCCCTTGAAGAGCAGTTGATGGCCATGAAGCAGGAGAAAGACCAACTTTTGCAAAGGTTGCATGAGATGGATATTCAACTCCATGAACCAAAGGAAACCCTTACCAAGTATATGCATGAAAATAAGGTATGCAATGTTAGTTTATCTTCTAATTCCTCTAAAGATGAATGTTTTGGTGGTTTTGAAAGTCACACAAGAGGAATAGGGTCCAAGTTGTTGTTAAAAATGGGCTATGAAGGTAAAGGTTTGGGCAAACATGCACAAGGCATTGTTGAGCCTATTGTTGTTGAAGAAAGACCCAAGTATTGTGGTCTTGGATATGAACGAAGGGATGGAGCAAATTCCAAAGTCGAGGAGACAAGGGAAAAAGTTCCAAGCACAAACTTTGTTTCAAGTTCACCTCCTCAGGAAGGCTTTAAAGGTGAAAGTTCAAGAACGTTTGTTGAAAGTTCAATTCCTCCAGCATGCAAGGCTTGTGTTCAAGATGAATGTGAATGTATGAAATGAAAGAGTTATGACAGTGATAAGGACAAGGACACTATTGATGGTCTTCAAAGGAGATCTTGTAACTCTTCAGATTCACCTCCTCAAAGAGGCGATAAAGGTGAATGTTCAAGGTATAATTCTGCTTATCATTCAGTTGCATTTGATTATGTTAAGAATGATAAATTTGGAAGAAACAATCCTTGTACATATTGTGGTTTGTATAACCATCATGTTTCAAAATGTTGGAAAAGATTAACCGCTTTCAGGAAACTTTCTAAGCAAAGGCAGCGTGAAAAGAGGATGCAAAAGGTTTGCACTCATTGTCAGAAGCGGGGTCATCTCATTGACCAATGTTGGACGTTGCATCCAACTACTCATCCACAACATAAGAATTAGTTGGATAAAGAGTTTGACAAAAATGGAAGAGGAGATTCCATCATCGATGTGAGTCAAGATGATTCACAAGAGGATGATTTTCAGAAGAAAATGTCACCGTTGAGTTGGCTTGGTAAGAAATGGTTGGATTTCTTGAGCAAGTAACGCTTGTATTTTTCTGTTGTAAATGCACTTTTCAGTGTTATGTGTGCATTTATGGGAAGCATGATAAGTTGCAACCATTTATATTTTTCATATTCAGCTCTTATGTACCAACTTGTTACGGGGATTATGTACTTATGTTTGTACCGGAAGGAGAGTTGAAGAGTCATGAACATGCATTTGTTTTTATGTATGTATAAGAAATGACCCTTGTGATGGTTCATCATGAGTGATTCATGTTTGTTACATGATTATGTATCATGTTTTTCGACTTGTCAGTTTGGGAAGGTTGATGTTTCAATGAGTCTCGACTGGTGTTGATTATTTTCTGACGACTATGTTGTGTCGATCATGTTGTTCGACTTGTGTTTAGTCGATGGTGTTTATTGACATGAAAGTTGATTTTGAGTACACCATGATGCAAGAAAAAGTCATGTGCTTTGATGAAGTACAAGATGCGACAGTTGTTTGAAGAGAAAAAGACTTTGTTGGCATCATTTTTCAGTCTTGTATAATTTGTTTTCAAGATTGATGGTTTTCTTGGATTGTGACAAGATGTCACAGGAAAGTTTTGTAGTCATTTGAGAGTTGATTTTGTTGACACCAAAGAGTTCGAAAGAGGGACTTGATTCTCAGTGGGAAGGTTGGCAGTCTTCCAAGCATAGAGAGAGCAGTGGGTTAGCAGCAGCCAGAGAGCAGTGGTTGAAGGACATAGTCAGTTGCAGTGCATGGCATGTCAAAGTATTCAGGTGATTGTCGAAAAGATTTTGATATAACTTAAAAGCAGACAGATAAGCTTTTGTGGGTCCAAAATCCTTTCAGTGGGAAGGCATGATCAAAATCTGGACCAGGGGTCAAATTTTAGCTCAAAATTCAATGTTCTCGGAATTGCCTCAAATCGGATGTGACCGTAGCCCTCGATGTCACGAACCCAACGCAACTTGTTTCGTCTCAAACGAACATCGGGAGAGAAAGATATAGCGATCTGTTCGGAAAGTCAAACAGGTAAAAAATGCTAGCTGGGCAGTCCGTACGGTCCATACAGGATGGCAGTCCGTACGGTCCGTACAGGATGGGCAGGCTGACATTTGGGTGAATAATATCTTGACACGTGGCATGGTTTTTGGCAAATGATTGGGTGCCACGTGGCCCAGTCACGGGCTGCCACGTGGCACCCTGTAATTGACTATTGGTTTTGGAGTTGTGTAAAATATGTTGGAGGCCGTGGGGTTCGACCCCCAGACTTCCCTCCACTATACAACACTTTAACAAACCTCCGCTAGCCAACATGTCGCTGCTTACTCTTTGTAATGGTTATGAATTTCATTTTATTTAAGGTTGATTGTTGTATTAAGTGGAAAAGGGGGGCGGGCCGGGGCTTAGCCCCGACCCGTGGTTCCATGGTTGTGGTTACATAACATATGACCATGTGTTTTAAATGCACGCGAGTGTATATAATATGACCCATAGTTTTATTAACATATAATCGTTGTATTATATGGTGCAAAGTTATATACATAAACCAAAGTTTGTGACCATATATATAAATGCGGCACGAATTTATTTAAACCAAAGTTTTGGTATTAATATATATTACAATGTGGCGCACGGTTGTAATATTTGCGCGCACGTTTGTAACCTAGCCCACGGTTTCATATATTTCATATGACCCCGACCTGGAGCGCGAGAATTGGTTATACGGTTTCAATACGGTGTTAACCACTTTTTATCAAAGCGCGAGGTCACATGGCCATACGCCTAGGTGCCGAGGCAGTTAGGGGCTGGAGGCGCCTTAAACATTGTACGGTTTGCACCGTTGGCGCGGTTTCACCCGGTGCCAGGTTTTAATGCATTGTGGGAGCGTGTTCTTGGTTCATGCACACAGAGGTGCGTTTTGGCGAACCAGTTTTAGAAAGCTTGAAGGAGAAAAATGGAGGAGGCCTAACTTCTTCATCTTTTGGCCGATTGAGGTGCTGTAAAAGCCCAGCTAGGGGTTTTTGGACGTGATGGATCCATTGGTGCTGTTTTCAAGGCCATTTGAATACTTCTTCTGCAATTTTTTCACCATTGAAGTTTCAGCAAGCTCTAGGGAGTTTGAAGCCCTCATTGCTTGAGGACATGGTTTGGTGAGCCTATGTTTGTTTTCTGTGATTGAATAATAATTTTTGGCTAATTGATATGCTTTGAACACATTGGGACAGGTTTCAGAGGCTTTTGAGGACTTTTACAGGTGTTTTTGCCAAAGAGAAGCTCAGCGAAGCTTATGGCCACATGTAGAGGAGGTCATGTCCGGATGAGCCATGATATGTTTTCAGAGTTCTATTAGTCATTTTTGGGGTTTTTATGTGTTCTGATCTCAATGGTACAGTCTGGTTTTCCATTGGAGTTGAGCAGAATCTTGTAAAATAACTTTTGACTAATTAATCATAGAGAGCCAAGTCCATTGATGGAGGCTCAAGGAGATGTAGCCCGGAGGGGGGTGAACTCCTTTATCATGTTGTGATTGTTGTGTGTTTGATGGTTTATTTGCTGCAAGTTATGTTGCTGTGTATTTAGTGAAAGTACATATTTAACCATTTAAAATAACATATCCTCACACATAAGCATTTACAAAAAGTTACAAGAACTTAACACATAAGTTTATATTGCATATTTATACACATGAAGCAAGGTCCTGTAAAGTTTATTTTTATGAAGTAGAGGGTTCTTGCATAGCATAAAAAGTCAGCCTTCTATTTTCAGATCATTTGTCTAGAGAAAATTATGTTAATAAGGTGGAAGAAAAGTAAGTTGCATTATCAAAAACAAGGACGAAAGGCACACCAAACCTTGTGATCAACTATTTTTCTATGAATTGGATCACCACCTTTTCATTTACATGAGCCAAAGGGATGGCCTTTTCCCATTTTGTGAAATAATATGTGGCAAATAGTATGTATCTATGTTGTTTAGAAGAACTCGGTGTAATTTATCCTATGATATCTAGCTCCTATCGCTCAAATGGCCTGGAAACAACCACCAGTTGGAGTGGGACAACTTCTCTCTTTTATCTCCTCGCACTCATTTGACAAGTTTTACAGTTTATAGCATATGTGTGAGCATCCCTGAAGAGAGTAGGTGAATAATAGCCAACTCTCAGTATTTTATGAGCAGTGGTGTTTCCTACAAAATTTCCACCTATTGGACCATCATGGAGCTCCTTCAGAACTTTTTCCACATCTTCACATTCGAGACATCTTAAAAGTACCCCATCATAATTAAAACAAAAGAACATCGAATTTATGCGGCAATATTGTGTTGATTTCAACCCAAGGGCTCTCCTCTACCTAGGATCTAGGTTTTTTGGGCAAGTTCCATGATGCAAGAGATAAGTTAATTTCTCATACCAAGACTCTTTCCCTGGGGAGACATATGAAGCTTCACCAGACCGTAATTCCAATTCATTTTCCCATCTGGGTCTTCATTTAATTGGTCTTGTGCTTCAGCTGCCAGTTTGCATAATCCTTGTCCCTTAACCAGTTTAGTGGGTTTTATATCTTTATCGAATTCTTGGACTACTTCCATCCAGTTTTCTGTTCTTTCCCCCATCTCTTGTTGAGTAAACAAGGATCAGACTGCATGGTGAGGCACAATGACTTTGGTATGATTGTTTAGGATGTAATATCTGAAATGATTTACTTCCTTGTAAACAACATAAGCCTTCTTGTCTATAGTGGGATAATTTAATTCATCCCCTTGGAGATTAGTGATCATAAATGAGACCGAGTCCTCATTGTGGTCATCATCTTTCTAAGTTAGTACTACAGCTAACATATGGTCGGAGGAAAAAGTATAGAGGAAGCAATCTTTGCTAAAATCGAGACTTCGCAACACTGGGGATTGAGATATCATAGTATTAATATTGTTGAAAGCCCTTTTTTTTTCATCATCCCACTTAAATTCAACATATTTGTAGATCATTTTTTGTAAGGGTTTCATAGTCTCAGCGAAATCGGGGGTGAATTTTCTTACAAAATTGATTTTCTCGAAGAACGATTGCATAACCTTTTTGTTGTGAGGTAATGGAATTTGAGCTATAACCTTAATCATTTTGGGGTCTATGTGAATCCCTTCTTAAGATATAATATGACTTAGGAATTTAGCTTCCTCGACACTGAAGATAGTTTTCTTAAGGTTTAAGGAGATACTGTATTTCCTACATCTTTCGAAAATCTGGGTTAAGTGTTGCATGTGATCTTCTCTGTTCTTTAAATACACAGTCACGCCATCCAAATAGACTACTACACACTTGTTGATTAGTCCCTAAAACACTTGGTCCATGGCCCTTTGGAAGGTTTCCCCTGCATTGATGAACCCAAAGGGCATATGTTTATAAGCGAAGGTTTCCCACTTGGTTTAGAAGGTAGTTTTCAAGAGGTTTTCTTCTAAAACTAGAACCTGGTTGTAACCTAATAAACCATCCAGCAGGGAAAAAATCTCAGAGCCAGACGCGGTCTGCAAGATTTGCTCCATTGGTGAGACTAGGTAATTGTCCTTTTTTGAAGCTCTGTTGAGGTTTCTGAAATCTACGCATAGGCAGATCTCCCCATACTTTTTCCTTACAGGAAACAAATTTGCTACCCATGCAGAGTGTCTAACTTCAAAAATAATCTTGGAATATAGTAGTTTGTTTAGCTCTTGACACATGAGAGGCTCCAGGGATGGGTGGTATTTCCAAAGCTTCTGTTGGAAGGGTTTCACTTCAGGTTTTAATGGGATAGTGTGTTGAATGATATAGGTATCATAAGTTTTCAGATTTCGGTAGGACCAAGAAAAAACATCTTGATATTGTCTGAAAATTTTGAGATAATCATTCCTTTCCTCTTTAGATATTGTCTTGTCGATATTTAGATTCTTGGGGTTTTCCAGGGTTCCTAGATTTATAGTTTCATGCATGGGATAGGATCTCCGCGTCTTTGCATTCTTTGATGCTTTAAATATTTCCCTTAGGTCAAAATGGTTTTCTAAATTGGTTATTCCCTTTGGTATCATATGAGACCTTGGTTTGTTAGTCGGTTGATCTGTCTGAGGATCGGTTTCTACTGATTGTTCCTGGAATACTTCATCGTCAATAGACAAGTCTTTAAAATTATCCTGATTGGTCAAAAAGTTTATGATCTGTTCATATCCTTCAAATACCTTCCAATTAGAAATATTGTTGGGTACCGACGGTTTGTAGAGTAGCTCCACAGTGAACCGAGAGGCTTCATAATCTTCTAGAGGTGATATCCTTGAGGCAGCAGTGGCCATAGAATTAACAAGAATGTTCTTTGTTTTGGGTATCGTTGTAATGTTGAAGGCTTCAAAATGATTTATTAGCATGTTCACTTCCTGTTGGTAATTCCTTAGGTGTGGAGAGTGGAAATGTATAATGTTCCTTACTTTTCTAATGATGATTTTAGAATCTCTGAAAACCTTCAATTCTTTAGCGTTTAAGTCTATGTGTTTCTTTATCCCTTGTACTAGAGCTTCATACTCGGTGGTGTTGTTTGTGCATTCGAATTCTAGTCTACAAGATAGGAAATGTCATTTACCTTTTGGATCAATGAGGATGCACCCTACCCCCGACCCTTCTTGTGATTTAGATCCATCAAAGTATAAGGTCCAAATTTGCGGGCAAAACCTATCAGCTTCCTCTTTTTTTTTACTTTCCTCCTCTCCACCTGTTTGTTATGTGATTTCTAACATAGGTCCTTGACAGAAAAGGGTTTCCTCCGCCACCTTCAACAATTTTTATTGAAAACTCATTTTGGAGTTTTGAGTAAGAGGTACATCATGTGAGAGGGGGGAGAAATACCTGAAATGAGAGTCACAAGAATAATTTCCTAGCACAGGGAAATTTGTCGATGAGGTTTCATTAAGGGTTTCTAAGTCGATGACAATATGTTTTAGATATATTTCCCTATCAATCCTGATCATATTCATGTGTCCCTTTAATGGTAGCCAAAGGTGAGCTTAGTATGTACTAAAGTATATGTTTAACTTCTCAGACCAATCTCGAATCAATAAAAATCCATAAGTTTCTGGGATATCTTCTACAATGATGTCAATTACTTGCACAAATTTAGCGTGTGTCACTATTCTTATCATTACATATTTGAGCTCTCCCATAACCTTCACCTAGGTTTTGTCTAGTTGTATAACATGTTTATCTCTTTTAAGAAGGGTCGCGTTTAGTTTTTTGCAAATAGAAAATGGCATGACATTAGAGGATGATCCTGAGTCAACCAAAGAATTGTGGATGTTTCTGTTGAAGACTTCAAACATCAAAATGAACGGTGGGACAAAAGGTTTTCCCTTCTTATCTTTAGAGAAAGCATTCACAGTTGGTTTATTCCTTAGATCCGTGGGAGTTATATTTCCTCCAAGGTCAGTGCTTGTTGTAGTATTTTCTACTGATTTCAATTCTTGTAACAGAAAGTCCTTTTGCTAAGGGATTCCACATATGTCCATGACCGATATATTTTCTTTCAACTTTTTCAAGTCTTCTACTATGTTGTAATCTAGCTCAGGTGATTCTCGTGTATGTATTTTTATAGGATTTCTTCGGGGGACAAAAGGTTCTTTCGAGTGATAGGGACCTGGTTTTCCTCCCAAAGTTTGGGCAGTAGTAAGGTCATTTGAGACAGGTTGGCCATGTTAGCACTGAGAGTCACCCTCAGATTGCAGGAGGATAAGCCCAGTGTCCATCATAGTTTTTGGTGGATGTTGATTTTATATGAGTGGAGGTCAATTGGACAAAACAAAAAATATGAATGATGTTCAACATAGAATTGGACAAGAAATGCACAGGGGAGTGAGTTCCACATTAACTTTAGTCAATGAATTGAGTTTAAGTGTGAGCAGAGGGGAGACTTAGTGAGAAAGGTGAACAAGACTGTTATGGGCATCAGGCTTTCTAGCAGCTTGGAGAAGAAAATATCAGACTCAAGATCACTCTCAAGCCCAGGCTACAAAAACTTAACTATGTCTAAAAAACTCAGTCACAACAAAATGATGATCAACCCTTCATCACAATGCTACTCCAATATCCCGACTGGATCCTCCATGCCCGAGCTACTCTGTGTGAAGAGGGGAAAAGATAACAACAAGAGATGACTAAAACTGGTCACGATATTGTTGTGATCAAACCTGCATAAAAAAAACATAACAAACCTTGACTGGATCTTCCATGCTCGAGTGCTTTAGTGCATTTTTACAGAAAGATGAAAAGAAGATGACTTCTATTAATCTGAAAGTCTCAAATCTTATACATAACCAACCAATTGTTCTGGCATGAAAACATTACAAAATCAGGAGCTCTTCTCTACCAGTTGACAACCTTAACAAAATAACAAAACTAACTATATAAATCAAAAAAATTCATCACTCCCAAGAGCGTGACCTGGCCACTACAATCAAAGCTTTGCATCTGTGTCTTCCCTGTAATACTATGAACGCAGACTGCCCATGCAGTTCTTCTATTAGATGCGAGCCCAGATATGAACCTTCTCTATCAGACTGCACATGCAGCTCTTTGTCAGACGCGATATCAGGTCTGCGATTCCTTTTTATCTTTCCATTTATGTGGTGAGACGAGGTCTCAACCACCTCCCTCCCTTTTATCACATACCCACTACGACAACCTAGATGTTTTTGTCTTTTTCATCTTTTCTTCGAGGGACAGAATCCCCGAATTCCTATGGGGCCTAGCATAGACAATCCCTTCCCTTATCCTCCTCCATGTGATCGTTGTCTATGACCACAAGCCTTACCAAAAATGTGCTTCCATCTTTTGTGTTTCAGGATTTTTGTGTGTGATCTCTCCCCGACTCCCTGTCCCCTTGAAGTGTCGAAACCCAAAATGGGGTTAACGAGCTCCTTGGCTCCCCTTTTTCCTACTCCATGCGACCACCTTAGTGAACACATGCTAACACCAACTGACACTACTGAAACTCATCTTTTGAGATTCCTGTTGCAAGGAACCCTTGTTCCTTCAATCCTCAAAACCCGAAAGCCTGGTATCATCCAGATCTACGGTCCAGATCAATGGCCTGGATTGAATCCCAGCATTCTACCTTTCAGGATTTTGGTGGGGTATTCACTCCTATTTCCTCAATCTCCAGAACCCCAGTGGCTTTAGACCTTCGCCACACGTTCTCTACAAATGGACTGTCCAAATCCTTTCAAGACTCCTCCTTCCTACCACAAGACCCTGTCCGGTGACCTAGGGCTCATCCACAGAGCATGTTGGGGTTTCGTGTACTGGGATTTCGTGACTTGTGAAAATGAGGGGTCTTTCCCTTTGGTTTCCCGGGTGCCGAAACGCCGAAACCTATTCATGCTAAACCGATTTAGGGTTTCGTATACCAATATTTCATGACTGGCAAAGATGAGGGGTCTTTCTCTTTGGTTTCCCGGGTGCCAAAACACCGAAACCTATTCACGCTAAACAGATTTAGTGTTTCCTATGCCAGGATTTCATGACTGGCAAAGACAAGGGGTCTTGCCCTTTTAATTCCTGGGTGCCGAAACGACGAAACCTATTCATGCTAAACCGATTCAGGTTTTTGTATACCGAGATTTTTCGACTGGCGAAGATGAGGGGTCTTGCCCTTTGGTTTTTCGGGTGTCGAAATGCCGAAACCTGAGAGAACTACTCTTTCTTGTACAAGGTTTCTAGACTCAGATCACATGATCCTCTAGAGGGTTCTTGGGTAATTATCCCTAGGCTTGGTGACCTGACTGAAAATCCTTCCTAATTCGTTGAGCTATGAACTCTATGACAGGGGTAAAGTAAACTCGTGGGTTTACTATAATGGTATTCTTTTCAAGGAACTCACCCCGGTTCTGGAATGCGAGGAAATTTCCCGGGAGGAGGTCCCTTCGGGAAATCAAACCAGGACAAAGTGTGAGTCAAGTAGATGGAACAAATCTCAAGGGAACGGACTTGTATTCTGAACTTATTCATTCTATACATAAATCGATTATGGTCATATAAGTATAAGCATGCATCCATTATTTCTGATCAAAACACAAGGTAAACACTTCTATACAGAAACCATTTATGAGTGTATAAACATGAGCATGCATCCAGGATATTCAATTCAAGATACAAGATATAAACACTTATCAAAAACACCAGGTGTGATGCAACTGCTGAGAGGGATGCTCATTTCCACCCAATTGTAGGCTCAATGACTACAAATGGATTTACCACTAGCCACCCCCGAGGTAGACCACGATGCTTTGAGACTTAGTCTCCTACTTCAAGATCAATAGAAGTCAAGGACGAAGGTTACTCTACTACTTCTGATACAGAAAAATAATCTAGGATGAAGGTCACTCTCCTTCTCCTATGTTCATAACTCCCTGTGTTTCCATAGTTTCTCCAGTCTCTTCCGCAATCCCTGTCGCGTGCCTTTTCTTCTCTGTTTTCCCACACTTCCTTTCTTGCCTTTTTCTGCAATATTGTGTGTGGCACGAATTCCCCCATCCGTGGTCAGGTCTGAGAGATTCTACAGATGGGTGGTTCACCCCCATCCCCTCATTAACTCTCCAGGAGCCTCCCCACCTACCATCCCGACAGGTAATTCATTCCAGGGTCAGAGAGTTGCTTTGGTCTTTGAGAAAGTAAAAACTAGTACGGTATTGGTTCGGTGGAAGTTAACACAACCATTCTAGGTCCCTTCCACCACCTCTCAATAGCCATTATGGTCTCTTTTATCACATCCCCCCTCTCAGAATTCATGCAAAACATAATCATAACATAATTTACATTCATCGACCTTTTATACAAAGGTCCGTCAAATCAAACATTCACATCTTTGAGTTTTCCATAGTTCTTGGCCAATATAGTTAGTTTTACAGACTGGGGGAAACAAGGTGTTACAATTCCATCCCCCTTAAACGAACATCGTCCTCGATGTTCTATCTATCAATATGACGTGTATGTAAAGAAGTAAACAAAATTGGATATGCCTGTTTCATGGAATCTTCCATTTCCCATGTAGCCTCATCTGGGCCAAAATGTTTCCACTGCACCTTGACCTGTGCAATGGTTTGGTTCCTAAGTGGGGTTTCCTTTCTATCCAGTATGCATTGAGATTCTGTCAGGAATTCTCCCTCCAGTTCCACCTAGATCATAGAGCAGTCAATTATATGATTAGAATCATGTACATATTTCTTCAATAATGAAACATGGAAAACATTATGTGCTTTTACTGTGGGAGGAAGTGCTAGCCTATAGGATATAGGTCTCACTCTATATAGAACTTCAAAGGGTCCGCAATACCAGGGTGCCAACTTTGCAAAGGATCCCATCCTCAGGGAACTATTCCTGGGCCTAACTCTGAGATATACATGGTCTCTCATCTTGAATTCTCTTGGAGTTCTATTTTGGTCGGCGTAACTTTTCTGTCTGTTCTGAGCAACCTTTAGATTTTGTTTTATATAAATCACTTGTTGTTTCATTTCTTTCAACATGTCAGGTCCAATAGTGATTCTGTTTACTGGGTTACTCCAACTGACTGGAGTGTTGCACGGTCTACCATAGAGGACTTCGAAAGGACTCATCTTTAGGGATTCTTGGTAGCCGTTATTGTAGGCAAATTCGACCAGTGGCAGGTAATCTTCCCACTTTTTAGGTTGATGGATTACATGCATTATTAGCATGTCTTATAATATTTGGTTCACTCTTTCCATATGTCCATCAGTTTGAGGATGCTAGGCTGTGCTAAATAATAATTTTGTCTCTAGACCACCCATCAAGGATTTCCAAAAGTTGGAAGTAAATTTCATGTCTTTGTCAGACACGATCTTTTTAGGCATACCATGTAGTTTGAATATCTCCTTCAT
Organism: Picea engelmannii; assembly: GCA_009831015.1. NCBI lineage: Eukaryota > Viridiplantae > Streptophyta > Pinopsida > Pinales > Pinaceae > Picea > Picea engelmannii. Next base: position 1,388,579 of record ML780306.1, read on the forward strand.
GAATATGCTGGCGATATCTATTGCCTTGCAAGTCGATTTGATGGGGATAAAATGGGCAGAATTGCTCAATTTATCCACCACCACCATGATGGACCACCATGATGGAATAATTCTGCCTCGTCGAGGTTGGTAATCCGATGATGAAATCCATGGAAATGGTTTCCCATTTCCATTCCGGGATTGGTAGAGGTTGTAATAATCCTGATGGGTGCCGGTGTTCTGCTTTAACCTGTTGGCATTCTAGGAACTTAGCTAAATAGTTAGCTATGTCTTTCTTTAACCTAGGCCAATAGAATTGTTTCCTAGTGGCCATGATCATCTTTTGATATCCCGGGTGAGAAGTATATGGTCGTTTATGTAGTTCATACATTATGAACCTCTTCAAGTCGTCATAATCTGGAATATACAATATGTTTTTGTAAGTTAGCAGACCTCCATCTATCATCTAGTAGCCTTCATAATTTATCCATGTAGGTTCTTTCTCCAGGTATGAGCTCGCGGTCTGGAAGAATGTGTTTGTTTCTTGTGCATTCCTGACTCTTTCTTTGACATTCATCTAGCAGGTGCTCACCGCTTCCAGGTGAATTGTTTTTATACTTTTGCTAATGGCATCGACCACCTTATTTTCCTTTCGTTTAACATGTTTGATTTCAAAATCAAACTCGCTAAGGAGGTCCATCCACCTAGCTTGTCTGGAATTGAGATTTGGTTGGTCAAACAGATATCTCAATCCACAGTGGTCTGTCATAAGTACAAATTTCCTTCCCAGGAGGTAATGCCTCCACATTTTTAAGGTGAGCACTATGGCAACGAGCTCTAGATCATGGGTCACATAGTTGACTTCATGCTCATTCAATTTTTGGGATTCATAACAGACTACAATTCCTCCTTGCATAAGGACTCCTTCGAGCCCTTCCTTGCAGGCATATGTGCACACGAGGAAGTCAACTTTGGGATCGACGATCTTCAACACAGGTGCGTGGTTCAGTAGATGTTTTAGGGATTGAAATCTTTCTTCACATGCTTGTGTCCATGTGAATTTAGCTCCCTTCTTCTGGAGGGCAGTGATTGGACAACCAATCTTGGAGAATCCTTTTATAAACCTCCTATAGTATCCTACTAAGCCCATAAAGGATCTGATATCTGAAACATCCTTTGGGGTAGTCCATTCCATGATAGACCTTATCTTGTCATGGTCTACTACTACTCCCTCTTCAGATATGACATGGCCCAAGTAATGTATTTGCTTCTGTAAAAAGTCTCACTTGCTAAATTTGGCATAGAGATGATGTTCTCTTAGCACTTGAAGCACAAGTCTAAGATGTTCCTCATGTTCCTCTCTATTCTTGGAGTAAATTAATATATCGTCAATAAAAACTAGTACAAGTTTGTCTAGGAATTTGTTGAGCACATTGTTCATCAAGCACATAAAAGTGTCAGGGGCATTGGTTAATCCAAATGGTACTACCACAAACTCATAGTGACCATATCTCATCCTAAAGGCAGTTTTGTGGATGTCTTCACCCTTGTTTCGGACTTGATGGTATCCAGATCTCAAGTCAATCTTTGAGAAGATGGAAGCACCTCCCAATTGATCGAACAAGTCATCAATCCAGGGTAAGGATTACTTATTCTTTATGGTTACCTTATTGAGTTGTCTATAATCTATGCACAGTCGGAGGGTACCGTCTTTCTTTTTCACAAAAAGGAATGGTGCTCCCCATGGAGACACGCTGGGCCGGATATAGCCTTTGTCCATCATTTCTTTTAGTTGTAATTTAAGCTCAACTAGCTCGGGTGTGCTCATCCTGTAGGGTGTCCTAGACACTGGCACCGCTCCTAGTGCAAGTTCTATCGATAAGTCAATGTCCCTTCTCAAAGGTAGACCCGGTACCTTTTTCAGAAATACATCTCTATATTCTCTTAGTGTGGGGTGGTCTTCAAGGCTTGGTTTTTCATCTTCAATTGATTCCAACACTTGTATCGCATATAGTGGAATTCCCTTTCTGCAATACTTTCTCATTTGAAGGGCTGATATTTGCCTCACTGAGACAGGTTTTTGGATCCCTTGAAGGGTTATACTTCTTCCTTCTTCACTTACACATTCTAAGGTTTTATGGTAACAATCCAATCTGGCTTTATATGTGGCTAGCCAGTCCATACCAATAAACAAGACATACGATCCTAGGGGTAGTATGTTAAGGGTTGCTTGGGTGGGGAATTCACCCATAATGAATTGGCAAGCTGGTATGACCTCCGCTACCTTTCTTTCGGTGCTAGTTTCTAACTGTACCAACCATGTCTTGGCGTGTTTATGTGGCTATAATTTACACTTATCAATAGCCTTAGGGGCTATATAACTCAAATTTGAACTAGGGTCAATTAGAATAGACACTAGATGGTTGGTGATCATACCTTCCATCTCCACCACCGAAGCTTGGTGGTCAACTTGTTTATTATCCAAGGATGCATAAATTTGCGGCACACTCCTGGCCACGTCATTGATGGTGGTAGCTTCTTGAACGTTGTAAATTCTCTGACTGTTCTATTGTCGGTGTGGGCAGTCCCTCAGTATATGTTCTTCTCTACAACCCCAACATTTCAAGGGTTGTTTCTTCAGGTTATCAATCTTTCCTAGGGTAGCGCCAAAAGGTTTATTTATACTCTGGGAGGGGAAATTATGCTGGTGTAAACTTTGGGTTGGGAAGCTCATCCTTGAGTCCTTTTTATAGTTTTTAAATCTTGGGGATTTAAACCCCTTTTTCTGGAATCTTGAACTATTCTTCTGCTTCCAACCTTCACGAGGTTTTGTCTGATGTCCAAGTTGTTCATAACAATATATTTCCTTTCGGATAGTGTCTTCTAGGGTCTTTGGCTCATCAAAATCAATCCTGTTCTGATAGTCCTTAGGTAGTCCACTGATGAATCATTTCACCTTTGCCTTTTCTACTTTTATATAGGGTACGTACCTCAACAACTCAAGGAATCTGCTGACATATTCCTCTATGGTGAGTTTCCCCAGCTTGAGTTCATAGAATTCTGTAGTCTTTTCGTTGAAATACTTTTCCGATAGATACTTATTTCTGAAGTATTTCTCAAACCGTTCCCAAGATAGGTCTTCTTCGTGAATCCCTTTTATGTTCTTAAGGTATTCCCACCAAATGGAAGCCTTCCCATTTAGGTTGAAAGTGGATACTCGGGCCTTCAAGTTTTCTAAGAAGTCATGGACTCTGAAATAATTCTTTAGTCCAAGCAGCTAGGCCTCCGCTTCCTCTCCCTTATTTATTTCACCATCGAAAGAGGGTGGTTTGGCCTTCATGAATTCTTCAAGATTATTATTTTTGGAATGATTTTGCTTCTTCCGTTTTCTTCAGGAATAAGAACTCGTGCTGCTACTAGAAGATCCCTCCGAGTCATCAGCTTCCTTTCCAGAAGAATCGTTCGACGCTTGTTCCTTATCTCTGGGGTGGACCTTTCTCGAGGTGCTCTTCCCAGTGTGGCCACTTAAAAGACCACGTTTCCATATCCCAGGTGGGCTTCGACTTCTCTTTGTCTCTCGTTGGTCCGCGTGACTGGTGTCAGGTCCATGCTTCAATTGTCTTTGTATGTCGGATAAACTCTGCAACAAGACTGCTTTAATTTTCGTTTGCTTCTCTTGCTCTTTTATCAACCTCTCGTTGTCAGCCTTTCATCTCTATAGTTTGACCATGAGGCTTCTCATAGTCTTATCTAGATCTGGAGGGGTCTCTACCGCTCTCCTTTTGTCAGACTCTTCGTCTCTATTGTGGGAGCTATCCCCCACTTTGTGGTTCATCACCATTCTATGCATCTGCAGTTTCTCATGGTTGATCGTTCGCTTGTTGTGAAATAAAAACACTTGTTGTTAGTCAACATTATATTCATTCACAATCAACGGATAATTCATATTTTTCAAATGCATACACACAATAGAAATTTTCATTCTTACCTTCAGCTTTTGATAAAGGGGGTTAGGATAGAGAGTTACTCCTTTTAAGAGTACTTCAAATGGAGTTTCTGCAAAACTCGTCCATGAGCCCAAGAAGGCCAAGTGTTGTAACCATGCTCTGATACCAATTTGTCACATATCCACTACGACAACCTACGATTTTTTGTCTTTTTCGTCTTTTCTTCGAGGGACAGAGTCCCCAAATTTCTATGGGGCCTAGCATAGACCATCCCTTCCCTTATCCTCCTCCATGTGATGATTGGCTATGACCACAGGCATTACCAAAAAGGCACTTCCATCTTTCGTGTTTTGGGACTTATGTGTGCGAGCTCTCCCCATCTCCCTGTTCCCTTGAAGTGCTGAAACCCAAAATGGGGTTAACGAGCTCCTTGGATCCCCTTTTTCCTACTCCATTTGACCACCTTAGTGAACACACACTAACACCAAATGGTGCTACCGAAACTCGGCTTTCGAGATTCCTGTTGCAAGGAACCCTTGTTCCTTAAATCCAAAAAACCAAAAATCCCGGTATCATCTAGATCTACGGTCCAGATCGTCGACTTGATCAATGGCCTGGATTAAATCTTGGCATTCTACCTTTCAGGATTTAGGCGGGGTCTTCACTCCTATTTCCCCGATCTCCAGAACCCCGGTGGCTTTAGACCTTCGCCACACGTTCTCTACAAATGGATGGTCCAAATCCTTTCGGGACTCCTCCTTCCTACCACAAGACCATGTCCAGTGACCTAGGTCTCATCCATAGAGCGCGTTTGGGTTTTGTGTACTGGGATTTCGTGACTTGCGAAAATGAGGGGTCTTTCCCTTTGGTTTCCCAGGTGTCGAAACGCCAGAACCTATTCACGGTAAACCGATTCGGGGTTTCGTATACCGGGATTTCATGACTGGCGAAGACAAGGGGTCTTTCCCTTTGGTTTCCCAGGTGTCGAAATGCCGAAACCTATTCACGCTAAACCGATTCAGGGTTTCGTATATCAGGATTTCACGACTGGTGAAGACGAGGGGTCTTTACCTTTGGTTTCCCGGGTGCCGAAACATGAAACCTATTCACGCTAAACTGATTCGGGGTTTCGTATACCAAGATTTCACAACTGGCGAAGATGAGGGGTCTTTCCCTTTGGTTTCCTGGGTGCCAAAACGCTGAAACCTGAGAGAACTACTCTTTCTTGTATAGGGTTTCTAGACTCAGATCACATGATCCTCCAGAGGGTTCTTGGGTAATTATCCCTAGGCTTGGTGACCTAACTGAAAAGCCTTCCTAATTCGCCAAGCTATGAATTTTGTGGCAGGGGTAAAGTAAACTCGTGGGTTTACTATAACGGTAGTCTCTTCAAGGAACTCACTCCGGTTCTGGAATGCGAGGAAACTTCCCGGGAGGAGGTGCCTTCGGGAAATCAAACCAGGACATAGTGTGAGTCAAGTAGATGGAACAAATATCAAGGGAATGGACTCATATTCTGAACTTATTCATTCTATACATAAACTGATTATGGTCATATAAGTATAATCATGCATCCATTATTTCCGATCAAAACACAATGCAAACACTTCTATACATAAACCATTTATGAGCGTATAAACATGACCATGCGTCTAGGATATTCAATTCAAGATACAATATATAAACACTTATCAGAAACACCAGGTGTGACGTGACTGCTGAGAGGGGTTCTCCTTTCCACCCAACCATAGCCTCAGTGACTCTAGACGAATTTGCCACTAGCCACCCCTGAGCTAGACCACGATGCTTTGAGATTCAGTCTCCTACTTCCATCTCAACGGAAGTCAAGGACGGAGGTTACTCTCCTTCTCCTGATACAAAATAATAATCTAGGATGAAGGTCACTCTCCTTCTCCTATGTTCAGAACTCTCTGTGTTTCCAGAGTGTCTCCAGTTCTCTTCTGTGATCCCTGTCGTGCGCTTTTTCTTCTTTGTTTTCCCACACTTCCTTTCTTTCCTTTTTCTGCAAGATTGTGTGTGGCATGAATTCCCCTATTCGTGGTTAGGTTTGAGATATTCTATGGATGGGAGGTTCACCCCCATCCCCTCATTAACTCTTGAGGAGCCTCCCCAACTACCATCTTGGTGGGTAATTCATTCCAGGGTCAGAGAGTTTCTTTGGTATTTGAGCAAGTAAAAAACAGTACGGTATTGGTTCGATGGAAGTTAACACAACCATTCCAGGTCCCTTCCACCACCTCTCATTATCCATCATGGTCTCTTTTAGCACATACCCCCTCCCAGCAGACATACAACACATAATCATAACATAATTTACATTCATTGACCTTTTATACAAAGGTTCATCAAATCAAACATTCACATCTTTGAGTTTGGTATAGTTCTTGGCCAATATAGTTATTTTTACAGACTGGGGGAAACAAGGTGTTACACCTTTCCTTAAATATCTGCATCGGGATCAGGATGGGCCTGAGTCAGCTTGACACCTGTATATTTGTTGTACTTTTGCAAGGAACACTGACAGACAGACATGGACACTGATAATGATGAGTTGGCGAGGCATTTGGTGGAAACTCATAGGCTACAACGAGTGAACAGTGGCCATGTGGAAGGATGCGATTAACAGTGACTGGGAATATGCGAGTGCATGAATTTGGGGGAATGAGGTGTAAAGGTGAAAGAGTGATGTGGCAAAGGGAGAGGACATGAAGGTAGAGGGGTGTGACAGGTCAGGGGTAAATGATGATAACGGTGGAGGGGACATGGAATGGGATTGAAGGACAGGTGTCAGTGAGAGAACGAGTTGTAAGTAGAGGTGGTATGGTGGTTATCTCAGAGGGGGGGGTTTTATTGGATAAATCAGTAGGTGCGGACACTAACTGATATCCCTAGATCCACCTAGATCTAGAAAAAAACACATCAGAACATGACGCTTTCCTTAAGTTTTAAATATTGAATTTACTAAAAGAGGGATAGGTGACATACCATTTAAACGTCGCTTCCTCTCACTATCGTTGTCCTAGCTCTATTCCAATGCTCATACCATGATGAACCTGCAAAAGAACGCAACCAACCAAGGTGATAGTAATAGCATAAATTCAATATAAACCTATGTATGTGATCAAGGAATCATACAATAAAACACAACAAGCTTTATATGAAAGAATCATATTACTGTATCATATTAAATGTGAAAGAGAGATTACAACCATGGCCTTGATGTCGTAAGGTCCCTTCCAACTGTCCTTCATTCCCCACACACTTCCACTCCAATAATTCTAAGACCATGGATCTGATAGCTACTCACAATCTATCTTGACAAAGCAAATCTCAAAGCCACTCTAACTAAGCTAACAATCCCAAGCCAAAAACAACTTAGCCAATCCAAAAACCTCCAAAGCTCCAAAAGCTAACTTTATCCATGAGAGATCCTCTCCTTTTATAAGTTGAAGAGGATAAGGTGAGGAGGTTAGGATGATCCCACTAAATCATGAAAGTGAGTAAGGTACAAACCATTCAGATGCCACCTCACCATGGAAGTTTCTCCTTCTAGAAGATTCGAGAAAACGCTCGTTTTTCCCACGTATAAGCATTCTCGCACCCTGCCTATAGAGCAACCTGTGAACCTCTCGCAACCTAGCTATGGTGCAACCTATGAGAATCAGGAATTCTCACACCCTGCCTATATAGCAACCTACGAACTTCCTTTTTATAGGGTTTTTATAAAGGAAAATGCAGCTCCTTTTCTCAAGAAAAGTTCTTCTCCCTTCCCTCTTCCGGAACTCAGGCCACTAACCCCTCTGAAGGAAACAAAAAGGTTTACATCATTAATGATCATAGATATGATGAAAATAATGTGTAACAGAGAGCCCCCCAAAGTATGAAGTTAGAACAGATTGATAACTGAAATACGTTGTCGAGTGTGTGTAGGGAACAAGGAACAGTTGGTTGGAAACCTGCTAACAAACAAGGAAGTACAGTAAAATAATATATCATCATTGAGGTAGGAATTCCCATACTCATAATACAAATGACTCAGAGAAAAAATTCTGACATGCGAAGATCCATGTCAAGTAAGACAGGTCATGGCCACCAAACATACACTATGGATCCATGCCGATATGACTCAAATCTGAACATAGCCACCAAAAATACATTGTGGATCTATGTGTTAAGGACTCAAATTTGAACATAGCCATGATACACACAATGTGTATCTATGCAACAATACAAAATGAATATACTCCAACACAACCTAAATCCGTGAGAAAAGATTCAGGGTCTTCATCTCCACCACTCTATAGTACGAATCTAACCATGTGAATACATGTGCTGAAGTCGAACATGGTAGAAACCACTTGATTATCGGTCAATGATGAGAACCGTTAACAAGTGTGAGATAAATCACCATTAATGTCAATGACTCCCAAGGAACTCTAGTACAATCCAACGAATGTGAATCAATGAGTTGAGGTCAAACACTCAACGAAATCTCCCGATCAGGGGTCAATAATGAAAACCCACTGTCGAAAGCGAGGAAACCTGTCATTGAGGCATGGAAGTTACAAGGTACCAATTAGTTTCTAAGTCTAATTCATGGATAATGAGTTGAAGTCAATAGGAAAAGACTCATCACAAGAGGGCCTTAATGTATCCCACATCAATGACATCAAACAGGTAACAAGATTGGATAAAGGTCAGAGTAACAAGTGATTCAGGATTGACTCAGGGATGTCCAACGTAATAGAAGGCTTAAGGATTGCAGAAATGGCCAACGCAATAGAAGGATTTCCAGGTTGAACTTCTCTTTGAACATACTGATGACACGAAAACTGTCCTGGGAAATACTGACTCAACAACAGGGATCATAGACCAATTTGTAATATTATAAGGAGTATGATCAAGAGATAAGTGTATTTTCCAACCTAGACACAAAGCAAGTGAAAGGGTGTCATGTTCAAAAGTGACTCTTCCATGGAATACAGGTTTAGACACAATTCTTTCCCAATTCCCCCCCCCCCCCACCATCTTTGGCGAGTACCTCTTTATTTTTACAAAAGCTTGAGGAGGATAACATATGATTGAAATGTAAGCTCATCCTTCAGATGAGTACCTCAGAGTATGTTTAACGAACCCTAGGAAGGAGTGGTTCGGTCCCACTTGGACCTTTTGATGTTTATTTAATGAGTCCAAAGAAAGAAAACTCATGGGTTTTTCATGTTTAGAGAGTCTGAAAAACAATTAAAGAAAACTCAGGTCCCATATGGGCCTTTCGATGTTTGTTTTATGAGTCCAAAGAAATAAAACTCAGGGGTTTTTCATGTTTATAGAGTCTAAAAAACACTTAAAGAGAAATCTCTCAGTTCCTTTTTCGTAAATTAGTCTGATGAGACCGAAAAAGAGATAAACTATCGCTCAACAAACGTTTTCTTCAAATACTTTAACGAGCGTGAACAGAACAAGGTCGCTCAGCAATATTTTCATGTTTAGAGAGTCTGAAAAGAGCTGAAAGGGAACTCCAGTGGGTTCCTTTTTCGTATAACCTTTACGAGTCCGAAAAAGTGATAAAAGTATACTCAGTTACATTCTCATTGATTTACAAGCACGAGAAAGAACAAAGACTAAGCTCAATATTGTTTTTATTTTTACGCAAGCTTTAAAACAAAACACAACTATGCTTGGGATAGATTTTAATTTTTACACAAGCTTAAAAACTAAACAAAACTATGCTTGGACCTGGTTTCATTTTTACACAAGATTGAACTAGAGGGAATTATGCTTGAGGTAAGTAGTTTCATTTTTACACAAGCTTGAACCATAGAAAACTATGCTTGAACTTCCCAACGCATTATCTAAGAATTAACATGGTTGGTACTTAGCCCCCAGCTTAAGAACCTAGGGACTCAACTTCAGCATGAAGTCCAGAGGCTGGGGAAAATTCCCCCCAAGCTTCGTTTCATCCAACTGCAAAGGAGAATGAAATGAAGCTTCAAATACTAGACGAAGGACTTGACTCAAATAGAGAGGGGGAAAACTATTTCATTTTTTAATGAGATTGGCACAGAAACAAGAACTATGCTTGTAACCTCTATTTCATTTGTTAACGAGGTTGCCACAAAGACGAAAAAATTATCCTTGTAAGTGGTTTCATTTTTTAATGAGCTTGAAATTAGAAAACTATGCTCATAGACCTCTGTTTCATTTTTTAATGAGGTTTCCTCAAAGACACAAAAACTATCCTCGGAATGTCTCTTCTTGATCATGGATTCCAATAGGACAATGCTCTGGAATGACACCATGTCAAGGGACAAAACTTGGTCATGGATTCCAGGGGGTCTTCACTAGAAGGAAGAAACACACTCTAGAAGGACACCATGTTGAGTGTCATGACAAAGGTAAAGAGATCAGGCTCTAACAAAACTATCAAAGAGATCACCATGTCAACTACTGGATCTAAGTCTTCAGAAGTTGAAGCCATGGGAAACAACGCCACATAATTGACCTGTGGCGGGGGCGATACCATCTACATGTAAGAACCATTCAGGGAGGAAATCTAGGTGGGGTCAATGAATGAAATTTGATCAACAGTCACAACCCATCCATCGTGAGGGAAAGATATCACATGAAAAAGAGTAGACACAATAGCTTTCACGACATAGACATAATCTCACCCAAGGAGTAAAGAAAAATCCAAGGGGTCTTGGACTACCAAAGACAGTTTTCCCTCCCAAAGTTATAGGAAACTGAGGAAGGGTCCCTAAAGGTTGACTAGTTCTTTTGTTAAAAGCTAACATATTTTGCGTAACCGGCGCAAGTGGAGAACAACCCAAATCTTGCCAAGCAAAAGAGGACAAAATACTAACGGATGCACCTTCATCTATCAGTGTCTAAGGAACATCTCGACCACAAACCTGTACTGTAATCTGGAAAGGAATGTGAGAGGGAAGATGAGGTCTAGTTAGCACACCCCAATCAAAATGGATGGCCTCATAACTTGGAGGGAGTTCCATGGGAGAAGGAGGAATAACACCCGACATGGTAGATTCTGTATCAACGAGTAAAACATGGGAAGTATCGGGTTTACTCTCTAGCGGGAGAGTATGATCGACTGATGGAGAGATCAGAATGACCACTTGAGTTTCATTCTCCAAGGGGAAAATGGAGTCGATAGGTGGAAACGGATTGACCGCTTGGGTTTCACTTTCTAACGGGAGAGTGGGATCAACCGATGATGGGATCAGATCAACCACTTTGTTAACACTCTCTAAAGGGAGAGTGGGAGTGACCGACGATGGGATCGGATCAACCACTATGTCAAATGGTTCAACTAAGGATGTGACCAGATGGACGACATGATCAACCTGATTGACCGGTGAAGGGACTAGAGTGATCATTCCATCAACTATAGGGGGGTTGAGAGAAAGATTACGGTAAGCAACTGGAAGTTGAGGCTGTGAAAAATTCATGTCTTCTAGTAATTTCACGGCTTCATCCATACGCGGGAAAAGGTGAGTGAGATGACTCCCTTTGCATAACATGCATGGGAACTTGACTCTACTTTTCTTCTTCCCAACGTTATCATGACTAGTTGACGGGAGGTCATCAGCATGTTGTTCAGAGGTTGATGACATGGGTTGGCGAGGATGTTTAGACCATGCTTCTATAAACTTGGATAGACCAGGGAAATCCTTAAGAAGATGGCTAGCCTTGCAAAGCCTACAAGGGTACTTGGGCTTATGGGTTGTTTGAGTGATCTTGACATCATCAACACTCCCAACACGATTAATAGTAACTGGTTGTTTTCCAACATGTTTGACAGTGGTTGGAAGTTTGGATCCTTGATTAATTTTCTTCTTCTTATTCTTTCGTTTCTTCTTCTTCTTATCCACCAAGTTACTAGCTTGAGATATTTCACTCGGCGAAGAAGATGAAATGGAAGAAGACCTTGCAAGTGAAAAAGGCAAATAATATCTTATTGGTAAAGACGGTGAAGGATCAACATGAGGTTGATGTTCTTGGGGGAAAGTTCTTATGACCAAAGCACTTACTGCATTCAGGATTACTTGAGTAGAAAACAACCATACTGTTAATCCAATTGTGAGACCCGGAAGGCTCAAAGTAGTGATGTGAGGAGGTCCAATGTTTCCATAATAAGGAAAAACAAAAGGTTAACCTGGAGTAGGGGTTCCTTCATTGGTCATTTTGGGAACTGCAGCCATTAAAACAAAGATCCAACCTAGAGTCTTCTAGGGAAAAGAAACAACACACACTAAAAGTCTAGTAAGCAAGCAAGCAAACAAAACCTTCTCACAATGAGCTCACTAGTTGGTGATGAAATACAACGTCGCGGGAACAAAGTAAGAAGAGGCTGAGATAGAGCGGGTGGAAAAGTTACGTTGACGACCTTCTTAACAGACTTACACCCTGGTGCAATCTCCCACACATAATTGTGGGTATACCCTCCAAAGAGTTTGATTGAGTTTGGCCAACGTCGATTCCAGGTACCGTAAAGACTTGCCCCTCCACAGTCACCTTGTGTAAAGACCCTAAAGATATAGGCCACTAAGGTTACCAATCACTATAATGATGCCTGGGGAAATAGTCGACGGTTCGATCTACGTGCAAGGGTAGGGCATCTAGCCCAAAATCAACTTGAAAGGCTTCCACTCATCATTGTGGGTATACCTCTCAAGCGACCCCCATAATACGTGCAACCTCTACACCAAGACCAACAAAGCAGGGTGAGTAACTTTGCTAGTCTCAATGCAACCTCGTGATTAACCCTTGTGTGAGAAGGGCTTCCCAGGATAAAATGTAGTAAGTGGATTTAACTCTCCCTATCACAAGATACTATGCTTGTTTGTAGCTTTGGAAAGTTATCTTTCACACCTATTCCAAAGCCCTACAACTAATCTAATGTAGGTTTTCTACCAAAAAATATAAAATGTCTAATCAATTTTTATAAGCGCTTTATTTTATGGTTGTTGCTACTCAAGAGGAAAATGGCGTGGACAATATGGTGTTTTGACCGACTCAAAAGTTATGCAAAGAGATGAAGATAAAATCTTTTCATTTCAATGAAAACTATGCTACGAGAAGGAGAAAACATTTATCATTCCTAGATGCACAATGTCCCAAAATATTAAAACTCATCAATATCAAGATTCTCAAGAAATGAGAAAAAGGTACTGTACACCAATGCATGATTCATGCAATTTAAGACCAAAAAAATGCCAAGAATCATGAAATTTCGCTACTTCAAATGCAAGGATGCCCCCAATCTAATATAAAGCAAGAAATTAAATCTTTTGTTTCAAAAATTTCACTAAAAGCAATAATGAACTTTGTTAAAAGAAAGAAACCCAAACTAAAAGTTTTCTTTTAAAGCGAACTATTCAGAAGAAATATGATCTTTCCCTAAACAATTCTAAAGAAAACACATGCTTTGTAATTGAAAGACACTCAAAGAAAGAGACTAATCCGTCAAAACCAAAAAAAGCAAAGATGGGTAAAAGAAACTCAAAGAATGTTAAGCAGACTGTAAACAAATCAATATAGACTCCAAAAGTTCAATCCAGTTGATCAAAGAAAAACTGGGTCATCAAAAGATGACAAGACCCAATCCAAAAAAGTTTACAAACAAGTTCGCAACCTAGTAGTAGAGTACAGTGTGAGAATTAGGTATTCTCGTAGGCTAGACACTGGTAGGGTGTGATAATTAGGTATTCTTGTAGGCTAGACACTGGTAGGGTGCGAGAATTAGGTATTCTCGTAGGATAGACACTACTAGGGTGTGATAAGTTTGCACGGAACGGAACAGTAGGGTGCGAACATCAATGATTCTCGTAGGCCACAGAGAGGTACAGTGCGAGAATGTCTGTAATCAAAGAAAACTTTGAAAAAGGACATGGAATCTAAGTGAACTTATAGATCTAGAGAGTCTGGATGGATGTCCCACAGACTCAGAAACCAGAAAACAAGTAATCAAAGGAAGGGAAACTAGACTAACTAGGAAACAATCCGTTCCCCAGTATGGTCGCCAATTTTTTTATCTGATAAATCGGTAGGTGCAGACACTAACTGATCTCCCTAGATCCACCTAGATCTAGAAAAAAATACATCAGAACATGACGCTTTCCTTAAGTTTTAAATATTGAATTTACTAAAAGAGGGATAGGTGACATACCGTTTAAACGTCGCTTCCTCTCACCATCGTCATCCCACCTCCGTTCCAATGCTCATACCATGATGAACCTGCAAAAGAACACAACCAACCAAGGTGATAGTAATAGCATAAACTCAATATAAACCTATGTATGTGATCAAGGAATCATACAATAAAACACAACAAGCTTTATAGGAAAGAATCATATTACTGTATCATATTAAATGTGAAAGAGAGATTACAACCATGGCCTTGATGTCATAAGGTCCCTTCCAACTATCCTTCGTTCCCCACACACTTCCACTCCAAGAATTCTGAGACCATGGATCTGATAGCTACTCACAATCTATCTTGACAAAGAAAATCTCAAAGCCACTCTAACCAAGTTAACACTCCCAAGCCAAAAACAACTTATCCAATCCAAAAAGCTCCAAAAGCTAACTTTCTCCACGAGAGCTCCTCTCCTTTTATAAGATGAAGAGGATAAGGTGAGGAGGTTAGGATGATCCCACTAAATCATGAAAGCGAGTAAGATCCAAACCATTTGGATGCCACCTCACCATGGAAGTTTCTCCTTCTAGAAGATTCGAGAAAATGCTCGTTTTTCCCACGTATAAGCATTCTCGCACCCTTCCTATAGAGAAAGCTACGAACCTCTTGCAACCTAGCTATGGTGCAACCTGCGAGAATCATGAATTCTCGCATCCTGCCTATATAGAAACCTGTGAACTTCCTTTTTATAGGGTTTTTACAAAGGAAAATGAAACTTCTTTTCTCAAGAAAAGTTCTTCTCCCTTCCCTCTTCCGGAACTCATGCCACTAACCCCTCTGAAGGCAATAGATAGTTTTACATCATTAACGATCATAGGGATGATGAAAATAATGTGTAACAGGGGTAGGTGGTAGGCGGTAAGTGGTAACACATGGGGGGGTCTGATTTACTGTGGAGGCAACACATTAGTGGGGGGGGCGCGCCAGAAAACCACGAACTTGGACCACCCCCCGTTAAAGGAAGAAGGTTGGGGGAGGGGGGCGGGGTCCAATATTAGATGTTGACCATAGATCTGAGCACACGCTACTCAGTTGTGTATTTGAGCATGCTCCTTACCACAACATTCCCAAAATTCCAAGCCACCCAAAACTTAGGATAATAAACAAAAGTGGGTCATGCAAGCACCCCTTTCCTGCATTTTTTCACCAAGGGGTCATTTCCTAAAGAAATAACCCCATTATCAAGAATATCTGCTAACATTAGGCTCCACAAGGTATAGAGACATCCCTGTGAGTCTCTAAGAACTCCTTTTGCAGTTTCAGTTCCTTATGCATTGGGCTATGGAGTCATGCTATGATATATCATGCCGAAGACAACATACTGGCAAGGTATACTACTCTGCTTACAAACAGAAAACAAACACACACACACCTGATGGAGCTTATTTATTTACAATACCTAAGCTAAATTACTTTTAAAATATGCTAGGTGAAATTAAACTTCCACCAGATCCATTCAAGCAACCCCCTAACTGAAAAATTATTTACTCCGTTATTGATTAATAAAATATAATGAAACAGTGACATCAAATCAGTTACATCTTTCAACTCTCCTAGTTCTGAAGGCAAGATAAAGTTTGGAGGTTTCAATACCTAGAAAAAATGTCGCTCCATGTACTTCCCTACAGGGTCATAAAATAGGTGACAAAACTTATTGGGTTGGTAACAACGAACATGCTCTGCCTTACAGTGGCTCACCTCTGGCTGAATGTCTATGGAAAGCATAGGTGAGTGAAAGGTTGATGCAGACTACTGGTCCACTTCTCCTTGGTCTTCTCCGATAACCTCTTGTATATCAATAGATGGATCTTTATCTTTATCAGGCTACTCTTGGTAAAATCTTTTACTTTCATTAGAAGGCTGGAGGCTAATGCCTTTCTCTTCAGAAAATACCTCAACATCTTCGTCACTGAACACAGGCTGCCTATGAAGATCCAACCTAGGAATCAATATCTCATCATCATAATATGGGTCAAAATTAGGATGCTCATATCTAGGCTCTGAACAAGAGATAAACTGCACATTTAGATCCTCCTTTTCTTCTTCATGGCTCACCCAAGGATCAGATTCACAATCATGATAAAAAGGAACCATGGAAAATATCTTCTCATCGTCATCTTTGTTGGGATATTCATTAAAAGTGGGTTGCTATGGATCAATACTTGACATCACTAGCTCATCATGAGCAAGGCTACCAAAATCATCCATTTCAAAGACCAAAATATCCTCTACATCTCCTTCATAAGATGAACAAGCATGATATGCTCCCAATTCTTCTATTTCTGCAAAGAGTGCTCCTATCAACTTCACCAACTCACCCAAGGCATCTACTTCATCCTCACATACTTCATTAGAAGCATCCATATCTTGAATAAAGTCTTTATATCCCTCACAACAATTATGACATATTAATTCAGAGGGATAATACCTTTGGCCATGCCTATTGAAAGCTGCATGAAACTGCTCTAGGGAGGAGATGCTAGTAGGGGGAAAGGAGTGATACCACTCACATTCATCTCCTACTAATGAGAACATGAACATATTCAATAATACATCCTCATGATGTATTTCCCACTGATACATGAGTTCATGAAACTCACGGAGATTCTCGGCAGGGTTGTCATCTTTATGTTTTCTAAAAATGGGAAAAAAATCACCCCACTCATCGATAGTATGAACAACATTTGGAAAACTAGGAACAACAGAGAAATTAAAAGGAGAAAAACTTCAAACCAAGATATTTTCCATTTCAAAATAGTGGATTCTCCACTAGATCCTTTAATCATGGAGTCGCCAGGTGAATGATATGCATTCTGAATGTGGTTGGTCTTTGTTCACCATCAAAGTCCAAATCTGAGCATTGTTGTTCTCCCAGGGAGCTCTTCAATCTGGGGCAGTAGCTAAAGCCTTCATGATAAAGATTTCCTTTTCTGGTAATTTTCTCTGGGTCAGCTTCAGGTGTAGCCAGAGGTAGTTGTGGAGTAGGCTTCATGTGTCTGCCTATGGAAACCACAACTGGAATAGTGGAGTCGAAATAGTGGAGTCGTAAGGTGCAAGATGCAATCCTCAATGGTTATGATATCTGATGCACCTTCAGAATCGTAACCTCTCTATCGTTCTAAACCAGGGAAAATTATTCAATTTGTTCCCCGAAAATGACGCCAGAAATGTTATCAGTAAGAGTCACCCTCAGATTGCAGGAGGATAAGCCCAGTACCCATCAGAGTTTTTGGTGGATGTTGGTTTTATATGAGTGGATGTCAATTGGGAAAAACTCAAAATATGAATGATGTTCAACACAGAACTGGACAATAAATACACAGGGGAGTGAGGGACACATTAAATTCATTCAATGAATTGATTTTAAGTGTGAGTAGAGGGAATAATTAGTGAGAAAGGTGAACAAGGCTGCCATGGGCATCAGGCTTTCCAATAGTTTGGAGAAGAAAAGCTCAGACTCAAGATCAGTCTCAAACCTAGGCTATAGACACTGAACTATGTCTAAACAAAACAGTCACAACAACACGATGACCAAACCTTCATCACATTGTTGCTCCAACAGCCCGACTGGATCATCCATGCACGAGATACTGAGTGTTAAGAGGGGAAAATATAACTACAGGAGTTGACTAAAACTAGTCATGATACTATTGTGATCAAAACTACATAACAACAACATAACGACCCTTGAATGGATCTTCCATGCTTGAGTGCTTTAGTGTAGTTTTACAAAAAGACAAAAAGAATATGACTTCTATTAATCTGGAAGTCTCAAATCTTATAGATAACCATCCAACTGTTCTGGCATGAAAACATTACAAAATCGGGAGCTCTTCTCAACCAGTTGATGACCTTAACAAAATAAAAAAACTAACTATATAAATCAGAACAATTCACCACTCCCAAGAGCGTGCCTAGCCACTACATTCAAAGCTTTGCGTCTGTGTCTTCCCTGTCAGACTGTGCACACAGACTTCCCATGTAGTTCTTCTATTAGACTCGAGCCCAGATCTGAACCTTCTCTTTCAGACTGCGCATGAAAATATTTGTTAGATGCGATCTCAGGTCTTCGAACCCTTTCTAGCTTTCCATTTATGTGGTGAGATGAGGTTTCAACCACCTCCCTCCCTTTCCTTAACTACCTGCATCAGGATCAGGATGGGCTTGAGTCAATTCAACACCTGTATATTTGTTGGAATTTTGAAGGGAACACTGGCAGATGGGCGTGGATGCTGTTGATGATGATTTGGCGAGGCGTTTGGCGGAAACTCACGGGCTACAATAAGTGAACGATGGCCATGTGGAAGTATGCAGTTGGCAGTGACTCAGAATGCATGAGCACAGGAATTTGGGGGAATGAGGTGTAAAGCCGCAAGGGTGATGTGGAAAAGGGAGAGGACATGGAGGCAGAGGGGAGTGGAAGGTCTGGGGTAAATGATGATAACGGTGTAGAGGACATGGAGCGGGAGTGGAGGACAAGTTTTGGCGAGAGTGCAGGTGGTAAGCGGAGGTGTTCTGGTGGTTATCTTAGAGGGCGAGGGTAGGCGGTAAGCGGTAACGCATGGGTGGGGTCCGAGTTACTATGGAGGTGACACATTATTGGAGGGCCCACGCCAGAAAACCACCAACTCAGACCCTCCTGTTAAAGGAAGAAGGTTGGGGGGGGGGGTCTGATATTGGATATGGACCATAGATCTGAGCGCGTGCTTCTCAGCCACAAATCTGAGTGTGCTCCTTAGCACAATGCGCCCAAAATTCCAAGCCACCCAAAACTTAGGATAAGAAACAAAAGTGGGTCGTGCAAGCACCCCTTTCCTGCATTTTTTCACCAAGGGTTCATTTCCTAAGGAAATAACCCCATTATCAACAATATGTGCTAACAGACCCCTACTTCATATTTTCACAGCCAAGACCTCTGCAGGTGGTTCTTGAACCTCAAATAGGTCATCAGAAGGCATTGGTAGGTCAAGATCCCATATCAGCATGGTTGTTTCTTCTTGTGGATCAACTTCTTCATGATCAACAATATTCATAACTGATCTGCTTGGTTGTTCGGTTAGGGAAACTTCATCTAGAAACTGGTTGGCCATAAAATTCATGGCATGCACCCATTGTGGGCAGTCTCTTTCAGAATTTTTCTCTTGGTGATAAGTACAAAAAGATTCGGAAGCTATGTTTCCTAGATCGATGTTTAAGTTGGTTGGGGGAGGTTCAATCACTTTGAACGGTGGATTTATTTTGAAAAATGGTTTATAGGGCCTCTAGCCTTGGTTTCCTTCCCCTGCACTTCTTTTCATGTCTATGATTTAGTTTGGCAACCTACTGACCATGTGTTGTAGGTCTTCTATGTCTCCACTTCCCTTTTTGGGACCTTCTTATGTTTGTTTCGCTAGGGGTCTAGTCAATAGTAGTCCTCTCCTGGGAGGAGGTTGAACTTATTTCTTAACTAATGAGACCTGACCTTCTTTACATCCCTTCATTTGAAATTCTATCGTTTTGGCTTCTTCAAAATTTTTAGCTAATGTTCCTTTGGCATCCCTCTTCACAATCATGGAAATAGAAGTTCAGAGAGTGTTAGCATATACTTCGATTTTCAACTCCTAAGTGGGTTTAGCTTCGGGTTGGAATTTGTTTAATATAGTGGTGAATATTTGATTGAAGTCTTTAACCTTCTTCTTTGAACTCATGGTGGCGGAGAAAAAATCGGCCATCAAAGCTCCTGTAGTGGTTTATTCTGCAAATTTATCTAGAAAATCCTTTTGAAATTTTGTCTAACTAGTTATGGATCCTACAAGTAAGTTACCATACCACGTGGAAGCCGAATTCTTGAAAGTGTAGGGGAATATCCTACATACTATGACTTCATGTTGTACATTCATCAGTCTAATAGCTAGTATGAATTTTTTGATATGGTCTTCAGGCAATCCTGAGTTTTCAGGATCAAATTTAGGTAGTAACTTCTCTAGATCAACCGAGAGGAATACCCACATTGGGAAGAACTCTTCCAAAAGATCATTCGGGAGGAATACCCAACATATGACCCATATAGTGATCCATATGTGAGAGTTCTCGATGAAGAGGTGTTCCCAAACATATGACGATCATATCTACATATGGTGGCAAGTAGAGCCTCCATCTTTCCCTGTATTGAAGTCTTGAAGTGGCTCATAGACCACATAGACACACATAAATGTTTAATCAATAATGAAAATGGTGGGTGTGTCAAAGTGTTCCTTCCAGTAGAAGTTCAAAAATACTAAAAACTAAGAGACCCCGAAGAGCATCTAAATATAGATTTCATCATGAATTTCTATGAACTCCATGACACCAGCTGGGTGATGGCCTCATGGTGGAGGGAAGAGAAGAAATTCACCAACCGAAGCACTGGCTGGTATGAGGAAACGAAATTGAGGGAGCCATACATCTATTTGATGGATCTCATCTGTCGATTATATGGAGAGAAGGATTGCTCCATAGTTTTAGAGGTGTGGATGCCTTTGGATTACACAATGGCAATCTCCCGAAGTGGTTTCAACTAGGGAGAGATTATTTCTAAACAACTGAGCATCTATATACAACAGGCCCAGATGTCGAAGGATGGAGAGACACTAGATTTCTACATGGATTCATATTTTCTCGACGTCATGTGTGCCAAAAACATCTTCGTCGCAATGAATTTGAGATGGCATGTCGCAGAGCTCCCGGTCCATATCTATTTCAGCATGCTATGGGAGAACAGGTATAAGAAGTCTTACTCCCTCGTTTGTGATGAATTCATTGCACGAATTTATTTTATTCTTTTTGAGAAGGAATTATTGAGACTATCGGGTACAGCCAAGAAAATGATATCCAAGGTAGGCCACTGGTACTTGGATGAGAGCGACACCTACATTAGGGTGTTTGAGGCCACCAGAGCACCACATCTCCTACCAACTAATGTCCTAGACTGACTTTTAGTAGGATAAATATGCTATCAAAACATCTTGCCATGCTACAATTTCACCCTGGTCAAGGACAAGAAGCAAGAGTTCATACCCTATGGTTTCCATGTAGGTTTCTACTTGGTAAAGGATACTGCTCAAGCCAAACAAGAAGGGATGAGCCAATGCGAGTTCATATTCTAGACATGATGATTTTGCAAGCACAATACAAAGGGATTAGTTTTGCAACATGCTTCACAAGTGTCTTCCTATTGGCCATACGCCCACGAACAATTTGAAGATGAAGTATTCACACAAAATTCCCAGAACTAGGACGAGGTGGTAGCAAGGATGGCCAACCCCAAAATGACTAGGTTTAGAGCCATGATCCTGGATGAACAGGCGATGAAAATAGAGAAGTCATCTCAAGAGGCCCTCAGAGCCAGGGAATAAATTAGAGTGACAAAAGAAACAGAGGTTCCACTGGTGACTCCGGTGCATAACAGGGGATTTCCTATGACACCAGAAGCATGGGCAAGGGGATTGATCATGATTGAACAGACACAACAAGTAATTGATCAGTTGCAAAATGACCCAAACCTTGTAGGAATGACATGGGTCTCTGGTGACGACCCAGAGGAAAGTTAGGCAGGTCTGTGTGGCCCTGAGCTAATACAAATTGATGAAATTGTTGGGTTAGATGATCCTAAAGTAACAACACCACATGCCAGGTCACCAGGGGACGTTTCATCTCAACCAGAGATAGAAATAAAATCAAGTAGAGAAAATGCACCAAATCCCCTCCATGACTTGATAACAATCTATGATGATGAGGAAAGTTTGAAGGTGTCCCTGGTGACTCTTGTGTAGATCACATAGGAAAAGGAGCTTGAGAAGGCATTTCCCCCAGCTCATGATGCTCAAATTTAGGGACTTCCACAGAATGAACAGGAGTTTGAAAGTGTCTTAGACACTAAGCTACTCGATGTACTAAGGACCCAACTGAATAGTCCGACGGACAAGCCAGGGTTGGGCGAACAAAAGGAAAAGGCTCCATAGCAGGAAATCAACATCTCAACAACCTATTATCAAGTAAGTATCGAGCCTACCCTCGATGCTTCAATTTCAACCGGTACTCAACCTCCCGATGAGATACAACTGGAGGTCAAACCTTTGGAACACATGGAAGAGGTTAAGAACCCATTTTTGAATAGATATACACCTTTGGAAGCCTGGGAAATATGCTTACCTGGGGAGATCAACAAATCCCCGAACCCGTGGATGAAGTTGCTGATATACATGCCATATCCTACGATCAGAAAAGAAAATCTATCATGAAGAGACCCACCAAGAAGAGGAGGAGTACTTTATATCACTCCATGCTCATCACCACAAAGGAAAATTTGATGAACACAAAGCATGCCAAGACATCCAAGCTAATCGACGCACTTATGGAAATCACAGATGCCACCCTGGATAGAGTAAAAAGGGATGAAGAGGAGTTGGCCACTGTGCTGAAGGAGTTGGAACATATACACCATTTGGAAAAATATTACCAGGACACCACACAAGCTATGGTGTTCCTGAGGAGCAAATTCCAGGAGGCCTACAATAAATTTATAGATAAACAACACCTATTCACTGTAAGGATGGTCGAGTTTCAAGAAGACACCCTCATGGCGCTATAAATGTGCAAGGATATGGAAAGGTGGTATGAGAAATCACACCAAGCCATGGAAAGGATCAACTACATTAGCATGGTTCAATAGGGTCGATATTCCAAAGAACACGTCATCCGAGTACTAAAGGAATGCAGCATCAACAACATAAAGAATTCAGTCAAATATTAGGTAAAATTGGATCAAGAACCTCATCGGAAATCCAAGAGAAATGGGTTGAGTGAGAAAAGAGATGGACAAAGATTAAGAAAGAAATGAGAGACATCGACCTCTTTGAATTTGGCACACTCGATGACTTTGTCGAGTTGCCTTCTCAGGATTACTCATCATCCTCGACATCTAGAGAAGTTACACCCAATGAAAAACACAACTTTGTCTCAGGTCCTAAACATGACTTCTCAATTAAGGCAGTGCTGGAATAGTTCTTTACAATCCAAAAATGAGGGTATTTGCAAAAACCATCGACCCTTTTCTAACAGGTCGATCCTCTTATTTATAACCTATTATTAACTAAAAATAACTATCAAAAGGGCAGCTAAGTAAAACAAAAAATCGCCACGTGGCTCTTTCATATCTCAGTATTCTAAGAGTCATTAAATGATATCACTTGAGTGAATGACTCTTCTCGTAATCCTACCATTTGATGAAGAGATCCTTGCATGAATTGGCATATAGGAATCTATGTTGTTCCATCGGGGCTGAAAGGATTTGTCTTATCTCTACTGCTCGTTTCCGATACTTGAATACTCTAGCACTTAACTGCTGCAACACAATTTGAGCCTTGATCGGGTGTTCCATGAATTGTTGCACTTGACCTGGTGCCATGTTCGCCACCTTTTCTATCTTTGCAACCCATGATGAGTCTTGTTCAACATGTAATTTGACTATGTCGCGCAAGTCGACAAATTCATCAGGTGTGCCAAATTCAGAGAGGTCAATGTCTCTCATTTTTCGGTTGATATTAGTCCATATATTTTCGCACTCGACCCATTTCTCTTGGATTTCTAGATGAGGTTCTTGAACCAATTTTACCCAATATTCGGTTGACTTATTTATGCAGTCGATGTTTCTTTTCTTTAGTACCCGAATGCCCTGTTCTTCGGCATCTCGACCCTATTGAACCATGTTGATGTAGTCAATCCTTTCTATGGGTTGGTGTGCTTTCTCATACCACCTTTCCATATCCTTGCATGTCACTAGTGCCATGAGGGTGTATTCTTGAAACTCAACTATCCTTGCAGTGAATAGGTATCATTTATCTGTAAATTTACTATAGGATTCTTGGAATTCGTTCCTCAGGAACACCACAGTCTGTGTGGTGTCCTGGTAATATTTTTCTAAATGGCGTAGATGTTCCAACTACTTCAGTGTAGTGGCCAACTCCTCTTCATCCCTTTTCTCTCTGTCTAGGGTGGCATCTATGATTTCCATCCTTGCACCAATTAGCTCGGATGTCTTGGCATGCTCCATGTTCATCAACTTTTCCTCTATGGTGATGAGGATGGAGAGATATAGAGTAATCCTCCTCTTCTTTGTGGTTGTCTTCAAAATATATTTACTTTTCCGATCATAGGAGATGGAATGTATATCATCAACTTCATCCATGGGTTTGAGGATTTGTTGATCTCCCCAGGTAATCATATTTCCCAGGCTTCTAACGGTGTATATCTATTGAAGAATGGGTTCTTGAATCTCTTCCATTTGTTTCAAAGGTATGGCCTCCAGTTGTAGCTCATTGGGAGGTTGATTACCGGTTGAAATTGAAGCATTGGGGGTAGGCTCGGTACTTACTTGATAATCGACTGTTGAGAATATGATTTCCTGCTATGGAGCCTCTTCCTTTTGTTTTCCCGACCCTGGCTCGTCCATCAGAGTATTCACTTGGGTATGCAGTACATCAAGTAGCTCAATGTATAAGACACTTTCGACCTCCTTGTCATTTTTTGGAAGTCCCTGAATTTGAGCATCAGGAGCTGGGGAAGATGTCGTCTCGGGCTCCTTTTCCTTTGTGATCTACACAAGAGTCACCAGGGGGTTTGGTGCAATTTCTCTACCTGATGTTATTTCTATCTCTGGTTGAGCTAAAACATCCCCTGGTGACTCGTCTTGTGGTGTTGTAACTTCAAGATCATCTAACCCAACAATTTCATCAATTTTTATTAGCTCAGGGCCACTCGAACCTGCCTGAATTTCCTCTGGGTTGTCGGAACAGACCCTCGTCATTCCTACGAGGTATGCATCATTCTAAAGATGATAAATTACTTTTTTTGCCTATTCAATCATGATAAATCCCCTTTCCTGTGCTTCTGGTGTTATAGGAAATCCCTTGTTATGCACTGGAGCCACCAGGGAAACCTCTGTTGCTTCTGTCGCTCGGATTTCTTACCTAGCTCTGAGGGCCTCTTGAGCTGAATACTCTATTTTTGTCACCTATTCATCTAGGATCATGGATTTTAACCTGTTCATTTTGGGGTCATCCATCCTTTCTACCACCTCATCCCAGTCCTGGGCATTTTCTGTGAAGACTTCATCTTCGAATTTGTCATGGGCATACGACCAGCAGGACGACACTTGTGAAGCATGTTGCAAGACCAGGCCCTTTGGATTGTTCTTGCGAAATCGGCCTGTCTAGAATCTGATCTCGAGTTGGCTCAACCCTTCTTGTTTGTCTTGAGTAGTATCCTTTACCAAGTATAAACCTACATGGAAACCATAGGGTATGAATGCCCACTTCTTGTCCTTGACCAGGGTGGCATTGGAGCCTTACAAGATGGTTTGATAACATATTTCTCCTACTACAAGCGGGTTCGGGACATGAGTTGGTAGGAGATGTGGTTCTATGGTGGACTCGAACACCCTAATGTAGGTGTTGTTCTTGTCCAAGTACTAGTGGCCTACCTCGGATATCATTTTCTTGGCCGCAACCGATAGTCTCGAGACTTCCCTCTTAAAAAGAATAAAATAAATTTGTGCGATGAATTCATCATAGATGAGGGAGTAAGACTTCTTATACATGTTCTCCCATAGCATGATGAAATAGACATGGACTAGGAACTCTGCGACATGGCATCTCAGATTAATGTCGTCGAAGATGTTTCTGGCGCACATGATGTTGAGAAAATATGAAGCCATGTAGAAATCTGGTGTCTCTCCTTCCTTCGACATATGGGCCTGTTGTATACAGATGATTAGTTTTTTAGAAATAATCACTCCCTGGTTGAAACCGCTCTTGAAGATCACCATTGTGTAAGCCAAAGGAATCCACTCCTATGAAAATATGGAGTAGTCCTTCTCTCCATATAATCGATAGATGAGAGCCATCAAATAGATGTTGTGGCGTTCGTAGAAATTCACGACAAAATATTTATTTAGACGCTCTTTGGGGTATATTAGTTTGTAGTATTTTTGAACTTGTCCCGAACGGAACACTCCGACACGCCCACCATTGTCATCATTGATTAAATATTTATGTGTGTCTGTGTGGTCGATGAGCCACTTCAGGAATTCAATACAGGGAAAGACGGGGGTTCTGCTTGCCACCATATGTAGATATGATCATCAGATGTTTGGGAACACCTCGTCATCAAGCGCTCTCACATATGGATCACTGTACGAGACATATTTTGGGTATTCCTCCTGGCTGATCTTGTTTAAGAGTTCTCCCCAATGTGGGAGTGTCATATTTGACCTTGTGCTTGCCTCTATATCTCTGAAGGCCGGAGCCTGGATGAAAATCTTCTTCGTTCCTGTCTTACTGACAGGTTCCAGCCTCAAAGTGTATTCCAATTGTTTTTTGGACCCTGGAGAAGAGCCTTCCCCTTCCTCTGGCTCTTTCATCTTTGGTGCCCTTGGTGATCATATGGTGGTTGGATTTCTTGGTGGCATTGTTCCTGCAACTTAAAATAAAAAATTTAGAGACAGTGTAAAGAAACAAATGTATAAAAGCATATACATTATATCCATGTGAAACTTACAGACTTGGATACATACCTATGAATCTTTCTAAAACCTGGTTATATTGATACTCATGGGATCTTTGCAGCCTTTGAATTACTCATATTAGTCCTTCAGATGATCTGGAATCTCCTTGCGCATAGAATGATTTGGTTTGCAACGGCTCAAGAGAATTTAAACAGGGAAGAACTTACTGTGTCTCATCAACCATTCAATTCCGATTATGAGTTAAATTTTAACAAATCTTCCACCGAATATCTATGAATTAAATTCATCGTGGGTTGATGGTGGAGGTGCGGGGTGTGATGTGGTCTATAGGTGATTTTAAACGACTTTTTTGATTGGCGCACGAGGTAGAAACTAATGCGGGATTTGGTATTAATTAGCTCCTTAAATTCCCAAAATCCGATTGTATCTAATGCTAAAATTCCCATCGTGTCGCTTTCTTAGTGGGTGGATCGGGGATCGGGGATGTGTTATGAACGTTTTTTTTTATGTCCATCTACAAAAATCTTCGATCTCCAATATAGTAAGGACACGTGGTGTTGAAGACCAGTGATCTACTTCGCGTGTATCAATCGGAGTCAGGAATTTCCTTAAGTTATTCATTCAAACCTTAGCTTGTTGATGCTGAAAAAATATCTAGGGTCGACGATCAACTATAAACCTATAAAGTGATTCCTTTGAATTGGATCCTTCATAAAGTCATGATTGCCAAAAATGCATCTGGGATTGACGATCGAGGATAACTTTATCATGGTCTAAATGTTCATTGTGATCCCTCTGGATTTCCCCTAATTATGACAAAGTGTGTCGAGCATTAGCTATCAACGAATTCTTTTCGTTCTTTTTTAATGTCTATCCCCCTTGAATTTCACCGAATTTGAAGGGGAATAGTATATCGACGATATCCTTATGCGATATTTGACACAAAACAAAAACTTCCTTTTGCCGAGGCCGATAGAGATCGGTGCTCGACGACTGAGATTTCCCAAGTGGTTCTTTTCCTTCTTTGAACTCCTTTCGATCCTGACCTTGAGCACGTTCGGTGAAGTGTTTGGTTGTCAATTCTTTATTCAGTTGTTAAGGTCCTTTTTATTCATGAGGTTTCATAAGTTCAAGAAAACATGAATAGTTGATGAGATTCATGAAAATAAGAAAAGACAAAACATTTTTAAAAAAATCAAATCAAATCAGACAGTGTGAAAGATCATGTGGTCCCCAAAAAAGTAAAAAAATTGATAGAGGATTTTTAGGGTGTGTTGAGTGCTCAACACATAGGTACCTTGATATTTCATCTCACCATACTCCAAGTTTCACTATATTAATAATTATAAAAATATATTTAAAGCAAAAATGGTAAGATGACCTATAAATAACATACCTTAGAACACATCCTCAAAAGACTTCATCCTCCCTTTCAATTTTGGCCTTCTTTACTTCATATTCCCTCCGAAAAATACCTCAGATATCCTTGGTTACCTCATATAAGAATCACTTGAGTTTATGTTTCAAATGAACTCCTAATTTCCTTATTTATACTAGATTTGGCACCCTCCTTTTAAGGTCGACTTGACCCAAATAAAATTCAATTTAATTTTTAATGATTATTTCATTAGGGATGACTTTACCAAAAACATCCTTAATATTTATTGTAATGAGGTTGACTTATAACTTATTGTTTGCAATAACTTTACCCTTTAATTAATGACTTGTAACTTCTTAGGGGCTTCTTAACCATTCTTTGGGGCTTCTAACTTCATGAGGGAATATCTCCTCAATTGTGACTAACCACGTGGTGTACCACATACAATTGGAAATGGAATGACGAAGAATATCCATATATGATAGTATTAATTTCAATTACATTGTCCTTCATGCCGTTATTCCTTAATCAACTTAGATTCCCATAACAACACCTTAGGTGCTACATGTAGACTACATAAAATGTACCCAACTAACTCACTGTTATAACCCTAAAATGCACCATACAGGTTTACCTGGCATCAGGCCAACTCATGCCTCTTCCTAGCCAAAGACATGCTGAGTAACTCTTCAAAAAACCACTCAAAACAAGCAACCCGCGCCCTAACTTCTCACTGGGTGCGGGCAACCGCTTACTGTCCCTTTACTGCACGCGGGTATCCGCGGGCTAGCCCAAAACAGCCTGCGAGTACCTAACAAAGCAAAAAATCAGGGAAGTTTCCGCTGAGACACAAGGCTTTTTGTCAGTTAACTGAAACTCTCCGCCATGCATGGCCGAGAGTTCGAGAGTGCGAGTTCCTAACCTATAAAAGGAGGGGTAGGGGTACTAATCAAAGGAGGAAAAAGGATAGCAAAGAAACTCTGCCAAAATAGCCAAGCCTATTATTGTCCACACTTCATGTTGCAGCAGTTGGAGGACAAAAGAAGAGGAGGAGCCCAGGATCAGGATCGAGGAACGGTGGCCAGTCTCAGAACTCATTGTAAGTGATTCATTTTGAGACTAATGAAAAAGATGCTTTTCCCGTCCCAAAGTTCATGAATATCATCTATGTCATTTGATTTATGTTTTATTTCTAACCCCCTATTAGATCAGTAGCATGCATGTGTAGTCTTATCTTGGTTGCAGGAAGCTTTGTAGAAGGGGCAGCAGCATCAAGGAAATAGAAGGCTCAACGGAGGATCTACTTCAAGCATCGTTAAAAAAGGTGAGTTGATTCTTCCATTGTTTGCTCGAAAAGGGGTTGAGATTTTGGGTAGAAGGTTAAAAGTTGAATCTTAAGGGTCATTTTCTGCGTATAAGTTTAGAGCCCTAGCTTGTTAGTCCATAGGGTAGAATACCCCAACAACACTCACCATCAATATCAATCATACAAATGTAAATAAATTGTCCAACATCTATGGACCTCTATAAGAGTTGAAATAAATCTCTAAGATCACTCTCCAAGGGTTAAAATCAATGAAAATCAACTGTCCAAACCAATTGTCCAACAATATCGTTGTTTGGCATTGATGGAAACACTTAGACATAGAAATACTCATGTTCCTCTCTTCACCTCGATTCCAGTGATACCTATCATTTTTAACACATTTTTGTTTTGTGGACCCGAACTTTCTTTGGCACCCTTATTTGTCCCCTATCACATTGGACCCCCCTTTTCGCATTGATTGTAGTGGTAGCTATCATTTGACACCCTTCTTCTCAGTGGTCCCACCCACCCCTCCAGACCCCTTTTCTTTCCCCTAAACCATTTTCCTACCCAGTTTTCTAAATGGCCACCACACGAGCTCAAGAACTCAATACCTTGATTGTTGACACCCATGATAACAAGGAAGACATCAAGAATATAAATGACAACCTTATCTCAATCAGTTCGTCTATTCAGGTCCTCCAGGAGCAATGTTCCTACATCAAAGACCTCAAAGACCTCAAAG
This sequence comes from Picea engelmannii, assembly GCA_009831015.1. Taxonomy (NCBI): domain Eukaryota; kingdom Viridiplantae; phylum Streptophyta; class Pinopsida; order Pinales; family Pinaceae; genus Picea; species Picea engelmannii. The sequence continues at coordinate 1,418,712 of ML780306.1, forward strand.
ACCTCAAAACCACCTTTTAACACTTCATGGGATATTCCCAGAACCCTTCCTCTTCTGAAAAACCATCTTATAAGTATGACCACGACTCTTCAAATTACCAAGGTCCTCATACTACCCACTTTTCTCAAGACCTCTGCCCTCCAAGAATTGAGGTGAACAAATTTGATGGATCAGATTCCACAGGCTAGGTCACCCAAATGGAACAATATTTCTTTTTGCATGGAACTACTGATGATTTATTCAAGCTTCATTATGGTGTCCTAGATCTGGATCTGGAATGATGGCAATGGTGGAAATGGATAAAAAAGGCATGGTAAGGGTATGTTTCCTGGAAAATTTTTGTGGTCGAACTTTATGACTCTAATACCCACCATTTAGGTCGTTTGACCAAGTTAAAGTAGTCTGGGATAATCGAAGACTTTATTTCCGCATATGAGCACTTGGATTTCATAACAGAGGTGTAATACCCCAAGGCCGAGCCCCTGCTAAATTGTAATGATGTTTAATTATGTTTATAGGCTGGTGAACCAAATATTTATAAGCTGGAAGTATTATGTGTTTATTAGGTCGAAGAGCCTAGATGCTAAGGCCAGTGAGCCTGATTTTGTATATGTAATTATGCATATCATTAATAAAAATACATTGTTGCAAGTAGACCAACCATGAAGAAAGAGCTATGGGGGACTAAACTCCACTAGGAAGGGAAAGGGAAGGGGGATGAGAGGCTAGAAAAAAGGGGATAAGATTGAGGGATTAACCCAAGGGAATATTATAATGTATTTCCTAAATTACTAAGGTTTGGTAAATAAACCATGTTATCCTAAGTTCCTTTGGGGAGAGGAACAAACTCCAAGTGGAGTGGAACGAGCTCTTGGACAACTAAGTGTCATCTAGGGCACATGCAAATTTATGTGGGAAATTCCATCATTTTGGGGGTTCGCCAGCCATTCTTGCCATCTTTCCTCATGAGTTCACTTACCATATTATCCATTCACTCACTTACTGAGTAGGCACACAATCATCCTTTTTACACCATTTTTGAACCCTCTACCATCATGAACCTCTGTAATTTTTTGATTCATCCCTTGCCTTACCCATTTTTGCTACTTTGGTTACCTGGTTCACTTAAGAGCTGGACATAAGAAGCAGGTTGTCAGGCCTGTGGTTTGAAGAGGTGGGTTGTCAGGCCCATGGGTTGAAGAAGAAGGTTGTCAGGCCTGTGAGAAACTCTCTCCAAGTGAGAGATGTTGTTGGGGAAGTGATTTCTCCTGGAGGGAGTCCATCAATAGCTACAGATATCTGAGAATTCCTAATTCATCCTATTGTTGAAGCCCTTCAAGAGAAGCGGAGAAACCGATGGATTGTGGAACATTGAAGGTGTATATTCCCCAAGTGGGACAAGCATGTGAGGAATGAGAGTGTGTGAGAAGTGGGCATAAGTAAGCTCTTTGGAGGGAATCCTTCTGGTTGCATTGTGCAACTTTTCATAGTCTCATCCTAGACTAGGATTTCCTTTACCCTGGGTGGAGTTTAGTCCCAGCTCAGGGGTGACACACTACTGATATATTGGAGCAATGTGGTCTAAGGCTGGGAGGTTTGTGGAAGGTTTGCACGCAGTCAGTGATCTTTTCATAAAAAGATAAGTACCAATTCTATGTTAATTTTATGTTGTGTATATTGCACATGTGTTATAATGTTATGAGTATTTCCTGTATAATATTACATGCTGTGTTTAAGTATATTTCTGAAGTTTATCATAATTGTATGTGTTTATTATCACTTCCGCATGAATTTGTGTATGAGAAGAATGTTTATTTATGTTAAACTTTGCATTAGATATATATGTATATCAGAGTTGGACAAAGTTTTTGGGTGTTTTTGGTAGAATTCCCGGCCTGGGATGGTTGGGGACAGTACAAATTGGCATCAGATCCCATGGTTTGAATATTGAACTTGGATGGGCCACAAATGTGGAATTTGAAGTAAATATTCCACAGGCATTTGATGTACAGAGTTCCAGAGCAGCGTTGAGAGAGCTCATGGGTGGTATTGGAAAGCTCAAGAGGTATAGCAGTTTGATAAACCACAACATACATGGTAGTGGACCATGAAGTTAAATTTACGTTGTTGTATTTGTTCGGAATAAGACAAACCCCCCCACAACCGTCAGATCTAGAGAAGGTGCATGAAGGTTAAACACATAAGTCCTTTGAACTTCACCCTCCATATATTTTAAAGCTATATCAAATAAAACTGTCGAAGCCCCGAAGTCTGGAACCAATCCAGACCATCCATTTCTAGGGACATGTGTTCGTGGATTAAGCAACGTTTGGAATTCGACATTCCTGGGGTTGTGGGGTGTTTAGCAGAGAAATGTTCCAAATTCCTAGAGTGATTCTCAACCTAGATCTGTTGGGAGGAGGAGAACCATTGGATTTCTCTTGTGGTTTGACGATTTGGTGTTATGTTAAATACATTGGAAGTTGTGTGGTGAATAATAATCAAAGTCTAGAAGCTATAGGAAGAATTCGTCGGCAGTCGATAGTTAGGGAGTTTTGAAAATGTGTAGATGTGAAGAATCACTAAAGTCTCAGGTTTCTTAAGTAATGTGACATGATGAAATCACCGAGGGTGACATGGACCTGTTCAACAATTTGTTATTTCTACAGGTTTGAGAAAGTATTGATGATAATAAATCCCTGAAGTCCCAAAGCATTGACATGACATGGCATGATGATGTCACCTAGAGTGATGTGGGCCTACCTAGGTCTGCCATGTGTCACTTGTTTTTTTACTTTTGACAGGCCCTTAGTATCGATTAGGACCTGGCACGTGTCACCAATTTGATTGGTGACAGTTGTACTACGTGGGCCCTAGGATATTAAGAAGTTCGGAGTTAGGCATTTGGTAGAAAACTGTTGAAGAACTTCTGGACCTCCAAAGTCCCAGAGTTCCGAAGTCTTGAAGTTCTGAATTCAAGAAGCACCGAAGTGACATGGCTTGGTGATGTCACTTGGGGTGACGTGGAAACACACGATGCATGCTACGTGTCAGTGTGTTTTGTGCTTTTGAAAGGTTGATTTTGCAGTTATAACTTGACACGTGTCACTCCTCAGATTAGGCCACGTGTTCTCTTCTTGGAATCTTCCACGTATCACATGGATTTGTAGTACTAAGTGTACCCCATGGGTTTTCAACTTCAATGTTTGGATGGAATAAAGTGAGAGGAAAGAAAAACCCTCGAAGGTACGAAGAGAGGAGTAAATCCTCATCGTTCATCGTGAGGGTACACGTGGTAGTAGATCTCGTGGTTTGAAGGATTAAAGGCATAAACAACTGAGGTCAAGGATTTATGGAGGCCTGAAGGTCAGAGTCCATCTCAACCTCTGAACACAAAGGATGTGTGGCACCATATCCCAAGGTCTGAAGAAAAAGTAATACAAAGGATTTGAGTTTCATATTGTTGTGAGTCGAGAACTCTTGGAGGGTCGTCGTTAATATCTATCATTGATTAGGACATGACACGTGGAATAAAGAGAGAGAATAACCAGTGAATCGACACTTCATGAGATTGGTAGCGAAGCTCTTTGGAAATCGTCAAAGCCCTAAGTACCAAAGCTCCTATCCATCGTAGATCTGAACAGAGAATGTGGACCATTAATCCACCATCCTTTGCAAGTTCTCCAGTTCAGCGGTCTGGTATGTTTGTGATGTGAAGAAGGGAAACCTCTAAATATTCATAGCCCTGAAGCTCCAAGGCTCCGGATAAATGCCTAACTATTAGTGTTGGGTCAAATCCCTTGGTCACATGAATTTGGTTGTCGAAGAAAAGGGGCTAGAGCCTGAAATTTGGTTTTAAGAATAGGAAAGAGACTTATAGAAGGAGCCCTTGGGATTTTTAATTGTACAGACCTACTGTTAGGACCCAAATTTGATCAATTTTTATTCCTTATATCTTTCCATATGATCTTTCTAACAGTCTTATACTCCTCATTTTGTATAACTTTGTCTTAAACATTGACTTAAATCGATATCTAAAGACCCAAAACTTGTCTTTAACAATTCTCTTGTTTTTAGTTAAGTTTTGAGAGTTTTTAATGCACAATCTCACTTATAATATTATATTATGGATTCATGTACTAATGTTGATGTTCCAGCACTAGGATGAATGTTTCAAGGATGATCCCTCTATGAGAATATTCATGAACAACCAGCGCATGCTCCATTGCAGTTATAAATAAATGACAACTTGTCTTGATGACACTTTGTGTCATGAGACTAAGGCAGTTAAAAGGCATCACGATATTCTCTCCTACATTGGCGCAATGGTTATACTAGCTCTGTGATGTTGAGTGCATCATTTCTCTCTTGTATTAATGCAAAATACATATTCAAATCCTTATGTAATTGTTACATTAAATACGTTATCTATTCTGGGATATGGGAAGATACCAGAAAGCTAGTATGTAGGGGGGTTCGAAATTCTATATAAGGGAGGATTGAAATGATAAATGTATGTAGATATGATGGGGAATAGTTAATACATAGAACAAAGCATAGAGGAATGTAATCATTTGTTTGTAGATGGAATAGAACAAGAACTCATTTCGTATTTTAGTCTTATGTCTTTGATTAATCCTAAAGCTTGTCTATGAGAATGGATTGATAGTTAATTATCAATGCAACTTGGATAGGAAGGCCCCCCTGCCCAGGTTTGAAGTTCATCTTCAGTCATAATAGAAGGATTGTTGTAGAATCTTTTTCTCAGAAATTGTGATTAATTTCTAGCAATTTAATTTCAGTCTTGTTCATGATTTGGGAGTTTTTATTTTCTTACAACAGTTAAGGAGTAATAAGGTTATAGTTAGAATCTTGAGTGGTTTCGATTCAGTTTTCATTTCTCATCAGAATGTGTTACACATTGGTTCAGTTCACTTGGAATAAGATGTTGAATTTTTTAAGTTATAAGGATTGGTTGCTGGTTTAAGTATAGGTTATTTCAATTAGGCTACTTAAAGTAGATTTTTTCCAAGAATTTCATTAGTAGGAGAATTTTCATTATGAATTAGATAGAGGTGTGAAGATTTGAGATTTTTATGGACAAGATAAGTTGGACTCCATTCCTGTACATATTGTACTGGTTCCTCAAAGTCTACCTTCCCGGGTTGACAATTAAGTGTTGGAATATCTGGTATATATCTAGCTCAACATTTTGGCGCCGTTTCCGGGGAGGCACTAAAAAGGATTGGAGAATAGGGATTATGTTGTGTTTGATTTTTAATCAAACAAATTGTAGAAAAAACCAACAAAAATCACTCAGATGGATTCAAGAATTGTTGAAAGAAGGAGGGTGTTACTTCAACAACTTTCCAATATTCTGATGGAGCTTGAAGATCTATCTGTAACCCAGGAAGGAAGAGACAAATCATTAGATTTAGCAGGTTCCTTCAAGCATGCATGTCTGTCTGCAAAAGCAGTCAAGAGAGTAGAAACTTCATTAGGTATAGAACAAGCATTGGAACCAGGAAGTCAAGAGTTTCTTGCATGCATACCTCCTATGGGTGGTCAAGAATATGAAGATCAGATATCTAAAGGGCTGCAGAGTATGGATATTGATAGTATTAAAACTCAAGAGCACCAGGGTATCCAAGAATTTATAGAAAATTGGTTTCAATCTATTATGAGGCCTCAAGAAAGATTCCTTCTTCAAGTTTTCTTAGATCTGGCAATAAACATCTTGTTGGTTCCTCATATCCATTCAGCAGTTCAGGTACAATTATTTTATTTGGACATGAGGTTACTTTCTATCTTGATGCGTGAATGGTTGCTCTGGAAATCAACGTTTACTTGAAGGAAGATTTGTCTTGTTTTCAAGTAGGTAGGAATAAAACGCTACAATAGTCAATAAAAGGCAACAATCCTTTTTCTTTACTTTTGCAAGAATAAGCAATCAGTTGGTTCAACAACTCTGTTCCTCTATAGAGTTCAGATTAAAAAATTATCTGCATCATTATTTCGGTACCAAAGATGGATATCAGTAGTCCACATAGCTTCTGGGAGGATAACTTCAACAATCAATCAACAACTTTCTGGAGTACATAGTCACCATCTTATCTTGATCTACACATTTGGTATAGGTACAACAACAATATTGAGGTATGCATTTTTAAAACTCTTAATTTGACCAAAAACACAAGAAGAAAATTATGGACAAGTACAACCCTGTATCTGAATTATGCTAAGTTTATCTAAATCTCCCTCATCTTGGTTATCTTTGATTGACAAACCTTTATTTATCATTTGACATTTTGAATCCTTTCAGTGATTCGAAATGTTCCCTTTAATGGTATGCCAATATCTTTTATAAGTCTGTAGAAGCTTTTCGTATGACAAGACAAGGCTTATTCTTTAATGATTATCTTCATACAAGACAAGAGTCATTCCTGTACTTGCCCATCTATCCTTATGCTTTTCAATTCTTTACCCTGTCATGATTAATTCCATATAAAACATGATTTTATTCCTGTACCTGCCATTTATCCCTTCACTCAAACTTGTTTCCCCACCTCCAAATTCTAAACATCTCTATACTATTTTCCATCATTATTTTATGCGCCCTTATTCACCAAATCACTATCGAGATTTGAAATGAGCCCTATCAACATATCGTTGTATTCCTCCTTAGTTTTGGATTGTTGTTGAACAATTTGTTGTTGCATTTTTTCCAAAAATGGTGGTTATTCGTTATGAACCAGGTTCAATCTAAGATTTAGAGGCAACACTAGAGTACAATGCTTGTCGAGAGATGTTTCGCAGCCAAGGATGGCATAAGTGCTTTGAAAACTTCTATGGGCATGATATTAGCATCTCACTTTTGTTTTCTCAAGGGTTTGATCACAGGGTTACTCGATTTAGGGATATTGTGATAGAGGTTACAGAGCATACTATTGTTGCAGCTACAGGCTTGCCTCAAACTGGCGAAAAATGGTTTAAGAAGCAGAATTTACCAATATCAGAGAGGAATTGGTTTTTGAAGAAGAAGTATCATGATGCATATTGGTCTAAAGGAGTTCCAAAAGCTTGGATTAAGGAGGAATGGAAGAAACCATTAATTGTCCTCCAACAATATCTGACTTATGAAGGGCGATACAATCTGACTTTCACCTATCATATCCGCATCTTACAACATTTTGCACAAGGTAAGGAAATGAATTTTCCTTATTTTATTTGGAGGAGTTTAAAGAAAATGTGTGAAGCAGTAAAGAGGTCAGTTGTAAACCCTGAACAACATTTGTTTCATCATGGGCTAATTAAATTATTAATTATGACTGAATTAAAAGCCCGTAAAAACACCTGGGATAATTTCATAGCTGGAAATTTGTCTATGTCTGGAAGAAAGACAGGGAGTCCTACTGTCCCTACCAGGATTAAAATGTATCTCTCTCACACTGGTAAAAAGAGGAAGGTCAAAGTGATAGGAGAAATTCCATCTTTAGAGCCCGAATTCAAGAAAATGACTAGAAGTATGACAGCTAAGAACCCCAATCTTGATAATCCTTCCCCTGAATTTCAAATGAAACTCTATATAGATATTGATGATGATATAGAAGGAGGCTCATTGGCCATTTCAGATTTCTTAGTAAATTTAAAGAAATAATTACCTCCACGTTTCTCCCAATCCAGTTCATCTCCACAGAATCCTACAGAATTGGGTAGTCCCAAGATAATTTCTCCTAAAAAATTCTTTAAGTTACAGACATAGAATGCACACTTAAAAGAGAATTTGCATGAATATGAGGTATTGGATCGATTGCTTAAAAATGAGAACACTACATTGAAAGGTCACCTTGCTCAATCTCGGGCTTAGGAGTCTGATATGTGTGCTCAAATGGATAAATTTCGTTCACAGGCCAACACACTCAGTTTTGAAAATAGGAAGCTTCAATCAAGACTCAATCACAAGTATCAGGAGACTTGCATACTTCTAATTGAAAATAAATCTCTTAGGAAGCAACTTCATAGTACATGGCAGGAAGTGGAAAATTAGGCCGATGAAGCAGATGAGGCAGAAGCCATTCCAGATACTACACAGAGTTAAAAAAAAAATTCAGGGACTTTTCTTTGCATGAGGACATGCAAAAATTTGAGTTTGGGGGGATGTTAGGACCCAAATTTGATCAATTTTTTTGCCTTATATCTTTCCATATAATCTTTCTAACAGTCTTATACTCCTCATTTTGTATAACATTGGCTTAAACATTGACTTAAATCGATATCTAAAGACCCAAAACTTGTCTTTACCAGTTCTCTTGTTTTTAGTTAAGTTTTGAGAGTTTTTAATGCACAATCTCACTTATAATATTATATTATGGATTCCTGTACTAATGTTGATATTCCAGCACTAGGATGAATGTTTCAAGAATGATCCCTCTATGAGAATCTTCGTGAACAACCAGTGCATGCTCCATTGCAATTATAAATAAATGACAACTTGTCTTGATGACACTTCGTGTCATGAGACTAAGGTAGTTAAAAGGCATCAAAATATTCTCTCCTACATTGGCACAATGGTTATACTATCTCTGTGATGTTGAGCGCATCATTTCTCTCTTGTATTAATGCAAAATACATATTCAAATCCTTATGTAACTGTTACATTAAATACATTATCTATTCTGGGATATGGAAAGATACCAGAAAGCTAGTATGTAGGGGGGTTCTAAATTCTATATAAGGGAGGATTGAAATGATAAATGTATGTAGATATGATGGGGAATAGTTAATACATAGAACATAGCATAGAGGAATGTAATCGTTTGTTTGTAGATGGAATAGAACAAGACCTCATTTCGTATTTTAGTCTTTTGTCTTTGATTAATCCTAAAGCTTGTCTATGAGAATGGATTGATAGTTAATTATCGATGCAACTTGGATAGGAAGGCCCCCCTGCCCAGGTTTGCAGTGCATCTTCAGTCATAATAGAAGGATTGTTGTAGATTCTTTTTCTAAGAAATTGTGATTAATTTCTAGCAATTTAATTTCAGTCATGTTCATGATTTGGGAGTTTTCATTTTCTTACAACAGTTAAGGAGTAATAAGGTTATAGTTAGTAGCTTGAGTGGTTTCGATTCAGTTTTCATTTCTCAGCAGAATGTGTTACACATTGGTTCAGTTCACTTGGAATAAGATGTTGAAGTTTTAAGTTATAAGGATTGGTTGCTGGTTTAAGTATAGGTTATTTCAATTAGGCTACTTCAAGTAGATTGTTTCCAAGAATTTCATTAGTAGGAGAATTTTCATTATGAATGAGATAAAGGTGTGAAGATTTGAGATTTTTATGGACAAGATAAGTTGGACTCCATTCCTGTACATATTGTACTGGTTCCTCAAAGTCTACCTTCCCGGGTTGACAATTAAGTGTTGGAATATATGGTATATATATAGCTCAACACCTACACCTAAAGAAGTGAGGAAGGCCTATAAACCTGAAGAAGGGATCCAATACAGAAACAAGAACCAATTCAACTATGAGTTGTAAGAATCAATGTATAGGATTGTATCACTAAAAGGACAAATTGTTCAAGTATCCATAACTTCTTGCTCAAAACTCATAATTGAGCATGGAAGTAGGCATTTGAAAGGCCTTGAAAAATAGAAGATAACTATTCACCCAGAAAATTGATCTGCATGGTCATTTCCTCAAGAAATCAATAGAAAAGAAGTTTGATATATATTAATGAATCAGAATGGTTCATGTTTTCATGTAATTATTAAGAACAATTATCCTGACAAAGTTTTGTTGGATGCACATTTTTGAAGAATTAACAGTTGTCAGATCAGAGTCATCACTGAGTGCAGAGTGATGGAGGATACACAGGTAGTCTAGAACCAAGAATATGAAATCAGAGGGTTCAATGTCCATTTGGGTATGGAAGGAAACAAACCCAATGGACATGGAGGAAGAAAGGAGGAAGACATAAATATGGTTGAGACCATCAGAAAATTGCAGACAGATGTCCAGAGCTACAAGGTTGATAATGAGAGGCTTATGAGGGACAAGGAACATCAAGACGACTTCAATACGAATTTAATGAAAATCCTGGACATAATTTAAAATAAGTTGGATAAGGAGAGTGGCTCCAACAAATCAGGAAGCCATTAGACCCCAAAGAAGAAAGGAAGATCAAGGAGTGGTAGAATACATCACCATCACTCCCAAAAGAATTCCCATAGGAGATCACATAGTACATCAATTCCATCCCCTGTCAGGAAACATAGGAGGTCTGGGGTGGATGAGTTGAAAGGAGGAATGAATAAGATCAAACCTCCTACTTTTGATGGAGATAAAAAGAAGGATGAAGATGCTAAGACATGGATGCTAGGCATGAGTAAGTATTTCCAATTGCATAAATATTCTTCCCATGTAGAAGGAAGAATTGACATCTATCAGCTGAAAGGAAAGGCAGACATATGTTGGGATTAGCTTGTGCAAGTGAAGCACCTTAGAGAAATTTTTTTTACTTGGAAGGAATTCAAGAGGCATTTTGAGAAGAAATACCTGACCAATAGGTATTATGAAAAAAATATGAAAGAGTTATTTGAACTCAAACTAGGAAGAATGACTATTGATGAATATGAAAGGATATTTTTAGAGTTGTTGAAGTATGTCTCCTTCATCAAGGATGAGATAGTTAAGATTCATAGGTACTTGAGTGGGATGCCATCTTTCATCAATGACAAGATATAATATGATGATCCCAAGACTTTGGAGTAAACCATAAGGATATTAAAGTGTTTATATGATCATCATAAAGGAAATCCTACTTTCCAGAAGGCTTGGGAGGACAATAATAAGTTTAAGAAGGAACAAAGGATAAAGGGGAACAAGCCTCCATTTTTCAGAAATAGTCCTCAAGGACATCCATATTTTAGAGAGCAAATAATGGTTGAGGTAGGTGGGAAAAGGCCAAGGTAGACACCCATTCAATGTTGGGGTTGTAAAGGAGACCATAAGTATAGATATTGTCCTCACAAAAGTGACAAAGTGAGAGTTGTCCACGTTGTACAAAAATAAAAAATAGTGGATGATATGGGAAGAAGTGTACCAAGGATATATGCAGCCCTGGACAACAAGCAAGAAAATTTTCAATCACACATGATTGAAGTAGAACTTATGATCAATAACCATTCCTTTACTATTTAGATAGATTCAAGACCTAGTCATAGTTACATAGATCCTAAAGTTGTGGAAATATTGTTTTTTCCAATAAGAAAGAATGAGAAATCTTGTCTGGTACAATTGGCTACAGGAGCCAAGAGAAAATTTGTTGAGCTAGTGAAATCATGTCAAGTGGACATGAATGGGATAAGTACCAAGGCAGATTTGAACAACCTTCCATTGGGTTCATATGACTTTCTAATTGGTATGGATTGGCTGGACCAACACCATGTTTTCTTAAAATGTCATAACGAGGAATTTACTTTCCTAGATGAGGAAGGGAACCCAAGAGTAGTCCAAGGAATTCCTAGGGAGGTTATTGTCCGAGATATCTCAACAATGTAGTTGAAGAAGTGTTACAAGAAGGGTTGAAAAATATTTGCAACCCAAATGGAAGAAGCACCTAAGGATAAGGTACCAAATATGAAGGATCACTTAGTCCAAAAATCTTTTGAGGATGTGTTCAAAGAGATACCAGGACTGCCCCCAAAGAGAGATATTGATTTCTCTATAAATTTGATTCCTGGAGCAGCTCTAGTATCAAAGAATCCCTAAAAAATGAGTACACCAGAGTTGAAGGAGTTGCAAATGCATCTTGAAGAGCTTCTGAAAAAGGGGTATATATGCCCAAATGTGTCACCTTTGGGTGCCCCATTCTTATTTGTGAATAAGAAATATGGGACGTTGATATTGTGCATTGACTTCATACAATTGAACAAGGTAACTATAAATAAAAAGTATCCTTTTTCGAGGATAGCTGATCTATTTCATCAGTTAAAGGATGAAAGAATATTCTCAAATATTGATCTCAGAATGAGATATCATCAAGTAAGGTTCAGAGATGAAGACATCAGAAATACCACCTTCAGGACAAGGTATGGTTATTACAAATTCACAGTGGTTCCATTTGGGTTATCAAATGCACCAGTTGTTTTCATGTGCTTAATGAATGGTGTTTTCTAGGAATATTTAGACAACTTTGTAATTGTCTTTTTAGATGACATCCTTGTATATTTCAAGTCAGAAGAAGAACATGAGCATCATTTGAGGATGGTGTTACAAGTGTTAAGAGATCACTAGTTGTATGCCAAATTGAGCAAGTGTTCATTTTATCATAGAAGAATTCACTATTTGAGGCATATCATATCCGAAGAAGGGATAGAAGTAGACCCTAGAAAATATTGAGGCCATTAAATGGTGGAAATCACCTATGAATGTGACAGAATTCAGATCCTTCATGGGTTTAGTTGGCTACTACAGAAGATTTATTACAGGGTTTTCGAGTATTGCTCACCCAATCACTTCCTTGCAAAGTAAGGGGGTGAAGTTTCAATGGACAACAGAATGTGAAAAGAGATTACAACAATTTAAGAAGTTGTTAACCAGTGCTCCAATTCTAAGGATTGTTGATCCAAATGAATATTTTTTGGTTTTCATAGATGCTTGCAAAGAAGGACTTGGTGGATTCCTCAGTCAAAATGGGTTTTTGATATGTTTTGAATCTAGGAAATTCAAAGAGCATGAAAGGCTCTATGCCACTCATGATTTGGAGTTGGAAGCCATAATGAATGACTTGAATAATTGGAGGCACTACCTCATGGGAGAGAGGTTTTAACTGAGGAAAGACCATAACGTTCTGAAATAAATTTTTGATCAACCAACTTTAAATGCTAGGCAGAGCAGATGGTTTAAATTCCTATGTGAGTATGACTTTGATATTAAGCACATAAAAGGAAAAGAGAACAAAGTGGTTGATGCACTCAATAGGAGAGTGCATGAACTTCATGTTATATCCATTATAATGTATAAAAATGATCTTAAAGTCATAATTTCTAAGGCTACAAAAGTAGATTTGCAGTACATGGAATTGGTAAAAAAATTGCAGCAAGGAAAAATGCAGCAGAAATTTGAAGATTATTGTTGGCCATTGACCAAGTTTTGAGGGATCTAGTCAAGTTTGACCTATTTTCGGATTTTGAAAGCCTATCAAAGGAGGAGAACGAGACGATGTGGATATCATAGATATCGGCCCCTTTTTTGGGTCCTTTTTGGGTTTTTGGGATTATGTAATGGGCATGGGATGTTGGCCCATGGGGTTACCCATGTTTAGGCCTATTTTGTAATGTATATATAGATGTCTAGGAAATATAGAGAAGGGGGAGATGATCTATGTGATGTAAGGCTGATAAGATAAGTGCTAAGTAAAAGTATGGTTTGTAGATGCTCTGTGAATATTGGGAAAGAATTGCATAGCTAGGTGCAAGGTATTGTAATAGGTTGTGAAGTGCTTTGTGTTGTAACGCAAGGAAGGAGGATCTAGTGAGGTGCGTAGATCTCCTGTCCTAGGCTAAGTAGGGATTTGAGGCTCCGTGCTTGTAACCAATTGAATGAAGACAATAAAGAAGAGGAGTTGGTGGACGTAGCCCCGGGGTGGGGGTGAACCACGTAAACACTGTGTTGTTTCTCTTTGTGCTTGTCTTGATGTGTTTATAACTCCTCTTGCTAAGTGATTTGATAGAGATAGATAAATATGTTGATGCATTGTGCTAATGATGTGTAAGAATGTTATATCTGACCTATATGAAGGTCCTTAGTTCTTGATATGCTAGATATAACCTTCTTGTTTATGATAAAGTTCTGAAATACATCAGATTTGAGTGAATGATGCGATGTTCTATTCCATCTGCGCAGTAGTTATTGGTTAAATATTGATGAACTGTTGATGCTAAGTGCTTTGTTAAGTATTATAATCACAGATATATGTCCCACCTAAAGTTGCATACAATTGAGTACTACAACCACCCCTGCCTCTACCTTAGGTGAGACTTCATCTGCTTCGAAGGTGTTGCCGAAAGGGCCAGTAGTTAGGGTTTTTTTGGTGCGCTATTGTAGCGTTGAACCCTGAGTCTACCCCTGTGCCAACAAATGGTTCTGTTGCCGGGACCCAAAACTATGATTACTGGGAACTGAAATAAAGAAAAGAGAGGTTATGTGCGTAGATCTATTGCTGAAGTGTGCAACATCGGACCTGAAACTGTGATTGCTAGGAACTAAGAAAGAAGAAGCTTTGTGCAAAGATCCGACCTAAAATTGTGAAAGATCTGTGAGTATATCTATTGCTCTAGTGCGCAGTACTCTACTTAGTTTGACAAGATCTATGTTAAGGAAAAGAAGTCCGATCTGAAGAAAAGAGGTAAGATCTGTAAGCTCTATGCTTTGATAAAGGTAAGAATAGTGAAAAGTTATATGTCTGAAGGCTTTGTGCTTTGTAGAAGTAATATTAGCGTAAATTTTTGTTTCAAAAGTACGAATCTAGGTATGTTTGATAGATTATATCCTAGCTTGAAAACTAGGGTATTAATATATGAAAGAAGATTTGATATGAATAGATCTCATATGAATAGTGAAAAATATGTTATACCTATGCATAGAAAGAATGTTTGGACTAACAAATGGATGCATGATCCTAGAAAGAATTTTTTGTAGGTTAGCTCCTATGAGCCTAGCGCGCAGTATAGAAAGGGCTGGGGATCACTTAAAAGAAAGAGAGGATTAACCCTTTATTACAGTTGCAGAAAAACTGAACATCTTGCTAAGGAATTCCCTGGGAGAAGGCCTAGTTGTCTTTGTTGTAAAGATATGGACCATGAAGTTTCGGATTCCCTTGAATGATTACTAAGGTTGAAGGAATGAATCTAAATAAAGAAAACCCTAAGGTAGATCCAGAAATAGCAGAACCCCAGAAAAGATCAGAGAAAGTATTGCTACAAATAAACGAAACCCTAAATGACCACTGACATGTCATATTATCGAAGATCTTCAATGAAAAAGAATGCCTTGAAGCAAGAATAGGAGAATTCGACATTGACTGTGTTCTAGATAAGGAAACACAGGTGAATATCATGACAGAGAGAACTTAGGAAGCTATATGGAATCTTCCTATGATCGCTTCATTCGGAGGAATAGGGTTACTCAAAGGAAAGTTGATAAACCTATGTGGAAGGCTCGCTCAGATACCTATGGCTGCCAATGGAACTTCGACAGAAGAAGATTTTGAGATTATTAAATTTATGAAGGACAACACCGCATTTACCATGTTATTAGGAAAACCTTGGATTGACAGAGATTGATCCAGATGAAAGGAAGAAGAAGAAGTTTTGGAGAAAAAGAAGCAAGAATTAAAATATTTCATGACTAGAAGGACCGCACACTTGATCGAAGAACAACAGAGAAGATCGAATCTATTTAACACTAGAGACCTAGATGTCAAAGTTTCAAGAACACTAGAGGACCCACAAAATATTTTAGTACCTATCCCAGACAAATAAGAAGTATTATCCGAGAACCTTAGAGAAGAATCTTAATAGTGCAAAGTGACTAGTTCAAAAGAAGACAAAAATCAGAATGGAAAGAGGAATACTGAGACAAATCTCATTGGAAAGAAGGATAGAAAGTTAAGTAACAAGAGAGACAAGATTTATAAGTTGAAGAAGGCTCCAGAGGGATCCTCGCAGAAGGAAAAGATGCAAAATTGGAGCTTCGTCGGGATATCAGAACAACGACATATGGCACTTCGCCATGATGAAGCAATACAACCGTTGGGGATATTATAACCATTAGATCAATGCTCCGAATGGATAGAAAACCATTTATGGATAGCCATCTCACCATCCGACCGTTGGGAGCATGCCATAATGGACATAACCAAGTTAATGAAGGCCGCATACCCATTGCAAGAGACACGTTGTCGAGTTACCTATTTATCCCACTGCACCATGCATCGAGAATACTTTTCCCAATTGATAATTTGAGTCCACAGACTAAGTTGAGTTTATACAGTGATCATCGTTCTTCTACTCTCTATCTCGTTACTGTGTCTAAGCTACCCCCCGAACCCGAGATTGTTAACCCCTAGTGTGTATGTCGGACGAGTTGAGCGCTGCAGAAAAAGTTGTTGAGGAATTTTTGATTGACCTCATGACTGAATGAGTCATGTCAATTTCTATAGGTATACAAACATCATCCACAAGAGGACTTTCAACCTCTCCATCCACTTCTCGTGGAGCAGGACCATCCCAACCATCCGATGAGAAGCGAACTAAGCACAACGATGACTTAGCGAATGCTAAATTGATCTCGACTATATTACCCACCTATATACCACCTTTAAGCGATGTTGTAAACCGTGATAACGTACCTAGATATTTCGAGTATGCCTTGGTCACTGCTTACCTCCCGAAGGGGATACGCGCAGTGCGAGCAGACCAAGATAAGATCGCAACATTGAATTTTAGCGACTTCAAACTAGGAGATTGCAAAGTCTACAACATGCTATCACCACATATGTATCTGACTAGAACAAAAGGGAAAAACTCAAAGGTAATTCCCCAAGCATGGACCCATAACCTCACGCAGTCCACCCTACTCAACGTCATGAAAATTCCCCACTTCAGAAGACACCAAAAGGTGAATGCATGTGTCAAGTTGTTGTTGTCTTGTTACCATGGCAGATATTTGTGGCTAAACCATCGTATCACATTTGATCTGACCTTGATCAATCGGATCACGGGTTTGAGTATGCAAGGACTCGACCCATAGGAATTTTATCCTGGAAATGCCATGGACCGTGCTCTCGCATAAAGGATTAAGGAAAACTACAATGATGTCTATAAGGGAATGCTAGGCTACAAGGTAGCCTCTACTAAAAATGGCACAGTGTGCCTCATTTATTAGATGATTTCAGGGAAGTTAGTACACAAGAACCGACCCACCCAAGTGACTGGTTTTGTAGTCAACCTTGCAGGGAAGTGCGCGGAGGGCCTACAAATGAATTGGGTGAAGTGCCTGGCGAACCAGTTGAAACTTGACTGCAGAGAAGTGAAAGATCAAGGATATGAATTCCATTTCAGCTGGCTCTTGATCTTGATCACTTTCATTGCCTGGGAGATGTCGGAAGGTGCAACCTTCCTGAACATCAATCCATTTGAATCATTGGTTGTGAAGTTCAATACATTGTGGTACTCAAGTGACATGAATAATCAATGGAAGTCAAATGTCGTGTTCCATACATACTACAATCAGTTGAAGATAGCCATATAGTCTAAGCCGCGCATGACGCCGAACACTGTACATTGATTCAAGCCTTTGATGAAGTTTAACGTTGATCGACATTTCATTTATATCACAGCGCAAGCCTATGAGTAAACGCAACAAATTAAATCCCACTATAAGCTAACAGAGGAGGACTTAGAGGAGATTACTAATGAATGGTCCATCGAACTCCTTATTCCAGCTGACCCTGCGGAGATATCCGACATCGACAACATAGAAGCTGCGCAGGATACACCCGAACCTAGCAAAACAAAGAAGACTGACGAAGTACAAGATTTAAGAAGTGCCTCGGTGAAGACTGCTTCCATGTCACCAAAGAAAGGAGGTGATGGCAAAGAGTTATATGGAATAGAAGTTGAACAAAGGAAAGGTGAAGTAACACTGCCCAGAGACGAGGAGGACCCCTCGAAGAAAAGGAAGGTGTCCCCCCTGAAACCTTCCTCCCAAAAGAGATGAAAATCCCTTATAACTAAGATGCAAACCATCCTCACCTCTGATGATTTCAATTTCATCATAGCAACCATGAATGATGCTTCACTAGATATATCAGAGAAGCAAGAAGCTAAGAAGGAGGAGATGTACAATAGAATTGAGGTTGAACTCCAAGGGGTGCAGCAGGAACTATAGTCTAGTCGTGCAGTATCCACTGCGCCTTTGCCACTGGGAACACTGAAAACGGGAGATGATCCAACCTAACTCCACCAGCTCGCTGATATAGTCAAAGCTCGCCTTCGAAGAGAACAAGAAGAAATAGAGCAAGCCACCCATGCTTTGGTACAAGTACAGGGAGTACTTGTAGAACAATGTTGAACTGCCAAACAGGAAAAGAGTGCTCTCCAAGAGAAGTTTGATCAAGAAAAGGAATAGCTGCAGCAAGGCAAGGAAAAGTTGCCCGTCGAGCAACTTGAAGTGAAGGAAGCAGTCAGCAGAGAATTGTGCTCTGTGACTTTCGTAGAAGTAAAGGAAGAGGATCAAGTCACAAAGTAAGTAGCAAAACTTGAAGAAGTCATCCAACAGTTGCAACAACACATTGCAGACCTAGAACTACGCATTGTGCCTGAGACCCCACAGGAGGTAAAGGACCAAAGAGAAGCAATCGCTAGGAGCGCAGTTGAAAGGCTAAAGGCCCTTACCTTAGAATGCAAGGAATTGATTGATGGAATTTCCCAGACATATGAGAAACTTACCAAGAACCTAGAGTTGCAGGCATTGGAGTCGCAGCTCCAGGGGGTGAAGCAGCATGCAAAAACACTATAGACACATCTTAAATCCTTAACATCTATGGAGAGAATGAAGAGATCTCAAGAGAAGTGAACCACCCAGCAACAAATCCATACTATCCAGAGAAGAGTTATGGAGATAACTCAGAAACTCCAACATGTTCAAGATAATGCCTATTAGTTGTTTACATAGGTAGAAGGCCAAGGAGTAGAATTGGAGCAGGTTAGAACCACAGTAGAACAATGCCTGGAAGGACCTATGAATGATGCATTCATTCAAGAGTTTGCTAAAAAAGAGATTGTAGCACAGTAGCAAGTTGAAGCAGTTCTAGCCAAGCTCAAAGCGTTTGAAGTAGAACTTTCTTCATCAGAGTGACTTGGGACAAATAACAGGTGAGTGTTGGGGGCCTATTGGCCCTTGACCAAGTTTTGAGGGATCTGGTCAAGTTTGACCTATTTTCGGACTTCAACCGCCTATCGAAGGAGGAGCGCAAGACGAAGCGAAGATGATGTATCTCGGCCCCTTTTTAGGGTCCTTTTTGGGTTTTTTGGATTATGTAACAAGCATGGGATGTCGGCCCATGGGTTTACCCATGTTTAGGCCTATTTTGTAATGTATATATAGATGTCTAGGAAATATAGAGAAGGGGGAGACGATCTATGTGATGTAAGGCTGATAAGCTAAGTGGTAAGTGAAAGTATGGTTTTTATATTCTCTATGCATATAGCTAGGAAAGAGTTGCAGAGCTAGGTGCAAGGTATTGTAACAGGCTGTGAAGTGATTTGTGTTGTAATGCAAGGAAGGAGGATCTAGCGAGGTGCACATATATCCTGTCCTAGGTGAAGTAGGGTTTTTAGGCTCTGTTCTTGTAACTGATTGATTGAATACAATAAAGAAGAAGATTTGGTGGACGTAGCCCCGGGGTGGGGGTGAACCATGTAAACACTGCGTTGTTCCTCTTTGTGCTTGTCTTGATGTGTTTATAACTTCTCTTCCTAAGTGCTTTGATAGAGATAGATAAATCTGTTGATGCTTTGCGATAATGATGTGTAAGAATGTTATATTTGACCTATATGAAGGTGCTTAGTGCTTGATATGCTAGATATAACTTTCATGTTTATGATAAAGTGCTTAAATACATCATATTTGAGTGAATGATGCGATGCTTTGTTCTATCTGCTTAGTATTTATTGGTTGAATATTTATGAACTGTTGATGCTAAGTGCTCTGTTAAGTATTATAATCACAGATGTGTGTCCCAACTAAGGTTGAAGACACTTGAGTCCTGCAACCACCCCTGCCTCTACCTCAGATGAGACTTCAACTGCTTCGCAGGTGTTGCCGAAAGGGCCGGTAGTTAGGGTTTTGTTGGTGTGTTGTTGTAGCCTTAAACCCTGGGTCTGCCCTTGTACCAACAATTATGAATTGGGAATTGATGGAATTCTCTTATGTAGGAACAAAATTTGTGTACCCAATTATCTTGAATTGAGGAGTATGATTTTAAAAGAGATGCAATGTACCTTATGTTGGGCACCTAGGATATCAGAAAATAGTTTTAGTAGTCAAAATCAACTATTATTGGCCAGACATGAAGAGGGATATTTTTGAATACATTGCTAAATGTTTGGAGTGTCAAAGGTTCAAGGTTAAGCATAGACACCCAACTAGGTTGCTGCAGCCATTACCCATTTCTGAGTGGAAGTGAGAAGTGGTGACAATGGATTTCATAACCAAATTTCCCAAAACAAGCAAGCAACATTATGTTATCATGGTGGTGGTGGAAAAGATTACTAAAGCTACACATTTCATTCCTATGAAGGTTACTCACAAAGAAACCAATGTTGTTGATATTTATATGAGTGAAGTAGCACGCTTGCATGGCATACCTAAGACAATTGTGTCTGACAGAGACCAAAATTTTACCTCAAAGTTTTGGAAGGGGTTATTCAAAGGCTTCGGAACAAATATGAACTTCAACACAACTTATCATCCCAAGTCTAATCAGAAAATAAAAAGGGTGAACCAAGTGATAGAGGATATTCTAAGGATGTATGTGATGGAAAAACCATCTAAATGGGAAGATTATCTACACTTGGTAGAATTTGCCTACAACAATGGGTATCAGGCATCACTGAATATGAGCCCATTTGAGGCACTTTATGGCAGAAAGTGCAACACCCCAGTAATTTGGGATAACCTAGCTAACCGAGCAGTGATTGGGCTAGAGTTGCTCACAGAAATGGAAGAGAAAATGGTGAAGATTAAAAAGAATTTAAAGGCTTCCCAGTACAAGAAGAAAATTTATGCTGACAAGGGAAGAACTCATAGGGAAGTTTAAGTGGGTGATCATGTTTTCTTGAAAGTGAAGGCCAACAAAAGTTCCCTGAAGTTGGGAAACTATTCCAAGATAGAAGCTAGATATTGTGGGTTGCTTGAAATCCTATAGAGGATTGAACTAGTAGCTTACATGCTTTCATTACCTGCATATATGTCTATACATAATGTATTCCATGTACCATTTCTTAATAAATATATACCCGATGTTAATCAAGTTATTGATTTGAATGTGATTCAGGTGGAGCAAGAAAGCACTTTTCAAGTGCATCTGGTACGCATTATGGGCTGGAAAATCAAACATCTTTGAAATCGAGCCATAGGTCTTGTAAAGGTACATTGGACATGGTATGGTCCCGTGGATGCAACTTGGGAGCATGACCATTCTATGTAGGAAGAATACCACATTTGTTTTAATAGTTTTGAAAATTTTTCTAATGTTATGTAAATGAGTTTCACTGAGGATTGTGCAAAAATACAGAGAGGGGATTGTAATTCCCCAAGGCCGAGCCCTTGATGAATTGTAATGATGTTTAATTATTTTTATAGGATGGTGAGACAAATGTTTATAAGATGGAAGGATTATGTGTCTATTAGGTTGGAGAGCCTAGATGATAAGGCCAGTGAGCCTGATTTTGTATATGTAATTATGAAGATCATTAATAAAAATACATCACTGCATATAGAAAAACCATGAAGAAAGCATTATGGGGGACTAATATCCACTAGAAAGGGAAAGGGAAGGAGGTTGAGAGGCTAGAAAAAATAGGCTAAGATTGAGGGCCTAACCCAAGGGAATATTATAATGTATTTCCTAAATTACTAAGGTTTGGGAAATAAGCCTTGTTATCCTAAGTTCCTTTGGGGAGAGGAATGAACTCTAAGTGGAGAGGAATGAGCTCCTAGAGAGCCAAGTGTCATCTAGGACGCATGCATATTTATTTGAGAAATTCCATCGTTGTGGGGGTTCACCAACCATTCTTTCCATATTTCCTCATGAGTTAACTTACCATCTTGGCCATTCACTCACGCACTGAGCAGGCATGAAATCATCCTTTTCTGCCATTGTTGAACCCTCTACAATTCTAAACCTCTGTAATTTGTTGAGTCATCCCTTATCTTACCCGTTTTTGCTACTGTGGTTACCTAGTTGACTTAAGAGTTGGACAAAAGAAGCAGGTTTTTAGGCCCGTGGTTTGAAGAGGTGAGTTTTTAGGACTATGGATTGAAGAAGTAGGTTGTTAGTCCTGTGAGAAACTCTCTCTAGGTCAGAGAGGTTGTTGGGGAAGTGATTTATCCTGGAGGGAGTCCAATAGCAGCTACAGAGCTATGAGAATTTCTGATCCGACCTGTTGCTGAATCCCTAGAAGGGAAGTGGAGTAGCCAATGGACTGTGGAATTGTGAAGGTGTATATTCTTGGGGTGGCACAGGCATGTGGGTATTACCCATAATTTTGGTCGTCATGATGATGTATTGATGATGGTGTACTTAAAATCTTCATTAGAACTTTCTCCTGAGAAAAGTTACCTTCATCTCTTTCCAGAAATCACATTTTTGAGGAAGGTTCGCAGGCTGCCAATACATTTGCCTGCGAGAATGCATGATTATCGCAGGCTGCCTTAATCCAGGGTGCGAGAGGTTCACACTGTGTCTAACTACTAGGGTGCGAAATCTTTCTAAAGAAGGGAAAAAGATGAATTCTTGAAGCTTCTAGAAGGGAATCTTCTAGAAGGATGAGATGGCATTCGAACATTTATCTAAGTACTGGATTTCCTGATATTTTGGGATCATTCTTATCCAAGTAACTAATTAATTCTCTCCTATATATTGAGGGGATTCTTATGGAAAAGGTTAGAAGCAAACAAGAAAAATATTAACTGGAGAATTAGTGTAAAGGATTGTGTGAAGAACTGATGCTACAGCAGCTAGAGAACTCCAAAAAGTTTATCAAAGGTGGTTGATCTTCTTCATGAAAGTGAGAAAATGTGTGTGTCAGAGCCAAAGGAAATCGAAAGGAAGTTTGCGACATCAAGGCTCAGGTTGTAATCTTCACTTTCTATCAATATGATACAGTAATATGTCTCTTTCCCATAAAGCTGATTCCATTTTATTGTATAACTCCTTGATCATATACATAGATTAACTGTTGAATATATTGAGTTGTCTTCACTTCGATTGGTTTGTATTGTTGTGGTCGTGACTGTACAAGCGCATTGGAGCGAAGCGGGAGAAACAAAGACCAAAGGAAGCGATCATAAGGTATGTTCGTAGTTCTTGCCTCCTATTTGATTCAATAGTTAAAATCTAGGGAAAGAGTATTATTATGTCTTTATTTGTTCTAGATCCAGGTGGATCTAGGGAGATCGGTTTGTGTTCGCACTTACGTATTTATCCAATAACAAAATTGGCGACTCCGTTGGGGATAATCCCATTTTCTTGGTGGTTTTTTGTGTTTTTCTGTGGCCATTTTCTCTAGTTTCATTTTGCTCCTTTCCTATCAGTCTCTGAGTCTTCAGGATATCCTGCTAGACCTTCTGAGTCTAGAAGTCTTTTTGAATTTTACTTCATTTTTCAAACTTTTGAATATGTTCAGGAATTCTCGCACTGCACTTCATTGCAGCTTGCGAGCATTGGGAAGGTTCGCACGCTGCACATAGGTTTCAGTACGAGGTTCTCACACCTTGTTGTAAGGTCACCTGTGAGTATCATAGATTCTCGCACTGTGTAATATTGCTTACCTGCGAACACGATTTTTCAAAATTTTGAAATTGAGTTTTGGTCTTTCCAACTGCCCAGATCAGTTGAATTACCTCTTATGAGTTTCTTGGACCACTGATTGATATATCTCTTTCTTCAATTTGCATGCGTGAACAGTCTTAGGGTTTCAAGGATTTTCTTGTCATTTGTAGCTTGTCTTTCGTTTCTCGATTCTTCTGGAAAAACCATTCTCTCTGACTTCAGATTCTGAATGTGTTTGATTTGTTGGGATCCAGTGATTGGTTGAAAGTTAAGTTTTCTTGGTTTTCTTATTTTTTTATGGTTTGAAAGATCATTTTCTCTTCCATTTTAAAAGACTACATTGGTTTGCTCCTTATTTTTGCTTTCATTGAAAGAGTTGATTGGGTTGTTATTGCTTGGTTCTTTATGATTTGATTTTCTGCTCTCTCATTGGTATAGTGAGAGTTACTTTTGGAAAGTGAACAACAAGTTTTTCTTTCAAAAATTCTTTTCGTTTTAGAAAACCTTGAAAATCAAATTATTGAGATTATTGAAGTATTTGAAAAAGACATAATAGAGAATTTTCATTTGATGAATGATTGTTTGCATTGACATTTGAAAGGAAATTTTGCATTATAGTTCATGGTTGATATGGAAAACTTCTCTCTCTCCCATACATAGGATTCATTGAACGAAAAGTGTTATATTTCATTCTCATCCTTGCATTGTTTGGGTCAGAGTCATACATCATAAGTTTCACTTCCGTTACCTTTGAGTAAACAACAGCTTTTAAAAATATTGTGTAATCTTAAAATTTATCTAGTAATTCTTTTCTAGGGCTCTTTTACACCAACATTTAGTTAGGCTAGTGCTTTGGAGTAAGAATAGAGATACACTCTCCAAAAGCTCAAAACACACAATATCATCTTGAGTTAGGGAGTGTCAAATTCCATTTGCAACATATTGTCCTGGGAAGCCCTTCTAACACAAGGGTCAAGCACTAGGTCGCATTGGTGTTGGCAGAGTTACTCACCCTGCTTTTTTGACATCAGTGTAGAGATTGCACGTATTACAGGGGTCACTCCGAGGTATACCCACAATGATGAGTGGAAGCCTTTTGAGTTGATTTCGAGCTAGATACCCTGCCCTTGCATGTGGATCGGACTGTCGACTGTTTCTCCAGGATTTACTGTTGTTTGTGGTGACCTTAGTGTCTTATCTCTCTAGGTTCTTACCCAAGGTGACTGTGAAAGGGAAAGTCTTCACGGTACCTGGAATTGACGTTGACCAAAATCATTTGGGCTCCTTGGAGGGTATACCCATGATTATGTGTGGGATCTTGCACCAGGGTGTAAGTCTGTTAAACAGGTCGTCAACATAACTTTTCCACCCTCGCCCCGCCCCTTCTCGTCTCGCTGTTGCGATGTTGGATTTCATCACCAACTAGTGGCTTCGAAATTCGAAGGTTTTGTATTCTTGGTGATTGCTTCCTAGATTTTGTTTACTAGCGTGTGTTGTTTGTTTCTTGAAGTTGACTGTAGGAATTTATTCGCGGAGCTTGTCACTTGTTTACAATAGCTCCCCCACGTCGTTCACGTAGAATGCAAGGTTTATCTCCAGAGCATCTGGACGGTTCTCAACCCTTGCCTACTAGTACACCTGAGGGCTCTCCTCACCAGAGTGAAGTCCCTGTTGTTACCCCACCACACATGGAAACAAGTGAAGTCCTAGTTTTTGCCACACCACAAGTGGAATCAAGTGAAGTCCCAGTTGTCGCCACACCACAAGTGGAATCAAGTGACTCTCTAGAACCTTTTCGAATTACCAATACTAGAGAGGACTACCACATTCTCCATGGTGAACGACCTTTTGTGCGATTAAATTCTTCTGGAGAAGCAGTTGTTACATCTTCTGAATCAACCGTTGGGCTTGTTCCCGGGGAAGAAGGTCGGGATCCTTTTTGGTTGAGTGATTTCTGAAGGGTTCTTTTTGGTACTGAATCACCTACGGTTTACGAAATCAACCCTCTGGTGTTTTCTGAGACAAAGACTGTACCAGTGAATACCACTTATCACTTTGTTCTCCCTGACGAGAGGGCCCATCTCGCGATTACTACGAGTGTCCCAACCGGGTTTACTGCAGCTAGTCTTGCTCCTATCAATACCCAGCGAATGCCTGATGTCAACCCGACATTACCACCCAGTTACCATGCGTTGAATGCATTGTTGAATGCTTCCAATCCAACACCTCCGCAAACCCCAGCCGGTTCTCCAGGTGGTCCTCCTTTTCCTGGGCACCCTATTCCTGGTTTTATTCCGACACTCCCTCAATTTCCTTCTGGCATTCCTAATCCTAGTGGCACGATACCATCCATTACATCGAACTTGCAGATTCCCCTTGGTGGACAGGGTAGCACCACTCAACTTCCTTTTACCGGACATATTCCACTTACTACACAACCTTTGATTCGAACACAATTTCTAGTTGGAACACCATCTACGATAGGGGGACCTACCCCACCTTTTGGACAAAATATACCTACTGCTTTGGCCCAGTATTGGACTCAGATGTTACAAAATCTTCCTCAATCGAATGGGGGGCAGCAACAGACTGTCCCTACTACGGGCCAACCATATCTGGGTGTACTCAATCCTATTTGGGGTCAGGGTCATAATGCTCAAACTCAGGTCCCTAATCAACCTCAAGGTTACAATCCTTGGAACTACTATCCTCTCCAACCACCGTCGAATCAGCCTGGGTCTTCTCTCTATGGGAAGACTGCTTATGGTCCTACTGGTTTTCCGATAGGGCTTCCACCCCAAATTCACCAGTACCCGCAGGTGAATCGACAGTTACTTTTTCTTGATACTTTGGATTTGCCAGATTTGTCTAGGATTTTGAATGATCCTATTCGTCACTCTCCCCAATGGCATGTTATGCCAGTTAACCTTCTTTCAGACGTTCCTAAATTCAACGGTAAAGTGGGAGAGGACCCGAACAATCACGTTATGACTTTTCATCTATGGTGTTCATCGAACTCGTTGATGGATGACTCCGTTCGATTACGGCTTTTTCAACGAACCCTTACCGGTTCTGCTGCGAAGTGGTATATTGAATTACCACGAGGTTTCTTCTCTAATTTTAACACTTTAGCTATGGATTTCCTTACGCATTACCAGTTACCGATCCGTTATGATACAGGGATTGAGATTTTAACTTCCTGCACTCATATATCTGATCATATTCATGAGTGGCGAAGGAGACGACATCTCATTAAACTTGAGCTCCCCGATCAGTTACTGGCAGAATGGTTTACCAAGTCTTTTGTAAACGAAATAGGTAAGGAGATAGCTATGGGTGGTGTTGTCATGGAAGATTAGGCTATAAGTCATGCTCAATATATTGATCTTGTTTATTCGCAAATGGGAACTCTTTATGACTTACTACCTGATTTACCTCGTCCAAATGCTTCCAACACTTCAACTACTCCAGCTGCCTCGCATGCAGATGACAGTGTGATTGGTACGGCCCAAGCCCAATCACATTCTGTTTCGAACTCCAACCCTAAGTCTTCTTCTTCTAATGTTCAAAATGCTCCATCTCCTGCCACTCCCACTGGCAAAACTTCTGAGTTAAATGCTTTCCAATCTACCCCGGCTGGTAAAAAGAAATCTAAAAAGGGGAGAGGCAAGAATAAGGAGGGAAAAAATAACAATCCAGCAGAGAAAACTAAAAACACTCCTGTTGAAGATTGGAATAAGTGAAAACCATGCTACCCTTGCCTTATCTATGGTGATGATCACTACACGAAGGATTGTCCACGAAGTGCCGAGGTTACTAAGTTCCTTCAAGGGACCTCAAAACCTTCTACCCCGGCAGTCCTATCCCAACCCTTCCCATCTCAAGAACAGGCTCAGTTGGTCATTCATGACCAACCATCCTCTTCTACGACATCATATGTTTTGATGTGTACTGGTGATTCTAAGAAAAACAACGTTGCACTCACGACTAGAGCCAAAGATTATTCACCATCTAAGGAGAAGGTTGACGATTTACCTCCTACTTTGGTACAACCCTCCCTAGCAACTCCAGCTACCAACGGTCCTCTTCATGTCAAATGACCGAGCCTTGACACAGTTCTACGACCCCCCCCTAAGGGTGTCATTAGGAAATCGGCTTTCAATCCTCATGCTCGTGCGGCCCAAAACTACAACATTGTGGAAGATCTGGCCCAGGCACCTTCAGCGATGTCAGCCCTTGAAGTCCTTCAGTATTGTCCTGCACAACGGAAGGAATTGTTGAAAGCTATTGGTGGAATTGACCCAACGGATACGAATTTGATAGTCTTTGACTTGGAAGATCACATTCCAAGGTTACCCCCTCAACTTGCGTTTCAAATCCAAGTTGTTGTCTCTGACAAGAACATTTACCGAACTATTATCGATGAGGGTGCCTTGACTTGTGTTATGTCTCTTGCTTGTTGGAAAGCCATTGGATCTCCTCCTTTGAATGAATCACAAAACACTCTTAAAGCCTTCAATGGCTCTGGTTTTAAGCCTTACAGTGTTCTCCCTTCGTTGCCTATCACTTTAGAAGGTAAAACGGTCCAAGTTGAAGTGGAAGTCTTCGACGCTCCCCTTGATTATAATCTTTTACTTGGCCGTAGCTAGATCAATTCCATGCGCGCCGTTGTGTCAACCCTTTTTTGTGTAGTACGTTTCCCTCATCAAGGAAAAGTTTTTGTCGTTGACCAACTTACCTTCTTCAATTCTGATACTCGTACTGGCAACGTGCCGTTTATTTCTAAAACCCCACTGGGTTATGAGAATGTCAGTGTAGGTTTTTTAAAAGACTCCTCCCTTATGGGTACTTTCCCCATTCCACCGCCCGATGTTCCATGCCCGTCAGTTTATTCTATCAACATGATTTCCTCTGTGCCTCATGAAATTCCTACGTCTTCTGACACTTGGATAGTCCCTGACCCTGGATATCATCTTCGTTTCGGTGACGCAATGTCGTTAAGTCCGGTTGAGTCTGTTTATCATGCGATTCAAACGACAACACTTTCTACCCCCTCTCTTGATGAGTTGTCTCCCGATCCTTTTCGAGTTATTTTTCCCACTGACGAGATGATCATTTCCATCATGGAGGACACCCCTTGGGACGATGGACATCATCGTTCCATACTCTTTTTGGAACAACACACTCTTGAGAACTACCAACGGATTTTGCCTACGTCGGCCGTTGTTGTCATCTCGACTGTTCCCGGATCTACACATGACGTGTTTTCCAAAGGGAACCTCAGTAATATCTCTCCCACGATTCCCATTGACATACCCGTTAAACCTGGGATAGTTGAAAATGTTCATATTGGAGCTTCGTGTTCTCCGGATGAAATTGTCACCTATACCTCTCTCTTCAAAGAATTTAGTGACATATTTGCCTGGAGTTACGAAGAAATGCCCGGTATCGACCCTGCCATTGTTGTACATGAGATCAAGACATACCCCGGCGCTAAACCCGTCCAGCAATGCCTTCGTCCAGTACACCCACGTAAAGCAACGACTATCAAGCTTGAGGTTGAATAAATTCTCAAAGCTGGCTTTATTTACCCCGTGTCTTTGACAGAATGGGTTTCCAACCCTGTACCGATTGATAAGAAAGGAGGCAGTATTCGTGTATGTGTTGATTATAGGGATATTAACAAAGCCTGTCCAAAAGACAACTTTCCAACCCCTTTTGTCGACCAGATTGTCGATGACTGTGCCGGAAGTGAAATCTTCTCTCTCATGGATGGTTTCTCTGGCTATAATCAAATTAACATTGCTCCCGAGGACCAACATAAAACTGCTTTTATTTGTCCTTGGGGTACTTTTGCCTATAGGAAACTTCCCTTCGGTCTTAAAAACGCTGGCGTGATGTTTCAACGTGCTATGTCTTATGATTTTCATGATATAAAGCCTATCGTTCAACCTTATTTGGACGATTTACCAGCTCATTCTTTGTGCTGAGTCGATCACCCCACTCATCTCCGAGCCATTTTCGTTCGTTGTCAGTTCTATCATATCCGTTTAAATCCTCATAAATGCATTTTTTGGGTAGAATCTGACCGTCTTCTAGGTTTTATCGTTTCACGTCAAGGAATCTGGGTGGATCCTATTAAGGTTGAGATGATTCTTAATCTCCCTCCTCCTTCTACACTTCGCCAGTTGCAAAGTTTGCAGGGGAAAGAAAACTTTCTTCGTCGTTTCATCCAGAATTACACCGAGATCACTCGTGGTTTTACACGGCTACTAAAGAAAGATTCATAATTCGTTTGGGATACCATTGCCAATAATGCTTTTGAAGCTTTGAAGTTGTCCCTTACGTGAGCTCCGCTTCTCTTTCCTCCTGATTATAGTCGTGATTATTTCCTTTATCTTGCTGCCTCAGAGTACACTATTGGCATGGTTCTCATCCAAGAGGATGATGCGCATGATGAACATGTTGTTTATTACTTGATTCGAAGTCTCACACCCACTGAAATCAAGTATCAACATGTTGAGAAACTGGCCTTGGCTGCCGTTCAAGCTGTCCAACGCTTTCGACATTATATCCTCTCACGGAAAACTACGGTGATTTCTCATTGCAACCCTATGCAACATATTTTGACACGGCAATTGCTCGGGGGCAAATACTCCAAATGGATTTTCATATTCCAGGAGTTTGACTTGGAATTTGATCACGCCAAGTCCAAGAAATCCTTAGTTTTTGCTGAGTTGATATGCGATTTTCCTCACTCTGCCACGGAAAATGTAGCAGTAGATTCATTACCCGATGAATCACTTTTCCTTATTAGCACTGATTATATTTTGGATGGGGATATCATTATATATCTCCAAGCTCAGACTTTTCGGCCTGCTTTGTCTAGTAATGAACGATGTCGCGTACGCTATCAGGCTCGTCAATACATTATCCTCAGAGATACTCTTTACCGTCGGGGAATTGACTCTGTTTTTCGACGTTGTTTGAAGTTTGACGAAGCCGAGAAAGATCTGAATGACTGCCATTCCGGAGCATGTGGTGGTCATATGTCTGGGTATGCTACTGCCAGAAGATTTTACACGCAGGATATTTTTGGCCTTCTTTGTTTAACGATTGCATTACTGTCGTTCAGAAATGCCATGCCTGCCAGACCTACAATCAGAAAATACAGTCACATCCTGCTCCTCTTCATCCTGTGGTCTCAGTTGGTCCTTTTGCGAAATGGGGCATTGATTTCATGACATGTCACCCTCACTCGGTCGGGGGGCATGGTTACATCATTGTTGCTGTTGATTATTTTACAAAATGGGCCGAGGCGATGCTAACATTCGATAATACTAGAAAGAATGCAACCTTGTTTATTTTTAACCACGTTATATATCGTTTCGGTGTGCCCCAAGCTATCATCACTGATCACGGTAGTCACTTTAGGAATTTTATGATGTCTGAACTTACAGAGAAGTTGGGTCTTTGTCATGATAACTCAACGCCTTATTATCCACAAGCTAATGGCCAGGTCGAAGAGATAAACAAAGTTCTTATAACTATGCTTCGATGGATGATAGGAATTCATAAAACAAGTTGGCACACGATGTTGTTTTCGGCATTGTGGGTGTATCCGACATCTGTCAAATCTTCTACTGGGTTTACGCCCTTTCGGTTAGTCTATGGTGTGGAAGCCATTCTTCCTATAGAATGTGAGATACCCTCTCTGAAGCTAGCTATCGAATTCTTACCCAATACCTCTGCTGAAGAAGAACATCTATTGTATCTGATGTGATTAGACGAAACTCGACGTGACGCCACTCTAGTAATAGAAGCCCAGAAGAAATGTGTCAAGGCACAGTATGACAAGCATGTCAAGCTTCATGTTTTCTCTGAAGGTGATCTTGTTCTTCTCTATGAATAGGACCGAGATGTCTTAGGAGCTGGGAAATTTGAACCAATGTGGCGAGGTCCTTATATTTTTCGTCGGGTTTTGGAAAAAGGAGCATATGAGCTGGTCGATTACGATGGTATCCCTTTGAGTGAACCCAAGAATGGGTTGTACTTGAAGAAGTACTATGCATAAGTTATTTGTGCACAAGTACTTGTATTTTTTATGTATCATACTTTGCGTGTGTTACTTTAGTTTTCTTTTGACGTTATCTGGTCTTTGCCCTTATGTGAGGTTGTGTTTGATTGCCAGATGTCGGAGTCTTCACTACCCTATATTGGCTTCGCTGATGGTGCTAGTCATAGTACTCGGAACCTAGCTTCCGCTGCGTGGGCAATCTATGCCCCAACAAATGAACTTATATCTTTACGAGGTGTATGTCTCGGCCGTGCGAACAACAACATTGCAGAGTATAACGCCGTCATTGAATTATTGGTTTATGCTATCTCACTTGGAATTCATCATTTGGTTGTGCGACTTGATTCACAGCTTTTATTACTAAAACTAAGTAATTCGAAGTCCTACTTTGTTATGGGTGTATTTGCGAATTCGCCTCTTGGAACGTTATTTTGATCACATTGAATATCAACATATTCCTAGATGTCTTAATACATTAACAGATGCATTAGCTAATTATGTATTGGACAGACATTTGAATCGTTTATAAATTAAACACATAAAAATTCACACAATATAAAGTAATCCGGTAGAAACCATCTGTATATATATATCAATCAAAAGAGTTTTTACAAAATTTGTCCGAAGACCAAAATGTCAAAAATGGAAGCTTATAGCTTCTACAAAGTCACGTCATGGATGACGATCACGGTAACACACGACTTCTCTAGCAACTCTACGGAGCAGTCAGCTCATAGCTACTGATACCCCTACAGTGTGATGTTGATCGCACCATGGAACCTCTTCCAGAGTCATATCTGGAATATCTGCTGTCAGACCCTCTAAATTCTGTTCCACCACCTGATAATCTTCGGCATACTATGGGGCTGCTGCTGCTACCTCTCCTCGTCGCTGGATAGGAGAAGTGTCAGGAGGTATATACGGTCCAACATCTGTGTTATCAACAAACATTTTGTGTTAGTATTCGGATAAACATATAAAACAAAACATTTGAATATGATAAAAAATTCAAAAAACATTTAAAAAGAGAAAATGCGTGTACTTCTTACCGAGGTCTCCCCACTGAGCGTCCTTAGGCAGTTCTAAATCTGGATCTCCTTGGAAATCCAACCCGGCATACACGTAGTCATCAACCATCAGCATCTGGTGTTGAAGCCAGTCAAAGAAAATATCGTCAAACTTGACGATTGGTCTTGCCACGTGCTGGGCCATGAGCCGACACCACCTCAACATCCTTGGATCCATAGGACCCAGTAGGTTCCACTCAACCTGTAGTCGGAATATGGGGACCCTCTCAAGGAATAAAGACACTAGTAAATATCCATACCCAAATTGTTTTAATTCACCTCATTGGCATTTGGTTAATTGTTTTTTGATACTGCGAAGCACAACATTGGCCCAGTTGAATACTCTAGGCTCAGTACACTCGATGGCGTACTGGAAGTAGCTCTACAATGCCATATGAGGAGCAGAACTCCCAGCCATCCGAGCTATAGTAAAAAGGATCGTGCGGAGGGTCAAGTCTTGTACCCCCTAGATAGAAACTTTTCCCTTTTTCCGTTCAGCCTCAGGTACACAGTATTGATTGCAGTATTCACTCATTTTTAATCCACCGCCTCTACTACTGGTCAGGCTGACATAATACCCACGCCTGGATAATCCAGTCAAGAAGTATATGTCCTCAATGTCTATGGACAATGTATGATCTCCTACATTGAAAACCTGTTGATCTAGATCCCACATATGGATCAAGAACTCTAGTAGTCTGACCTGGGCTCTCATGCCCGGGATGCGAAAGTATTTTAAGAGCCCACAATCTCTCAGTGCAGCTATGGTAGGAGGATGATTCTCTACATTTGCATTATCCTCCTCATGTTCTCGTTCACGCCACTCAAGCACCATGTTTATGGCTATTTATCTACACAAGGAACATAAAGGGAGGATTAATGATTTTGTTCATGATCTGGATCTTTTTCATTGGCTAAATATTTAAAAAAAAATTGAAGTTTGCGGTTCTCGCAGGTGCCCCATTAGCACAGTGTGAGAACCTCGCAGGTGGATTAATTCCCACCTGCAAGAACGTATCATTCTTGTAGGTCCCGTATGGGCTGCCTGCGAGAATGCCTATGCACATGTAAGGTTCAAAAAACCACTTGAAACTGAAAAACTAACCAATGAAATCAAAAATTTAAACCATGAAAATGTCAAGATTGAATGGCTTACCTTAATGTTGCAGATGGCTCATCAAATGATCTCTTGTAGCTCTCACAAATCGACGCCAAATTTGGAGGGTAAAAAAGGGGTTTTGGAGCTCAATAGTGAAAATGTGAAATGATATGGTAAAAATGGTTATTTACTCATTTGATTTACTTTTTACTATGTCATTTTGGGTTTTTTATGCTTATTCATTGATTAAACCTAATTCCTAATATTAAGATGAGTGTAATGACTTGCAGGTGTGATGACGTTGTTAATTAAATACAAGGGTATGGACACATTTTTCTTCACGATGGCGTTTTTTTTTATTGTTTTTATGGTTTTACATAAAACCTCATGTGTCGTTTTTTGTCCGTTATTTCACTTGTAAAAAACATAAGAACGTGATCGAGCATAGTTTTATCACTTTTTCGGGCTCAACAAGGTTATATGAAAAAGGAACCCCCCTGGAGTCATCTTTAAGCTCTTTTCAGACTCTCTAAACATGAAAAGATCGTCGAGCGACCTTGCTATTTTCACGCTCGATAAAGTATTCGAAGTATGCATCTGGTGAGTGATAATTTATCTCTTTTTCAGTCTCGTCCAGACTATTTTATGAAAAAGGAACTGAGAGAGTTCTTTTTTAAGTGTTTTTCCAAACTCTATAATCTTGAAAAACCTTCGAGTTTACTATCTATGGACTCGTTAAACAAACATTAACAGACCCATGATGGGACCGAACTACTCCTTATTAGGGTTTGTTAAACATACTCTGAGGGACTCGTCCGAAAGATGAGCTTATATCAACAAGAATATGTGATCCTCTTCAAGCTTGCATAAAAATAAAGAGGTACTTGCCGGAAATGGTGGGGGGAAATTTGGGAAAGGGATATGTTTCATCTTCGTATTGATTGGCAGTAAGTGTCGCTCTTGAACATGATACTCCCTATTCATCATTTGAAGCCGGTTTGGGAAATCCATTTGTCTCTCATTCGATTTGCTACAAGGTCATTCCCTGTGTCGTCTTTGAGTCAATGTTTCCAAATCATTGGTCGTGTCATTCATATGTTCAAGAGAAGTCCATATGAAACCTATATTGAGTCGGCCATCTGCAGTTATCCATTTCTCTCCGTGTCTTCCTTTCCTGTGTCCAGTCTAATTTACAAAATGCTTTGTTTTACCTTAAAACTCTGTTACTCATTTCATGTCATTGATGGGGGATACCTTAAGGCCCTCATGTGACGAGTTTTGTTCCGTCGACTTCATCTCATTATCCGAAATCAATACTTAGAAATTATTTAGTACCTTGAAGCTTGCATGCCTCAATGGCAAGTTTCCTCGCTTTCGATAGTGGGTTTACCTCATTGACCCCTGATCGAAAGATTCCATCGGATGTTCGACATCAACTCATTTATTCACATTCAATGGATTGTACTATCATACTTTGGGAGTCATTGACATCAATGGTGATTTCCCTCGCACTTGTTAACGGTTTCATCAATGACTGGTAATCAAGTGGTTTCTACCATGTTCGACTTCAACACCTGTAATCACATGGTTAGATTTGTACTTTGGGCGACGAGATTGAAGACCCTAGATATTATCTTTACGATCCAGGTTGCTATGGATTATGTATACTTTGCGACACATAGATCCACTGTGTATGTTTCGTGGCTATGTCGTCTTGATTTGAAATTTCTCGCATAGATCCACAATGTATTCAGGTGGCTATGCTATATTTTGACGGCATGGATCCACAGTGTATGATTGGTGGCCATGACCCATGTCTATGATGTCATCAGTCTATGATATGAGTATGAGAATGCCTACCTCAGAATTGGTATATATGATGTTCTGCAGATGCTTGGGTGTTTGCAAGTTTCCGATTAGATGTGCTCCTGGTTCTTGACACACACATGCAGCTTACAAAGTCTATCGGCTGTCACTAGTTCCAACCTCATACTTTGGGGGGCATTCTATTACCCATAATTTTGGTCGTCATGATGATGTATTGATGATGGTGTACTTATGCTCTTCATTAGAACTTTCTCCTGAGAAAAGTTACCTTCATCTCTTTCCAGAAATCACATTTTTGAGGAAGGTTCACAGGATGCCAATACATTTGCCTGCGAGAATGCATGATTCTCGCAGGCTGCCAATACATTTGCCTGCTAGAATGCATGATTCTTGCAGGCTGCCTTAATCCAGGGTGCGAGAGGTTCGCACTATGTCTAACTACTAGGGTGCAAAATCTTTCTAAAGAAGGGAAAAAGATGAATTCTCGAAGCTTCTAGAAGGGAATCTTCTAGAAGGATGAGATGGCATTCGAACATTTATCTAAGTACTGGATTTCCTGATATTTTGGGATCATTCTTATCCAAGTAACTAATTAATTCTCTCCTATATATTGAGGGGATTCTTATGGAAAAGGTTAGAAGCAAACAAGCAAAAGATTAACTGGAGAATTAGTGTAAAGGATTGTGTGAAGAACTGATGCTACAACAGCTAGAGAAATCCAACAAGTTTATCAAAGGTGGTTGATCTTCTTCATGCAAGTGAGAAAATGTGTGTGTCGGAGCCAAGGGAAATCGAAAGGAAGTTTGCGACATCAAGGCTCAGGTTGTAATATTCACTTTCTATCAATATGATACAGTAATATGTCTCTTTCCCATAAATCTGATTCCATTTTATTGTATAACTCCTTGATCATATACATAGATTAACTGTTGAATATATTGAGTTGTATTCACTTCGATTGGTTTGTATTGTTGTGGTCGTGACTATATAAGAGCATTGGAGCGAAGCGGGAGAAACAAAGACCAAAGGAAGCGATCATAAGGTATGTTCGTAGTTCTTGCCTCCTATTTGATTCAATAGTTAAAATCTAGGGAAAGAGTATTATTCTGTCTTTATTTGTTCTAGATCCAGGTGGATCTAGGGAGATCGGTTTGTGTTCGCACTTACGTATTTATCCAATAACAGTGGGGAATGATATTTTGTGTGCAGTGGGCATAATTAGGCACCTTGGAGGGAATCCTGCATGTTGCATTGTACAACTTTTCGTAGTCTCAGCCTAGCCTAGGATTTCCTTTACGCTGGGTGGATTTTAGTCCCATCTTGCGGGTGACCCACTATTGATAGCTTGGAGAAGCATGGTCTAAGGCTGGGAGGTTCGTGGATGTTCTGCATGCATTCGATGATCTTTTCATAAAATTATAAGTACCAATTCTATGTTAATTGTATGTTGTGTATCTTGCACATGTGTTATAATGTTATGAGTAGTGACTGTATATTTTTGCATGATGTTTTTAAGTATATGTCTGAAGTTTATCAGAATTGTATGTGTTTATTGTCACTTCCACATGAATCTATGTATGAGAAGAATGTTTATGTTTGTTAAAATTTCCATTAGATATATATGTATATTAGAGTTGGACAAAGTTTTTGGATGTTTTTGGTAGCATTACCGTCATGGGATGGTTGTGGACGTTACATGAGGGCATGTCATATCCTTTCTTTAGGGAATTCTTTATCAGTGGCCTAAAAGATGAAATTCGTGCCCATTTTCTCATGGCATGTGCACGGACTTGGTTGGAATCCACTGAATGAGCCAAGGAAGCACAATATATTGTATCCTCCCAGATCCACCAAAACTCCCTTCCTCCTTGCCCTAAACCCACCAATTATGCCCCTCCTACAAATCCCCTCAAGATCCAGAAATTAACCAGGGATGAAATGGATGAACGTCAATTCAATGGGTCTTTGTTATAATTGTGGTGACAAATATTTTCCCGGGCACAAGTGTAAGGAAATTTGTTTTTTTTATGGTTGTGAATGAGGATATTTCTGAAGAAGATGTCATTGTTCTACCTTTGGAGGAACCCACACCGCCATATTATCTGACCCCACCCTTTTATCCACCAGAAGTTGACCCAGTGATTTCACTTAATCTCTCACTGGCTTCTTTGCTCCCCAAACTCTCAAATTAATTCGTTACATCAAAAATAGGAAATTCATCATCCTTGTGGACAGTGGTAGCACCCATAATTTTATCCATCATCGCATTTCCAAAGAAGTCAATTGTCACATCTTTGTCGTCAATAATTTTCAAATCATGACTACCAATGGAAGTTCCATGAAATGTGGGAGACAATGTGAGAATGTGTGACTCCAAATTGGTCAGTATCACCTGAAATCCCATATGTTTTATATAGACATGGGTGGTTGTGACATTGTTCTTTGTGTCAAATGGTTACGCACTCTAGGCCCCATTCTCATGGATTTTAAGGACTTAACCATCAAATTCCAACAGGAGGGACAAAAATATAAGTTCCAAGGCATCACAATAGGCTCCTTTGAGATCATCAGTTCCCATCGCATGGAAAATCTCCTCAAAAAAGTTCTTTTGGGAATTATATCCCAACTTCACTCCATTCATGTTGTTGAGACACCTTTTGTGCATCCTGACCTCCAATCTATCATCTCTTGCCACCAAGTTGTTTTTACCACTCCTAAAGAACTTCCCCCTTCCCGTGGAGTCCATGATCATTCCATTCCTCTCATCATGAACATTCTTTATCCCAATGTTCAGCATTATCATCATCCATTTTCCTAGAAGAATGAAATTGAGAAACAAATTCATGAATTGCTAGAAACAGGTTTTATCCATCCCAGTACTAGCCCCTAATCTTCCCATGTGTTCATGGTACTCAAGAAATAAGGTACTTTCTGCATGTGTCATGATTTCCGCACCCTAAACAAACTCACAATCAAAGACAAATTCCCCATTCCTATCATTGATTACCTCTTGGATGAACTGAGTGGTGCTCAGTAATTTACCAAACTAGATCTATGTTTTGGCTACCACCAGATCCATATGAAATAAGAAGACATTCCCAATAATTCATTCCAAATTCATGAGGGTCATTATAAATTCTTGGTAATTCCCTTTGGATTGTGTAATGCTCCTTCCACTTTCCAAAGTCTTATGAATCATGTCTTCCATCCTTTTCTCTGTCATTTTGTCTTAGTTTTCTTTGATGATATTCTCATCTATAGTAAAACTTATCCATCCCATCTCTCCCATGTGAATCAATTTCTCCATCTACTCTCTAAGAACCAACTTTTCCTCAATCAATATAAATGTGCCTTTGGTGCCTCAAAAGTGGAATACCTAGGTCATATTTTCGGCAAGGATGTTGTCTGAGTAGATCCTGAGAAAATTGAACTATGTAGGATTTGCCTCGCCTTAAAACTCTTAATATATTTTGTAGTTTTATAGGCTTAACAGTCTATGATAGGAAGTTTGTTTGGAATTATGTAAAAATTTCATCTCCTCTCACTTATCTCCTTAAAAATAATGCTTTCACTTGGACTTCAGTTGTGGATCATGCCTTCTAAGACTTGAAAGATGATATGTTCTTGACCCTTGTCCTATCACTTCCAGACTTCACAAAGACATTTGTATTGGAATGTGATCCTTCAAGGAAATGAATTGGGGTCATCCTCATGCAAGATGGTAGGCCCTTGGCCTTCACTAGAAAACAAATTTCAGAGCGACATTTGGGCAAATCGATTTATGAAAAGGAAATGTTAGTTATTCTTCATGTTGTGTATCTCTAGCATCCTTATTTATTGGGTTAGCATTTCCAAATCAAAATTGATCATCAGAGTCTCAAGTATTTCCTGGAACAATGAATTCCATCACCGACATAGAAAAAATGGGTGACCAAGCTATTTGGATATGATTATGAGATAATTTACAAGAAGGGAAAGGAAAATGTAGCAGTTGATTCTCTTTCTAGGAAATATGAAGAGGACGGATCCCTTTTCTCCCTCTCCTTCATTGTACCATATTGGCTCCAATTTGTTCATCAGGAATGGATGCAAGACCCCAAAATTTCTATTTTTCTCCACCAATTGCAACACAATTCTTCAATTTCTCCAAGGTACTCTTGGCACAATGAATAGCTTCGCTACAAAGTTCATTTGTATCTATGCAGGAAATCATAAAATTTCTATTGTGCTCCACCAATTGCAACACAATTCTTCAGTTTATCCAAGGTACTCTTGGCACAATGAATAAAATCGCTACAAAGTTTATTTGTATCTATGCAAGAAATCCCAACTTGAATCAACAATGATTTTTGAACTTCATGCCTCACCCACAATCGGGCATTCGGGGTTTACCAAAACATATTAATGGGTCAAATATTATTTTTTCTAGGATGGTATGAAGAAGGAAACCCACACATTTGTGGTTGAACGTGAGGTCTGTTAATGCAACAAATTAGAAAATTTTAAAGCTTTGTGAACACTCCAACCACTTCCAATTCCCCCTACTATTTGATGTGATATTTCTATGTATTTCATTGCGGGATTACCTAAATCAGGAAATAAGTCAGTCATCCTGGTGGTTGTATATCATCTCTCTAAATATTCTCATTTTTGTGCACTTCAACATGCATTCATAGCATACATAGAGGATAAAATATTCATGAATAATATATTCAAGCTTCGTGTCATGCCTAATTCTATTATCTTTGACAGAGATCCCACTTTCACCAACAATTTTTGGCAAGAATGTTTCAAGATATAGGGCACCCAATTGCATCTCAGCACTGCATATCACCCCCAGACGGATGGCCAGAATGAAGTTGTCAAAAAGTGTTTGGGAATATATTTGAGGTGGTTTTCATCTGAGAGGAAAAATCGATTGGCTCAATGGTTAACCCTCGTTGAATGGTGGTACAACACATATTACCATACAACTACTCGCATGACTACTTCTAAATTCATCAATGGCCAAAATCCCCCATTGGTTCTCTCATATATGCCAGGGGTCTTGAAGGTTCAGGAGGTTGAAAAAAATCCTATAGTCCAAGAGGCTATTATTCATGCCCTCAGGGCCAATTTGGTCATGGATCGGAATTGGATGAAGTAGAAATCATATCAAGGTCATTCTGAATGATAATGTTTTGAAGGGGACCATGTGTTTCTTCGAATACAACCTTATAATAATAATTCACTCAAAGATGAACATTGTCAGAAACTTGCGCCCAAAATTTATGGTCCTTATATAGTGCTCAAGTGTGTGGTATCGGTGGCCTAACAGTTAGCTCTACCCAGTAAGTCGAAGCTCCATCCTTTTTTTCATGTTTCTTTCTTAAACAAGGTGATTGAACTAAGTTCCAAACTCAAACTAGTCTCCTTGATTTTGATGAATAAGGTTACCTCTTGTTGCAACCATAAGCTATCTTGGCCCAATGAGAGTCTGGTCTCCTTCAATGCACCATCAAGGAAGTATTATTCCAATGGAAATATACAACTCTAGAATATGCCACCTGGGAGTTGAACACCATTCTAAAACAATTTCCTCATCTTAAGCCTTGAGGACAAGGTTGTTCTTCAAGGGGGAGGACATGTTAGGGACCTAACCTCCCTAACCCATCACGTAGGTAGAATAATATAATTCCATTTAATAAAGGCCAATATTAATAATGCCTATCAATAAGGAAGAATAAGTCAAATGTAAGAATACATAATAGAAGGTTCCACTTCTAGAAGGATCTTCCCCTAGATTGTTCTTTTGGATAGATAGATTTTGTATAAATAGGAGTAGAGGGTATGAGAATTATTGTCTTGGATATTATTGTATTAGAACTCTGCTCTGTTGGAGGTTTCCCCCTCGAAGAGGTAAGTGAACATCGTTATCATTAATCAAGGTTCTCTTTTTGGTGTTTTTTTGGTATTACTCTGGTATTGTTCTGGTTATATCATTGTTTATCTGTCATTTCTATGATAAAATATTTATGTTATGAATACTATTTTATGTTGGGAATACTACACATGATCCCCCTATGATTATCTCTCCTCATCAATGTTTCTTTCTATCCCCCTTTGACATCAATGGAAAAGGGTATCACCCCTTGGGGATACTCCCCTTGTCTTCATGCCTTTGTTCTTTCTCTTCATATTTGACCCAAGGTTAACTCCCCTTGTCAATATGTCTCCTCCTGATATTGTACCTTATCTAACCAATCATGGGAAAAAGGAATATCTCCCCCTGTGGGTATGTATCCATGTTTGTATGCTACTAATCTTCCTTTCTGGATCTCTCTCTCTAATGATTTTGCTTCCCTTGAATTTTTTGTAAGATGTAGATCAATGTAGGGATACCTGTATATGTTTCCTTTCCTCTCTCTCCCAGTGTTGTTTATTTTCCATTGGTGCTTCCTCTTAAATTTTTCTAACATATATAAAAGCATTTGAAGTTTAATTTATTCATTTACTTGTCATGTTCACTTGACCATACTATTAAAAAATGTCATTTTGATGATATATCTTATGTTGATGGTTTTTGTTTCCCTGTTTTGTTGTGCCTATCACTGCATGCCTTTCTGATTCCAACTAATTCCACTGATTCCAATTGTAAATATACTTCTATGTATCTTCTTTAACCGATGATATCTATACCTACTAAGAATCTCATGAATCCATATCTATCCACATGTCACAATTTGTTCATAATCCTGCTACTGAACTATCCACAATACCAACCCATCTGTCATTGTACTATTCTGAAGACTTCTCTTGGATATACTACAACTGATCATCACATGTTTCTATTTATAAGACTAAATCAAAATATGTCCACTAATCTGATCTATCTTATCATCAAACTATGCATGTATGGAACAACCTATACTGAAGATATGCCTTCCCGAATACATACATGCAATACAATCATAAACATTTTCCTTCCAATTGATACTTTTATGGGAACACTACTTCTCAACTATTAAATATGTTACTTTGTACTTTTGTTATCTGACTGCTCCGATTATGTCTCTGTAAAACACTTCATACTACTTAAAAATATGGTTCTCTTATATGTAGTGTCTACTGCATGGAATCCCCCTATTCAACATACATATTTACTAGGAGTCTCTAAGTTGGATGGCTCAAGAAAATACCCTCTTTGATACAGAGTAATCTTCCTCTTCGTCTATAGACTCATCATCTTTATGAAATCTGACTTATTCCTTTCTTCCTGTGGATTGATATTGCACTACAAGTCCTGAAAGTACAATCTCTTGAACCTATTTTTTATTCACCTTCTCTTCTTTTATTTCTCATACTATTGCAAATCCTGCGATCTATAGGACCTGGTATTTATTCACTTGTTCTTATTGTTTTTCATTTATTCTGCAAACCTTCCTATGTCTTCCATCTTTCGTTTTCCCTATAGATTTGTCTTCATCTTGTACTCTTTCCAATCTTAAGATTTTGAATTCCGGATGTCCTTCATTCTTCTGATCTTCCTTTGATTTTTCTTGTTTTCTATTTGAAAACTTATTATATATGATATCATTGTTCTTTCTCAAATAAGTATCAATCATGCTTCTACAATCACGAGCTATGTGTCCATAGTTGTGGAATTTATAAATTTCAATGTTATGTGGGGCCACATAAGCATTTATTTCTTGAACATTTCTTCCATAAGCCCTGTAATTTGCAACCTTATGTCCAAATTTAGTACAATAAAAACAATGACCATAAAAGAAATTTACCACTACTAAATATGACCAAATTTGCCACACTTTTTCGTTGCTATTGTGACACTTATTCATTGCACTTTCCAAGGAATCATTTTTTTTTTCGTGGATATTTTTTCCTTGCTATATCGACAAAGAAGAACTCATCTTGGAAATAACCAAGAAAAATGGATGCCATGTGACATTCGTTTGTTTTCCTGAATAATTTTATTTTTTTATTTTTTTACAAACATCTGTCTATATAGCAACAAACATCTATCTATATAGTGACGTAAGTACATGGAAAAATTATGCAGGCCCCCTCCCTCAATCAGGTTTTGCTCAACCTTTCAGTCTAGGATCATTCACAATCGGGAGACGAATCGGCTCTTCGGTCCCTACTGAGCCCCCAAATCTTGTACACAGGTCCTTAAATTTTCATGTGTAGGTCCAAGGATGAACCCATGGGCTCACACTAAGCCCCTTTCTTCCTTTAAATCAAATTTGGCCTTTAGCCACTTTTCCTTCAGCGACAATAGCATGTGACCAAGGGTTCTGACCAAGCACCAAGCCAAAAGGCACTATTTTGGCACTTTCATCCTTCGACGATCTCTCTTCCTTATCCCTCAACTCCTTTGAATGTGAGAATCTTGAAAAGTGATGAAATGGAAATAGGCCACAAGATTAACGACTCTCAAGCACTGAGATCAACAACTCAGGTTCTTTCCTTTTGGCCTTTGACGGTTTCTGACCACATCCAAACACACACAACACTCGCAAAGTGTCGATCTCTAAAAAGGAATATCACACGGCTCCTAATTTCCCACCAAATTGATGGCTCTACACCTCTTTCGCAAATCCTGGCTTCATTGATTTCTCCACAATGCCTTTTCACAAATTTCCTGAATTGTCGAATTGATGAATATGCCCAAGTGTCAAATCGATGGTCCTCAAGCTCCGAAGATTGATGGTTCATATTATTTTCTTTCATCCTTCGGTGATCTATGACCACTTCCAATACACACAACACTCTCAAAGTGATTATCGTCCAAAAAGGAAGATCAGACGACTCTGGTTCTCCCCATATCAACAGTTGATATTACAAAATCGTACTTCAACATTCAACGATTTTTTTGGTCATCAATTGACACAAATTCTTGTATTCCCTGACGTTGAAAATTTGAAAAAGTTCTCCTTTCTCCACATGTCCCCTTCTTGATTGATGGTTAGGATTCCATCGGGACTTAAAAAAAATTCTCTCTATCTACATGACGATTCAATTTTGTTGAAGTTCCATGTCCTCGAACTAAGGGATCTGTCACCATGTGTTCTCATCCAACAGATGGATAGGATTGAATCGATCCTTCGTGAGTCGTCAAAAATGTTGTAATCGATTTTCTCTGGAGTGCCGAACTTCTGGACCTTCGGATCTGCTGCCACCTGTCCCTCCTTTGATCAACGATGCACTT
The DNA here is from genome assembly GCA_009831015.1 of Picea engelmannii. Lineage (NCBI taxonomy): Eukaryota > Viridiplantae > Streptophyta > Pinopsida > Pinales > Pinaceae > Picea > Picea engelmannii. The sequence goes on from ML780306.1 coordinate 1,463,614, forward strand.
TCTTAATGCACCTCTTGCAGATCCTTTAGAGTATTAAATAACTATGGTAAATATTCCTTAGGGTATTCAGTAACTATGATGTGCACTCCTTGCAATTTTCCTTCTTATATTCATAATGGTTCTAATGTGCCCACCTGACACTCTCTTACCTGAAATCACCACAGAGTTCAAGTGCACTCTTTTAACTAGATTCACAGTTTTTTCAATCACTCTGGTGTGCACTCCTTGCACAAGCCTAAAATCCCAAAATTGTAGGACAACTGAGAGGGGGGGTGAATCAATTGTTAATGTGCTTAAACAATTATGCTTCTTTTAAAATCTTTGCAGAAACACTGAGGGACAATCACAATAGTGCAGGGAAGTAAACAATATCATATTCAACATCAGTCACACACATGTGATACACAGAGATAGATATTTCCCGAGGAAACCCATAAAGGGTAAAAACCTCTTTTTCTTTATATGATAAGTAATAGTTACATTCTTTACATTATCATACATATGAGCACCAACTCATAATGAGGCTACAACCTCTATTTTTCAAGATGCTACTTGATGAGAGCACCAACTCTCTGTTTTCTCTAGCACCCACTAGAAGGAAGCACCAACTAGAAGGAAGCACCAACTCCCTGGTTTCTCTAGCACCAACTAGAAGGAAGCACCAACTCCATGAGTGTTTCCAGCACCAACTGGATGGAAGCACCAACTTCCAATCATACAGGCACCAACCTATATAACAGAGAACAAGAGTTCTCCCTTGCACCACCCTACCACCCTGGTTTCTTTGGCTGCAACCAGATGGAAGCTACAACTCCCTGTGTTCAAGAACCCACTTGAACCTATGAGGACAACAGTCCTCCCTAGCACCTCCCTTCCACCCTGAAATATAAATCTTTGCTACTGAAATTATTACAGTGATATGATGTTCAACAATGGCTTAACAGACTCATCACTATTCTATTGCATTTCGTTGCTCTGTCTGCCTCATTTCCTTTCTGCACAGATGACTTCCGATGTCTATTCTTCTACTTTTTATGCTCTGTGCGCCATGTACATTCACTGCACAGTTCCTCTTCCGTGCAATTCAGCTGCTACACTCTTCTCCTTCTTTACACATGAATCACCTTCACCAACAACAACCACAGCAAACTCCAATAGCAACCACCACCGCCACCCCATCTCTTCTCTGTATCATGTATTTATATCTTCTCTGCACCCTGTGCATGCAATGTTCGCAATGCCTCTGCATGTTAACTCCGCGCCGATATCCTCCACCTCTCGAGTGATCTTCATGATCATCATGGTAACTCTTTAGCTTCTCTGGTGGTTTTCCCACGCGTTCAACATCACTGTATGTTGTACTGAGATTCCTCAGCCTCTCTGGCAGTTTGAGACTCTTCGTCTTCTCTGTGACAGTCGAGCTCACCTTCTCTGTTTTAGTTACAGACTTCAATGCTCATCCATCTGCCAATCCATTCTAAGAATAGTCTTCCTTCACTAGACGAAGCTTGGAGACTCTTCATCTCCTCTGGTGATCACATAGAGGTCTCTTCAAATTCTCTAGAAGACATCATCAATGGTTTCTGGCAGTTTGAATGCGTCGTGCATCAATATCCATCCGATCTTGTTCAAATTCATCTGCACCGTTGGATATGCAGCGAGCAAATCTGGACGGCCAGAATCTGTGCTCCCAGATCTACGGTCAGGATTGGATTCCGGAGCCCCCCTGGCATTNTAAATCACCCAGATCAACGACGCTCAAGCGATTCTGAACCCTCCTTGCCTTTCTGCCTTTAATATGGAGGGGGGTCCGGAATGGTGGGGTATCGAGGAAGGGCCCCATTCCTGTCGTGTCACCTTTTGTATCGTTCTCCTCCCCACCTGTCGTCTGTTCTCCACCTGACCATGTGCCAAGGCTCATTCCCTTTATCCCCTCCTTGTCTTCCAACATCTGTTCATATCCCAATCACCGAAACTCTGAAGTGGTGTAAATCTGCTGACGTCACACGTGGAATGACACGTGTTGAATACTACCACGTGTCACTCTGATTCATGACTTACATGTGCCTGAAATGTTGAATCATTCTGACACTTGTCATTACCTTATTGTGACACGTGTTCCTAGCTGACGTGGTATGCTGACGTGAGTCGGATCGATGGTGCAGATCACATCTTGATATGATGACTGCGATTAAATCACAATATCGGATATCGCGATTTTAAGATTCCTGTGGTTATTATTCTTTGACCTCTTCAACTCTCGATCCGCGAAACTCCGAAATGTACTGAGATCAATAGTCCAGATCAGACCTTGATTCAACGGCTGCGATTAAGTCGCGATTTCGTATATCGCGAAATCGAGATTTCTGTGGATGATATTACTTGACGTCTCCAACTCTCGATCCCCGAAACTCCAACATGGACTAGAATCAACAGTCCAGATTCAACCTTAATTTGACGGTTGCGATTAGATCGTGATTTCATATATCGCGATTTCGAGAGGTTAGGGAACATCGTTCCTTTGACTCTCCAGTCAGTGAACTGACGATCTATCCCCATGTGTCCTGCTTGAAGATGGACATTCCTCCTTCTTTTAGGATTTTGTGATCCCTCTAATCCTTTCACTTTTAAAGAACGTGCAGGTTCTCCTCGATCCAACGGTGGTCGGATCCTATGCTCGTATCTAATGCCCAAGATCTATCCTCCTCTTCTGCACGCTCCTCTTGTCTACATTGAGATCTGACGGTCATCGGGAATTTGGGATGAGATAAAACGATCACCGACGCTTCTCCTCCAAGCTTAAACATCCTTCTTACTTGGAAGAATTTCTAAGTGTCAAAGGCCTTGACCTTTAATATGTCTATGATCCTAAGTATGCTATTTCCCTTGAGCTTTAGTCATGAGTTAACCTCATCCCTGGTGCACACCTACGCACTGCATTTGACTCTGCACTAATTCCTCCTGAGATTACGTTGTTCCTATTTGTCCATTGATGCACACTCTGATCCTGCCATCTTCACTGTTGTACTTGCCATCAATGACAAGCATACGCTACCTGTTAAACATTTGCCAACAATCTCCCCCTTTGGCATTGATGGCAACTAAGGCACCCAAATTCTTTTCTCCCCCTTTGACATCAATGTCAAAGAAGAGACATGCTCCCCCTGAGCTATTGCAGTAATTTTAGGAGGCATTAGATATTCAAACAATACGCAACTCCCCCTAACAAGATGGACTCGTTAGGTGTGAAACAAAATGACACCTAGCTTCTATCTGAGATATTCAAACGGTGTCTTGGCTAGGGGCTTAGTAAAGATGTCTGCAATTTGTTTTGTAGTGGGAATGTAATGGAACTGAACAATCTGATTAGTGACCTACTCTCTCAGAAAATGATATTTTATGGGAATATGTTTTGTCTTGGAGTGGAAGACAAGATTTTTAGACACACTGATGGCACTAGTGTTATCACAATGAATTGGGATCGGTGCAGTGTATTTTACCTCTAAGTCTGC
>ML780306.1:1473648-1496321 GCA_009831015.1 Picea engelmannii
CCTTTTGTATCATTCTCCTCCTCACCTGCCATCTGTTCTCCACCTAACCGTGCACCAAGGCTCGTTCCCTTTAGCCCCTCCTTGTCCTCCGACATCTGTTCATCTCCCAATCACCAAAACTCTGAAGTGGTGTAAATCTGTTGATGTCACACGTGGAATGACACGTGTTGAATACTGCCATGTGTCACTTTGATTCGTGACTTACATGTGCCTGAAATGTTGAATCAATCTGACACTTGTAATTACCTGGTTGTGCCACGTGTTCCTAGCTGACGTGGTATACTGACGTGAGTCAAATCGACGGTCCAGATCACTTCTTGATCTGACGGCTACGATTAAATCGCAATATCGCATATCACGATTTCGGGATTCCTGTGGTTATTATTCTTTGACCTCTTCAACTCTCGATCCGCAAAACTCCAAAATGTACTGAGATCAACACTCCAGATCAAACCTTGATTCAACGGCTGCGATTAAGTTGCAATTTCGCATATCGCGAAATCGATATTTCTGTGGATGATATTACTTGACATCTCCAACTCTCGATCCCCAAAACTCCAACATGGACTGGAATCAACAATCCAGATTCAACCTTAATTTTACGGTTGAGATTAGATCACGATTTCAGATATCGCGATTTCGAGAGGTTAGGGAACATCGTTCCTTTGACTCTCCAGTCAGCGAACTGACGATCTATCCCCACGTGTCCTGCCTGAAGATGGATGGTCCTCCTTCTTTCAGGATTTTGTGAGCCCTCTACTCCTTTCACTTTTAAAGAATGTGTAGGTTCTCCTCGATCCAACAGTGGTCGGACCCTGTGCTTGAATCTAATGCCCGAGATCTATCCTCCTCTTTTGCGTTCTCCTCTTGTCTACATTGAGATCTGACGGTCATCGGGAATTCGGGATGGGATCCAATGATCACCGACGCTTCTCCTCCAAGCTTACACATCCTTCTTACTTGGAATAATTTCTAAGTGTCAAAGGCCTCGACCTTTGATCTGCCTGTGATCCTAAGTACACTATCTCCCTTGAGCTTTAGTCATGAGTTAACCTCATCCCTGGTGCACGCCTACGCACTGCATTCGAAACTGTGTTAATTCCTTCTGAGCTTATGTTGTTCCTATTTTTCCATCGATGCACACTCTGATCCTGCCATCTTCAGTGTTGTACTTGCCATCAATGACAAGCATACGCTACATGTTAAACATTTGCCAACAAAAACTACTCAGAATCTACATATAGAGAAATCTATATAACTCCTGCAAATGAAACCTATTTCCATACATCTATAATAAACATGAATAAATATAGAAAAAAACATTCAAAGAATAACCATTCATCACACATAAGAACACAGACACCTCATATGCAGGAAAAAATGCTTTTGTACAAATATGGTTTTACAAAGGTTGGACTGCAACAGAGTCTCAGCTCTTTTACTCCTCTCTTCTCTTTATCTCTCTCCACTCGCTCATCAACCAACTCATTCTTACTAATTAATTTTGATACAAGAGAAATTTTACAAAAGAGGGGCTCCTTGAGCCTTCCCTCCAACTACTTGCATTTAATTACATTCAATTACAATCAATGGACACCTAGTATGAACTAGGCCTAAACCTATCTACCTGTCAGGAATTAAAGGAAAATTCACAGGAAACCTATACAAAGGCACATGGATCGGCTTCTTTGAGCCTTACAACATTTAATACATCTAATTTTGCACTTAAAATTTTAAATTTAGGCACAAAATGAGAGGACTGGAGCCTCTCTTCCCTTGAAATTTGTTCCTCCTAGTGCATTGATGCATTGGCTCATTGATGCATTGGCGTGTTTGATGATATGGAGCAATTCTCCTGCATCACAAAACACAAATGATAAACATTTGTTGCAGTAATTTTTTTTTTTTTTTTTACAAACATTTGTCTATATAATCACAAACATATGTCTTTATAGTGACACACATCCATATATATAGAAACAAAAATCCATCTATATAGCAAAACAAATCCATGGAAAAACACAAATGATAAGTTTTGTTTACGACAAGAATGTTATATTTTCCACGTTTTTTCGTCGCTATAGCGACGAGGACTGTAGGTTTAAAAAACAATTTGCATGTCGACCACCAACCCCAACCCAATTCACTTTGATTTTAATCTTTTCAAGGAATCCTTGCAAAGTGAGGCTCTAAACAAGGAATATTTAATATTTATAGGTGAGTGGAGTTCCCTTATTTGAATACCATGTTGTGGTGAATACCACTCCTTTGGAAATATTAAGCTACATCCTCCCTTAGAAGCCTTAGGGTTTCCTCAAAATGAGCAATGCATTTCATCTATTTTTATTCTAAGATGGGTCCCACTTACAAATTTGAGATGAGAGACTCATTGATGGTTATGATCTCTTCTAGTTTAAGGGCTTCAGCCTTGACTCAGAGAGGCATATTTATCTCTTCTTCCCTATATTTTTTCAATTTATCTTCTCTCAAATCCTCATGTTGAATCCAATACGATAGTGCCCTGAGTTGGAAATCCCTTGCATATGGGTTTGGATTCTATTTGTAAGAATGTGGGAGGAAAATTTTGTGTAGATAAAATTCACGCAATCTATCCCTCATTTCTTCATCATTATCTTGACATACACCAGCAAATTCTTTTGGGGTCTCTATCTTAAATGTAACCTATTGCACTAGACTCTGGATTTGAAATTTATACCACTACTCTCTAAGAAAACGGTTGTGAACTTTGGTTATTTTCCTATATCTCATCACATATTTTTAAAGCTAGGCCATTTTGGTTATGGATACCTTCATTATCGTTTCCTGGTAAATTTGAGCAGTCAAATCCCTCTTAGTTCTTTCCAATTATTCCTTCAAATTCTTGTTTTTCATTCATAGTTTCTTATTACTATTAACTCCTTGCATTCTCATGATTTGAAACTTTTCTTATAGGTGGTGGATTTTTTTCTCCACTCCCTTTGTGATTCCTTATACCTTATTTCCCTTGTCCATATTATTTTTTTCTACGCTTTTACATTTGAGGGCCTCATCCTTGGCTAATTCTAATCCTCTTAGAGTGAGTTGCAAGATGGATTATATAGGTTCCATTGTCTTTTCCTCCTTAGGTTCCCCTAATGGGATTCATGTAGGAATGGGAGTCCTCCACATTTACTATGGAAGAGGATATTGGGGTGATTAGTTTAGGAGTTTCTTGGGATCTAGTCTTATCTCTCCTATAGAACTTCCTACTTTCGCTTTGAATTGTGGTTTTCTCCCTAATATTAAATGGGTTGCTTGGAAATGTACTTAATTTAATTAGGGTGGAATCCACTTCCTTTTATATGGCTTATACCTTGAATTTATTTTGATATTTATTTTTCATGGAGGTACCTATCTTGCCTTGTTTCTTATTCCTCCTGTTATCCCTCTTAGGGATTGGCTCTTGAGCAGACTATTGATATTCCATAAAGGCCTATATCTCCATATCCACAAAGTATTCCCACGATACCCTAAGATTATATACTTCTAAGGAATCACAAACTACTAGCTTGATGAGGGCATGATGTTCTAGTGCCTCATTCTTACCTCTACCTTTTTTCTCATCTTTCTCAGGGACTGCAAGAGAAAAAACGGGATACATAAATTTTGTTTAGGTTTTTCATGAAATAAATGTCTTAGATGGTGTAAAAATACGAAGTTATATGCATAGACAAAACTTAGTCTTCCATCACAAGTAATATATATGAGAAAATGGTATGCCACTTTAGGCCATGGATCTAGCAAGAATTCCCTCTTCACCCCATTCTTGTCCACTACAAGATAACCATAGTTGATAAAGGAGATGAATTCGTAGTTGATAAGAGCTTAATATCTTACAATCTCCTTTATCGACTATCGACTATGAATTCATCTCCTTTATTTACATTTATATGTGATTGATTGTCTTATATGTGAGGAATTGGTTTAATATTGGAAGCCTTTTTAGAAGATAATGGACCACATGAAAAGTGTTCAGAAAGGAGATCATTACCTACAATAAAAGGAATACTCTAGAAGATTCTATAATTGAATGTGGGGACTTTTTCGAAGTAAATTTCAAGTAATGAAATTTGGTCTAAATGCTAGTTTTGAACCATTTGAAGATGATCATAGCTTCAAATCATGATATGGAGCAAGAAATACAATGGATGGGCACTGCAAAACATATAACAAACATAACTTTTGATATAAATGATTGAAAATTGAGACCTTTATTTAGGGAAATTAGTAATTCTCTAGATGATATTTCCAAAAGCCATCCATCATGTCCTCCATCCCTCTTTTTCACATGCAACTATAAAATATGCACCCAATTATCAATTACTAATAGAATAAAACCAATGAGATAACTAGACTATAAAAAACATGTCAAAACCCCTACCTTATCAATGTACTTTCATCGGGTTCATCAGCCCATACAAATTGATAAGATTTTTCCACGAGTTACATTTCCATTGCTAAGACCTGCAGAAATCATCCAAAACAAAATTTTTATATGAGTAAATAATATGTAATAAAATAAAGAGGCATTTAAACATGTAAAAGACTTTAGAAATACTAAATTTGAATACCTTAATGAGCTTCTCTTTGTTTTGAGAATAGGTTATTCTCTACTGAATAGGGACAATCATGTGAAGGTGGAATCTCATATGGCCCCTCCCCCCCTCACATTGCTCTCAATTCCCCATACCCAATAAATGATTTCTTTTACATAGAAAGCATATAAACATTCATGCATAAGTAGGAAAGTCATCAAAACATATAAACATATAAAAATTCATGCATAAGGAGGAAATTCATATAAACATTCAATCATATTAATAGAGATAGTCATAAAAATGAAAATGTGTTGAACCTGCACAAAATAGATCTAGCTAGGAATTGACATACACAGTTGCAGATAAAATATGATAAAAGAGAAGCAGGAGAGAAATAATGGAAGAATTATCATTAACCAAATGAATGAATGATAATTTAAACATGATATACTCTGTATAAATCAACCAATGCACACTAGAGGAGAAGCCAATGTGCCATAGTGGTGGTCTAGAGTGATCTGGATGCACACCAACAATAAAGGGAGTAAATTTCCACCTAGTTTAGTCTCTCAAGAAGTCACAGGAGTGAACTTCCACCTAGTCTAAGTTAACTAGTCTATCAGTCTTCAGCTAACTAACTAAAGTAGAGTGAAGTGAGGAGGAGATCAGGGAATCATGAGTAATGCACTAGTCTATTGATGATCCCAAGGACAATGCACATTAGTTGGTGATGATCCCAATGTTGCTTGGTGGTAATCTCAATGTGGTATCTAGACTCCACTCAACTGATCAAACTAAAGTGTGAACTAAAGAGAATATTCTCCTAGAGGAATATTCTCCCTAAAATATAGGAGACTGAATAATGACTAATAAACATAGGGAAAACCTTAGGAAAAATAAATCGTAGATGTGTGTGAAGTATCTCCAACACCCCCCCTAAACATCACTATGGTCAAAATAAAGAATGGGTCTCGGCAACGAGGCCATGTTAGGTACCCAAATACAAAAGATACACTGAAATAAACTAGGAAAGAGGGAAAACCTTATGGGAAAAACACCCCCTCAAAGTACAATGTATGTAAAAAGAAGAACTAACAGTAGCTAGGAAACTATGTCCTTCACTCCATGATGACTGTGTAGAGAATGAAAATTCTTCTCAGTGAAGGTCTTGGTAAAGATGTTTGTATTATGTTCTGCTAAAGGAAAAAATTGTAGTTCAACGATCCCCTTGTGTACTAAGTCCCAGATGTAGTGCATGTGGATATCGATGTGATTCATCTGCTGCCTCTGAACTAGATCTTTGTAGAACTTTAGAGTGCTCTGGTTATCACACTAGATGATGATCAATCGATGAAACTAAATGCCCAACTCACTGAGAAAATTTTGTAGCCGCATAGCCTAAATGGTTATGTTAACTACCCCTCTATACTCTACCTCGGATGAAGATAGAGCAATAGCATCATGTTTCTTTCTCGACCAATAGATAGGCCCAAAACCAAGAGTGAGTGAGTAACCATATGTGGACTTGCGATCAATGTTATCGCAAGCACAGTTAGAATTAGTCAACCCGATGAGGTCCAATGTAGATTCCTTTGGATAGTGAATCTGAAAGGTGATGGTTCCCTGTACGTATCGAAGGATACACTTTCTAGCCTTCCAATGTAGCTCATGAAAATCCTGCATGAACCTGGAGACTGCTCCAACTGCATAGGAGAGGTCTGGTCTAGAGTGTGTGAGATACAAAATTCTCCCCACTAATTGTATGTAGAGTGTGTTGTCAACCAATGGAGTTTCCCCTCCATCCTCAAGTCCGAATCCTGATAGGAAAGGAGTCGGGGAATACTTGTATTTTCTCATGTGAAATCTCTCAAGGAGATATCATTCATACTTGGCCTGAGACAGTTTGATTCCTCATGCATCCTAACTGATCTTGAGTCCAAGGAAGAAATATAGTGGACCCATGTATTTCATCAATAACCTGTCATGTAGAATCCTCTTGACTGCATCAATTGTTGAAGTTGAGAAACCGATGATCAACAAATCATCAACATACAGAACTAGGAGTAGAAGTGAATCAGTCATCTTGATCATGTAAACATTCAGGTCTAACTTATAATGTACAAATTTATATGAAATCAGGTAGGAGTCCATCTTGGAATTCCATGCCCTTGGAGCCTTATTAAGGCCATAAAAAGACTTCTTCAGTCGACATACCAAAGATGAATCATGCATAAATCCTTGGGGTTGTTCCATATAGATATCCTCAGAGATATCAGCATGAATAAATCCATTCTTCATGTCCATCTAATGAACTTCCCATCCCTTAGTTTCTGCAATGGAAAGTTTTAAATGTATGGAATCCATATTCACTACTGGAGTGAAGGTCTCATCATAGTCAATTCCATGCACCTGTTGAAATCATTTGGAAACTAGCCTGGATTTGTATCTGCTAATTTTTCCATCCACTGTGCTCTTGGTCCTGTAGACCCATCTGCACCTTACAAGTTTCCTTCCTAAAGGAATGGGAACCAGATCCCAAGTATGGTTCTCGAGGAGAGAGTTATACGCCTCCTTCATGTTGGATTCCCAAAAGAGATTTCCAACATCCTCTCCATAAGACTGTGGATATGAAAACTGAACCAAGAAAAGATGCTTGGGTAGAAATGGTTCAGTGGAAGTGAGTGTAAGAGGAGGCTCCTCAAAATCAGATTGAGTCCTCCTAGTATCAGTTGGATCCCCAACAAGATCCCCTACATCCTAAAGAGTAGTTTGGGCCCACTTAGGCCTTGGATCTAGCTCTACATAAGCATCTAGATGCACTGAATCTGCATCTGACTGTACTAACTCTGTATCTAGATCATTTGAATCCTATGAATCACAACTCTCATATGAAGAAGATTTGGCATGTGCATGCTCATCATCTCTAATAGGTGGAAGAACAAAGGTGTATGCATGTGATTGTTGAGGTACGTGTGAGACACTTTCCTTGAATTGGACACTACACTCAATGATGATCTGGTCCGAGGAAATATCAATGAGTTTATATCCCTGCACACCATCAAGGTATCCAACAAAGATACACTATGTTCTATGTGGATCAAGTGGCTTCCTCTTCTAAGAGGGAATCCTAGCCCATGCATCTGAACAAACAATACAAAAGTGGGTGAATTTTGGTTTGAGGCCTTTCAAAGACTCAGAGGGAGTTGTAACCTTTATATATCTATGGGGAGATCTGTTTTGGATGTGTTATCACTAGGAATCACCTTTAGATTGCATGAAAGGCAAGCCAAGTACCCATCAGGTTATATGTAAATGTAAAAGATTTTTTTGAGGGGTCAAATGGATAAGACTCAAGATGATAATGTTCCAACTCAGAAATCAGTTCTAGCATGCACGATAAATCAAGGTATTGGTTAAATTAAATCAATAAGTGGGAGTAAATGTGAACAGAGGGAAGACTTCAGTGACAGGAATGTAGAGATTTTTGTAAACATCAGGTCTGCAGACAACCTAAGGAAGAAAAACTCTTAACACAAGATTTTCTTGAGTTCAAAGTTTAAGGACACTAAATAAACATCATAATAATATTATAATCGAACATACATCATAATATCACCACAATAATTCATGTGAATCATTCAAAGCTTGAACAATTTAGCATCAGAAGCAAATAATCTAGAATAAGAAGATGATTTCTATTAACCAAGATGTCTCAAATCAAGTACATAACCCGTTCACAGTAACCTCATCAAAATATTACAGTATAAGGGAGCCTAACTCAACCATTCGAACCTGCTAAAGCATTTCATCTATCTACTTATCACAAAAAAGGAGGCAACAGCTGGAGGTACAATCTGACCTTCTTCCCATGAAAATATCTAAGAATTTATTTCATCTAACAACTTAACTAACAACTTAAGCTATAAAATGGGAAAATATTGGTCACTTATCCAACCAATCTTTGAACTGACTTGATCCCCCTTTGGTGCGCAACTCCTTTCTTTCCAAGTGTCCTTCAGGGGAATGTGGATGTTATCACACTAGAAACTATTGTCTCTGCAATTCTTCCCATCATCAACTATTCATAAATATGCTAGCTCGACTCTCCTTGATTCCTGGTATCTATTGGTAGCATCATTTGGTAGTTCTCTGAGTAGTGCACTTTGTAGTGCCTTTACCAAATTTCATGAGAAACTGTAGCACAACCTCAAAATAGGCAAGTATAAAAGGTAGCGCCAAGCCTTCGTGTCTTCTGTGCAAAATTCAATCTCTGCCAAAATTTCGGTAGCGAATTTTGGTAGCGCCATCTTGGTGTGTCTCTGTGTATAATTCGGTTTCTGCCATAATTTCTAGAAAGGATAATTACCCTTTTCCCAAGATGGGGCACATATTAAAGAGGGTGACAGGTTCGGTTGGGATGTCCATGATTGATGTTTTTCTGTTTACAATCAGATCTCTATTTTTCAAGAGGATAGAGAGAAGACAACATTTACCACTCCTTGGGGTACATTTATGTACGCTAAGATGCCCTTTGGTTTGATGAAAGAAGGGGTGACCTTTCGTCGAGCTATGGACATAGAATTTATTAGAGAGAATGAAAAGTTTGTTGTTATCTATTTCGATGAAATAACAGTGTTCTCTCAATCTGATAAAAAGAACTATGATCATTTAAAAAATGTTTTCTTGAAATGAAGAAAATTTGGTCTCTCTTTGAATCCAAAAAAATCATTGTTTCCCATGAAGGAGGGAAAATTATTGGGTCATATTGTGTTAGTTGAAGGGGTAAGGATTGATTCTAGCAGGGTTGAAGCTATCCAAACCTTGTCACTTCCTATATCCAAAAAGGAGGTTCAATCCTTTTTGGGAAAAAATAATTTTTTGAGAAGGCTTGTTTCAAATTTTGTTGAGTTGGTCAAATATATCACAACCATGTTGAGAAAAGGTAATCAAATAAAATGGACTGCTGAGTCCCGTAATTATTTTGATTAGATAAATAAAGCCTTGAATGAATCCTCGGTCCTTATTAGCCCAGACTACTCCAAGGATTTTCTTATTTTTTCTTTCGCTTCATTCGATACAGTAGCAACTGTTTTATTGCAGAATAATGTCGAAGGCTTAGAGCAGCTCATTTCTTTTTTTAGCAGGGCATTGAGAGATGCTGAATTAAAATATGACATCATGGATAAGAAGTCCTATGCATTGGTCAAAGCTCTCAAGTCTTTTATAGTTTATGTGTTTCATTCAAGATTCATTTATTATGTCCCATCATCTTCTGTAAAGGAAATTCTTATTCAACCTGATATAGACGGAAAAAGGAGCAAGTGGATTGCTAAAATCCTTGAATTTGATCTTGAGATTAAGCCTACCAAATTGGTTAAAGGCCATGGTTTAGCCAAGCTATTGTCTGAATCAAATTGCTCAACCTTGGGGGTAAATTTCATCAGCACATGCTCAGAAAATCAACAGGCTGAATTGACTGAAAAAGGTTGTCAAGTCACCCCTACATTGGCAGATTGTAGTTGGTACAAGGACATTATATTTTTCCTACAGAAAGTACAGCCTCCATATGGTATGGAAAAGAAAAAGGTGAGAGACTTAAAACTCAAATCAATCAAATATCACCTTATTGATCAAGTCTTGTATTGGAAAGACCCATTGGGAGTACTTTTGAGATGCCTAGACCCACAAGAATCCAAAAAGATTATGTCTGATTTTCATGACAGTTTATGTGGGGGGCATCATTTTTGGAGAACCACGACATATAATATTATCAGGGTTGGGTACTTCTAGCCTATTCTATTCAACAATGTTTGTGCCAATATCAGACCCTATGTTAAGTGTCAGAAATTCTATGGAAAGTAGCCGCTCAAGTCTTTTCCATTAAAACCTATGGCAGCTTCGGGACCCTTTCAGCAGTGGGGCCTAGATTTTATTGGGGAAATTCATCCTACTTCTAGTGGTCAACATAGATGGATCTTGACTGCTACAGATTAATTTACTAAGTGGATAGAAGCTATCTCTGCAAGGAATGCTTCCCAAAAAGTGATCATTGGTTTCCTTGAGGACATTATGGCAAGGTTTGGGTGTCCGAGCAAAATTGTCACTGATAATGATGCATCTTTCAAGGCTGAACCATTGATTCAGTTATGTGAACAGTTTGGAATGACATTGGTTCACTCTACCCCTTACTACCCCCAAGGGAATGGGCTTGCAGAGTCCTCTAACAAAAGCCTTGTAAATATCATTAAAAAGTTGTTAGAGGACAACAAAAGAGCATGGGACTCAAAACTTAAGTTTTATTTGTGGGTTGACAGAGTGACAACAAAGAGGTCCCAGGGCCTTTCTCCTTTCTAGTTGGTGTATGGAGTTGAGGCCATTTTTCCTTCTCATCTTGCCTTGTCGGTGGAAAAATTATTCCAAGATTACCAAGGGGAGCTGGATCAGATGATCAGAAGGATTCAATAGCTGGTTGAAGTGCAACAAACTCAGGAGCAACTTATAGATAAAGCACACGATCATCAACAGAAGATCAAACATGCGTTCAACAAGAAAGTGAATAAAGAGGATTTTCAACTGGGCGATCTGGTGCTCAAGTGGGATGAACCAAAGCAAGATAAAGGAAAGCATGGTAAATTTGAAGCTCTATGGATCAGTCCCTTCAAAATTTCTGAGGTATTCTCTAATAACACTTTCAAGTTACAGAATATGGAGGATGAAGAAGTTTTTGGTGGCCCTGTCAATGGGCATTTTCTGAAAAAGTACTTTGCTTGAGCCATGAGTGTCTTTTCATGACATTGTAAATATCATATTTCTTTTATTTTTGTTTTAATAACTGACCCATATCCCTAGGATAAGGCACTGGATCTACTCATTCTAGCAGCCCACATGGGGCATGCCATCCCCTGTGGAGACAATGTTATCACACTAAGTTGCCTTGGGTATTTATCCTTTAGTTTCATATTTTCCTAAGCCTTTAGATTTTAATTTTTTGATTTATCCTTTTAAAATTTTGTTTGTTTAATCCCCCTTGATAAATAAAGTGTCGAGTCATGACTTATATTTTGATCCTCATGCAAATTTTGGACTTAGGACCATTTTCTTCATGACTTATCTTTGATTCCCTGCATGACTTGCCACTAAGATCGACTCACCTCACGAACAACTTGATTTGACATTCCATTTTCCTCACTCATGCCCTCGTAGCCCTGCCTTGCTGTCCTTTTTCTTATTGTCCAATCATTTTTTGAAATGAAGCACTGCCAACTCATCAAGATTTTCTATAGCACACTTCCTATCCATCATTTTCTACCATGATTTATGATTACAATGTTGATGTCATCTCTTCCTTTTTTTCAGCGCCAAGGGTGGTTAAAACAATCTTTCAAGATATCATATTTATGATCTCTGATAACGGTTTTTGAATTTTGAAAAGAAACTCAAATTGTTGCGCTGCGTAAATTACCAATTCTGACTAGTTGGCAACAACGCTACCAAATCTGA
Organism: Picea engelmannii; assembly: GCA_009831015.1. Lineage (NCBI taxonomy): Eukaryota > Viridiplantae > Streptophyta > Pinopsida > Pinales > Pinaceae > Picea > Picea engelmannii. The sequence continues at coordinate 1,485,726 of ML780306.1, forward strand.
TGCTGAGGTGGATTCATAGGCCGAGTTGCTCGTGACTTATTCATGAGATCTTGTTGAGGCCTCGAAATGACTTTATTCCACAATTATTCTGTGTTTTCTTCCTCTGCACATCAATTTCATGGAGAGTTAGAGCTCATAATTTTGGTTATCAGGCCTGCATAGTTGGAGGAGATATTTCCTCATGTCATCCCATCAGTTTCTTCCCTCCTTTCAAAACTGTCAATATCATTACCTTCCTATCGATTTTGATGTATCTTCCCATCATTACCACTGAGCTCACAGTATCCAAACATATCCTATCTGCTGCATGTGTGGTGTGCTACCTAGATATTCTACTCAAGCTACATTGTTTCTCCCCTGCCTCCTCTGATAGTTGAGTTGGGAAATTTTAACCCAGTTTCCAAGATTATTACAGGGTAACCTTTCATCATATTTTTTTCAGTGTTTCATATCTGCACATATTCACGAATGGATTTCGATAGCCAGTTCTAGATAGCTAGCAACCAGTCTGTTTTAAGGGAAATTCTTGTAAAGGGGCAGCCTTGTCCAGTTGAGATTTGACTCTTTAATCCTCCTAGTTATCACCACTCCATAGCCCTAAAAACTCTCTTACATTTACATATAACCTGATGGGTACTGGGCTTGCATTTCATGCAATCTGAAGGTCATTCCTAGTGCTAACAGGATGTAGATTTCATAATTAAGTGCTTCATCCTATAATCTCTATGGAACTGACTTTGCATGTAGCATTCAAGATTCCATCTCTTTTAGAGATCTATTTTTTCGCTCAGAAACTCCATTTTGTTGTTGAGTATAAGGAATTGTGTGTTGCAACTGAATCTCTTCCTCATGAAAAAAATTCTGTATATCATGGTTGACATACTATCCCCCATTATCTATTCTAAGGACTTTTATTTTCTTTCCTAACTGTGTCTCAACAAGGGCTTTGAAATATTTGAGGTGTTGAAATACCTATGATTTTTTCCTGAGAAATAAAATCCATGTGAAGCTTGAGAAATCATCAACAAAAATGAGAATGTACCTTTATTTATTAATTTATGGATGCATAAAAGGGACCATGAGGTCACTATGGATCATATCTAAAGGAAAGGAAGCCTTCTAAGTCTTTCCTTTATCGAATTTCTCTTGAGGGTGTTTTCCAAGAACACACCCCTCACAAATTCCTTTGGTGAAGTGGATGTCAGGTAGACCATAAACCATTCTCTTCTTGATAATTTGTTGCATATATATGAAATTTAAATTCCCAAACCTTTTGTGCCATATCCTACTGCTTTGATCATCATGGGTAAGCAATATTGCAAAATCTGTTTCAATAAATTCATAAAATGTGTATAGTCTATATTGATGATTTACCACACTGGTAGCAACCCTGGAATTGGTTTTCATGTCATATATATCCATTGCATCAGGTTTGAATATGAATCTCTTTTTGGTGCCGCAGTTTGTCATCTAATACACAGAGAGAAGATTGACGAAAATTTTGGGAACATGTAGCACATTCTCGAAGCTTATGTTTGTGAGTTCAATTTTTTCTTTGTTGGTGACCTCAATTGGAGAGTTGCCCCCCATCATAATAGGAGGACCTTTTCATGCATCCAATGAAGAATAGAATTATTTTGTGGAAGCCATGTGATTTCATGCACCTGAATCTATGATCCAAGCATTGGGAGAGGATTTGATGGAAATCAAGGCATGGATAGAATTTCCTTTCATGCGATTATGATATTTTGGATTCTTCTTCTTGGCACCCTCGGGGATGTGATATCCAAGGTTGTTTTTCTGAAATATTTTAGTCATTATATCTATCTGTTTCTGCATACATGCAGATTTTGGATAGAGTCCTTTATGAAAGTAAGTGCATTTCTCCCCTTTTCTTCCCTTTCCACATTTGGATCCGGAGGCATTGTTGAAGGGTTTTGAGTACCCTTCCTTATTTGGATTTGCATGTTCTTTCCTTTTTTATTTGTAATTATATTTCTGATATTGATGATCGATGCCATCTTTCACAGTAAGTGCATGTGCCTTTGGGCCTTTGATTTTTCCCATATTGATGAGCTTGTTCTGCTCTTGTGTCAGAGACTCGATAAGGGCCTCAAGAGAGGGAATATTATAGGTAGATACAGAGGCAAATCTAAAATAATGAAATGTGGATACACAAAAATTGTATTCTGGACCAAGTTTAGAGAGAATGGTGAGAACCATTTGTTTCTCCTCCTTAGATTTATCAACCCCGCAAGCCTTAAGTTGCGATAGAAAATCCTTATATTTGGTAAGGAAATATTAGATATTTTTGAATGTTTTTGCATCCAATGTGAACAATTCCACCTCGATCATGTGTCCCCTCATCTCCTCCTATTTTCCAAAAATCCCTTCCATGATGGTCCAAGATTCATTAGGGGTTTTAAAGGAGGATATGTGAAAGAGGAGTTCAGGAGAAATTAGACTACAAATTGTTCCAAATGCTTCATCCATTCGATTTATATACTTGGATTTTTCTATGGCTGATGTTGGTTCTGTCTCTATGTTCATGGTTAATTGGTATAGTTCTCTACCTTGAAGATGCATTATCATATTCTCCTTCCATGCAAAGAAATTGTACGGTGTAAGAATGAATTCTTTTGGAAATTCCATTTTCCTGTTGTCTTCAATCATCGGTACCTGCAAAAATAATTTGGTGTGTATTTTACCTAGTAGTCCATCAGATTAGATAATGTAAATGTGTTGAACCTACACAGAATAGATCTGGCTAGGAATTGACATACACAGTTGTAGAGAAAATATGAGAAAAGAGAAGTAGGAGATAACGAGTGGAAGAACTCTCATTAACCAAATGAATGAATGATAATTTATACATGATATACTATGTATAACTCAACCAATGTGCACTGGAGGAGAATCTAATGCGCCATAGTGGTGTTCTAGAGTGATCTAGACATACACCAGTAGTTATGGGAGTAAACGGCTACCTAGTTTAGTCTCTCGGGCAATTACGGGAGTGAACTGCCACCTAGTCTAAGTTAACTAGTCTATCAATCTTCAGTTAATTGAATGAATCAGAGTGAATTGAGGAGGAGATCAGGTAATCATGAGTAATGCACTATTCTGGTGATGATCCCAAGGACAATGTGTATTAGTTGGTGATGATCCCAATGTTGCATGGTGATAATCCAAATGTGGCATCTAGACTCCACTCAACTGATCAAAATAAAGTGTGAACTGAAGAGAATATTATCCTAGAGGAATATTCTCCCTAAAATATAGGAGACTAAATAATGACTGATAAACATAGGGAAAACTTAGGAAAAATAAATCCTATGTGTGTGTGAAGTATCTCCAACACAAAATATATGTCATAAATTTATACAATCATTTTTATTTTTATTTTGGTTTGTTTATCATAAAAACCACAAGTGGGATATCATCACCCTCATCTGGAAATGTATTTCTTGCACCCTTTCCTTGAGTTGATTGTGTTTCCATGCCCTCACGTACCATAATTTTCGTACATCTATGAGCATGGCGTGGAGGCAACTACAAATGGGCGTCAGTTGCAACAACGAAAATGATCATATTGATATGCTAAAATATTATTGAAATAAATATTTCATTATTTAGAATAACATTACAATATTTATCTTTACATGTTTGTCTAGCCATGACAAATGGTGTGTTCATTACTTGCATCATTTTTTCCTCTTGCAGTTCACCCTCATGAGATACATGCTCTTCCATTGAAAGAAGAAACCTTATAAGTACACATCAACAAATAAATATATATAATCATAATAGATACTTCTATTTCTAAATCATACATACTTGAATGGCTAGTATGCTCCCCAATGTCATCCGATAGGTTCTCCCCACTATCAACTGGTAGTTGTTGAGTTCTAATACCCTCACTTCTTTGGTTGGTATCCTACTTAAAAAAAACATAAACATTTAGTTATTGGTGATATAATCAATCATGAATAGATTTTACAAGTATACTACAATGATGGCCTTGTTGATTTTATTCACCTGCATTTTGATCATTTGGGAGAATGGTGTCTACCCCAATATTTTTCGATATTCAACCGCACTTTGAAAACCAAGATTTAGGTATTCCTCAGTGGCAACGGATTTGAACTTATTTCCCTATAATGCATAACATCATTAAAATTTCTTGTAATAAAAGAAGTATTTGTTTTCTACTGTTAAATAAATATTCGCCACAATTAATCATTTAATTCTTACAATTTGTGATCTTAGTTTTTTGTAGCCACCCTAGCCCAATTTATGTTTCTTGTGCTTTTCCACTCTATCCTTTGTTTCTTTGGAGGTGTCGGGAAGCCTATGAAAATTTCTAAATATGTTAGATGTCGCAATTGTTATTTAAAAAAAAATTAAAAAAAATGAGTATATTTGACTAAAAATACGATATGTGCGTACCTTGCTTTACCAGGTCATGGTTCTTTTCCTTGTATTTTTAGAAAATTATCCTTTGCATCCTCTATCAGTGCCTTCCACTCTTTCTTCGAAACCATGGGAGGGCGCTCATACTTGAGGTTTTCTTCCAATATTTTCCTATATTGGGCCCTGGTATATTTCAAACTCTCGCCAGCTAACTGGGTGACCACTTTTTTATTGAATTTATTTCCAAAAATGTTTACCATATGGCTTATCAATTCATCTTTCAAATTTCTATCTTGGCCATTCCACCTCGTGAAAATTGTCGGGCCAAAAATATCCAATGCATTGTCATTCAAGTTCTTATAGAATACATTATTTCATGCAAAAATGTTATAATCATTAATTTAAAATAATTTCAATCTATGTGTGTTTCAATTACATGATAAAAATCAATCAATCAATTAATAAATACCTGAAATTATTTGTATCTTTATTGGAACACATCTGTAATCCACTAGAAAGATGATATCTAGTGTTCTTGTTATTTTTGCCTGTGTTTCTCTAGGATAATCTACATCGCAATCAACACTAGGTTCATCTCCAACATCATGTGGAGTCCCAGTGTCCATACAACCCTTCTTGGGCATGTCATGCTGCTCAAAATCAGTATCCTCATCATTTGATTCGAGGCCAACCTTAGGAGAGTAAACAATCCTCACTGGTATGCTATGTCGATGTTGTGGATGCATTGGAGCATCATTTCTACCAATAACGGTCTTTGTAGGTTGTCCACTCTTGGGTTTTAAAAAGTCCTACAAAAGGAATAATTGACTTTATCAGATCATATAAAAAATATAAAACTAAAAAACACAAGTGAATATATGTCATAGATGATCAAATTATGTAAATATGCCACTTACCCCATAAGAATGTATTTGAGCTTTCAGCTCATTAATTCTTGTGTTGATCTCATCCGTTATGGGTATTTTGCTAATCAAACCAAGTAATTATATGTTTTTCATTTTCAGTGTCTTCCAGATAGTTTTCATTGGGTTTTTCGAATAAAATATTTCTTCCTCAAACATCTCATCATCCACATCGAGTGTGGACTACAAACATCGAACAATTAAATTAAGGAAACTGATTTGAGCATTAAAGAAATTTAGTTATTGTAATCAAATTTAGTTACTATTATACACTAACGCTTACATGATGCGTCATTGTGGGTGAATTCTCATGGCCACACTGACACAATACATGATCCAAATGGATCTAGGAAGGCCTAAAAATTAAAGTTTCGACAAACAATACATGACTTCTCGCATTTTGATCGATTTCCCAAACAGGCAAAAAGGTCAACTGGTCAAAGCCAACATGATGTACTTCTGATGTTAACAATATGTCATTATGACATCAATAGGGAGACATGGAAGCATGAGGAGGTGACATGTTTCACTCATTTTTGGAATTTTCAGGGGCTGATGTGGACCAATCAAAGATTGACATTTGGATTGTACAGAAGCGACATGTGGCAATCCATATGTGACGTGGAACCATGGGAGGAATGACACATGGAAGGTACAAAAATTACATGGCATCATGCGATTGAGACATCTGGTAGTGACATGGTGTACATGCTGACCGTGTAGTGGCATGGCAGTGCTGACTGTGCAGTGATGTGGCAGTGTTGACTCGGTAGATGATTGGGTTGTTGAATGTGTGTTGAATTGACCATATGGGCCAACTAGAGGGTGAGACATTTCCCAATCACAGGGTGTCACATGGAACCCAATATTTAACAAAGGTTGATTGGGTCGAAAATGTGTTACCTCTGCGAGAATCGAACACCCGACCTCCACCTAGCCAAATTTTTGCAACCATCGACGGACTAACTAGACTACTCGTTGGGGCTTAACACCTATGCAATTAATATTCGTTTTGTTGTGATATGTCCAGATGTTTTTGGGTAAGGCCCGATTAGTGGGGGATAGCCCGACCAACCGGGGGCTATGTACTAGGGGTTAGCACCATATGGTTAGGGCGCGGGTAGTTTAAATCCCAGACACATGGTTTCCATGCAACCCGAATCAAAGGGATTGTTGGGCTTGGGTATGGATTAAGAAAGAACATGAAGAAAAAGGAAAAGAAAAGACAAAGTACGAACTACGCAGAAGACACACTGATTGAGATTGGGAAAAAGTGGTCAAAGAAGAAGAAAAGAAGGAGAGAAGTAAGGGAAAATAGGTCATTGGATGAGAATATCGAGGAGAACAGATCAGCAAGGAATATGGATCGTGGACAACTCAGCAAGAAGAAAAATCCACCAATGGATGCTTTGGAGCACCTCACGGGAAATAATGAAATATAGGCTGGTGAAGCCCAGAAAACGTAGGTTAAACAGAACCTAGGGTTTTAGACACCTAGGGTTTTGGTATCTAGGGTTTTAGACACCTAGACATTTTTTATTGTAATGTATAAATAAAGGTCTAAAGGACATGGGATGGGTTGGTGCTAAGTTTGTTGAGAGTTCACTGTTATTGTGTAATTGAGTGATTACTACTATGTGAGAGAGAAGTGTTGTGTGTGAGAGAATTCTATATTGTAAGATATTCAGCTGGGTGCGAAGTTCAACCCTACAACTGGGTGTGAAGGGAGGGGAGAGAGAGAAAGAGAGAGAGATCTGCAAGCTAAGAGTGCAGATGGAACTGTATGTTTTCACATAATATATCAAGAAGCACAGTTCTATGGATGTATCCCTAGGGAGAGGGTGAACCACGTATATCTTGTTGTTCTGTAGGATTGGTGTTGTGTTCTTTTATCTCCAGTTGATGTGTTGCTATTTTTATTTTATCTCCATTTTTTTTGTTTCTATTGTTGCTATTGTTTTATGTTGGTAATCGATATCCAGTTGTTGTGTTGCTATTGTTTTAGATCCACTTTGTATTTACTTTGGTTGTAGACACCTGTGTCCTGCAACCCCCTATTTCTACTTCTAGTGAGACTGCATCTGCTTCGCAGGTGTTGCCAAAAGGGCTAGTAGTTAGGGCTTGTTGGTGCGTTGTTAGAGCTGAACCCTGGGTCTATCTATGTGCCAACAAATGGTTCTATTGCCGGGACCGGGATATTTTTGAGGGAATGTCAAGGTGGTATCCATCAAAGACAGAGATTCATAAGTGGATAGAAGAACAAGAAAAGGACTTCGTTGAGGCTCCAAATAAGAACCCTAATCTTAGCACATAAGACTGGTTAGGAAAGTATATCTTTACCGATATACATGATATTTTCTTTGGAGGATTTCATAAGGAGCTATACGAGTGGTTAGCCAGATTAGAAGATACCCAGTTTGAGATGAGATTTAGACCACCTGTGGTTTGGACGTTGGTGTTGATCAAGAAGGTCATGAGATTTGATAATGTCATGTCAAGAGAAATAGATCACTAGTTTGATAGCACCATTGGAAGGTACATCACCGATTTTTATATTGACATAGTAGAGTCATATAGCCAAGCAGAGAGATATTTCTTTAAGGGACCTAGAGGAAAATTTTTACACTTTTTGAAGTTGAAGATCAAGATGTTATTGCATGAGAAGAACATATTGAATATACCGTAGTTGGTCAGATCGAAAGGCTAATGTTCAATAATTCAGACAACGACAATGACACAGAGGTTGGACATATGCGTAGTGGGAGAGCGTTCAGATAAGTTTGTTAGGGTCCTAACCCACACATAGGTAGAACAATATATTCGGATGTAATAAAGGACAATATTAATAAGGCCTTTCAATAAAATAGAATAAAGCATATGTAAGAAGACCTAATAGAAGCTTCCACTTCTAGAAGGATCTTCCTCTAGATGCTTCTTTTTAGTATAAATAGGAGTTGAGGGTATGAGAACCCTAGCTTGGAGATTATTGTAATAGAGCTCTGCTCAACTAGAGGTTGCCCCCTCGAAGAGGCCCGTGAACATTGCTTCCAGATTCAAAGTGTTATTTCTGTTGTTATTCTTATATCATTCCAGTTTTATTGTGGTGAATGTTCTGGTTATATTGTTCTTATTCTGCCATTACTAGCATTTTATTTCTGTTCTGCATACATTTTATATCTGGTATATTACAAGTGGTATCAGAGAACTTTCCTTGGTAGAAAGTGTGGGTTAAATTTTTTTCAGGGTAGAGACGTATTCCGACGTCTTTAAGCCAAATAGATCGGTCGTTACGCACATAAACCCGTGGTTGAGGGATTCATACATGCAAGAAATACAAGTGGTACTTAAGCGCACATCTGTTGGCCACCCTTGTAACCCCTGTTGGTACCCCTTCGAGTGGTAGCGCATCAAACATAACCTATATACTGATCGACCTATATTACCTGAAGCCCTCTTTAGATAAACCGATCGACCGCTTGATTGCTATAGTGTCACTGAGAACAACACTGGGGAAGATACTCTCTAGTACCTAGGTAATCGGGTAGTACGACTAAGGGTGCAGTCTATCCTCCTTAGTTAGTGCCCTGATATATTGGGCTGAGTACTACTGTTGGACCCTGCACGTATATCAGAGAGATATAGCAAAGGTGTTAAGGTCCTAACCTGCACATAGGTAGATCAATGTATTCAGATGTAATAAAGGTCAATATTAATAAGGTATTTCAATAAAATAGAATAAGGCGGATGTAAGAAGACCTAATAGAAGCTTCCGCTTCTAGAAGGATCTTCCTCTAGATGCTTCTCTTAATAGACATATTTAGTATAAATAAGAGGCGAGGGTATGAGAACCCGAGCTTGGAGATTATTGTAACAGAGCGCTGCTCGACTGGAGGTTTCCCCCTCGAAGAGGCCTGTGAACATTGCTATCTGAATCAAAGTGCTATTTCTATTTCTATTTCGTATATCATTTCTGTGTATTGTGAAGATTATGCTGGATATTTTACTTGTATTCTTCTATTTCTAGCATTTCATTTATGTTCTGCATATTTTATATATCTGGTATCTTGCAAGTGGTATCAGAGCACTTTCCTTGGCAGAAATTGTGGGTATTTGTTTTTCAGGGTAGAGACGTATTCCAACGTCTTTAAGCCACAGAGATCTGTTGTTACGTGCATAAACCTGCGGTTGAGGGATTCATACATGCAGGAAATACAAGTGGTTCTTAAGCGCACATCTGTTGGCCACCCTTGTAAGCCATGTTGGTACCCCTTCAAGTGGTAGCGCATCAAACAACACCTGTGTATGAATCGACCTAGATTTCCTGAAACCCTCTTTAGATAAACCTATCGACCGTCGGACTGCTATAGTGTCACCGAGAACAGTACTCGGGAAGATACTCTCTAGTACCTGGGTATTCGGGTAGTACGGCTAAGGGTACGGTCTATCCTCCTTAGTTAGTTCCCTGAGATATTGGGCCGAGTACTACTATTGGACCCTACACGTATATTAGAGAGCTATAGCACAGGGCAAACCCTTGTCCGTAGAACCCTTGAATACCTAACCCTTGGGGAACATAAACAACAACATAAACAAATTAAACCGACAAAATCTATTGACGTGCATCTGTGTTCGTGCTGCTAAGTAAATACTCTCTGGTTCAGAATTTGGGGATTTCATCACTGCAACATTCTTCAGACCAAACTATAACCCTGCAGTTGTAATAAAAATAAAAATAAAGTCTGTAATTTTTTTCACCATTATTTGAGACCTATTCCATTAGACTCATCTCTTCTCCCTTATCACATTCATCCATATCACTTTTCTGCAAAAATGTTTTACCCCGCTCGCTCCCTTTCCAGTTCACCCATCATCATGGCCCATACCCATAGCCAAGAAATAGAGTCTCGCTTCAACACCTTGCAATCTGGTTTCCTTGAGACCCAACAAGAAGTGCAACAACTCAGTGCTACTATTGCCTCCCGTGATGCCTCCATGAATGCCTCCGTAAATGTAGTCGTGCAGTCCGTAATGGCAGAAGTCAAACACGAACTGACCACCTAGCTTGAATTTGTCTTTGCATCACTCTAGACCAAACTCAAAATCCCTACAGATGACTATTTTCCTGAGGCACATAAAAAGACTGAAGGTGAAACTTCTTCCCATTCCTTTCAACCCCATCACTTTCAAAGGGACATACGCCTTCCACGGGTGGATGTAACCAAATTTGATGGCTCAGACCCCACTGGTTGGGTCACACAAA
>ML780306.1:1500122-1517807 GCA_009831015.1 Picea engelmannii
CTCGCCGAATGGTGGTACAACACTACATACCATACAACCACTCGCATGACTCCCTTTGAAGTAGTATATGGACAGAAGCCACCTTCAGTTCTCTCATACTTACCGGGTACCTCGAAGGTCCAGGTGGTTGACCAAACACTTACAGTTCTAGAGGACATCCTTCATACCCTTAAATAGAACTTGGTCATGGCACAGAATAGAATGAAGTAGCAAGAAGATCAAGGTTTCTCTGAACGTCAATTTGCAGAAGGGGATCAGGTGTTTCTGAGACTACAACCATATAAGAAAACTTCCCTCAAGGACGAGCATTGTCAGAAGCTAGCACCCAAATTCTATGGCCCTTACACAGTTCTCAAGCGTGTGGGACAAATCAGACATCAGTTAGCTCTGCCTAGTCAGTCAAAGCTACATCTTGTTTTTCATGTTTCATGCTTGAAGAAGGTGATTGGAACCCGGTGCCAAATTCAAACCAACCTTCCAGAGTTAGCTGAAGAAGGCTCCATTTGGCTACAGCCAGAAGCAATTTTGGACCAGCGTGAGAATCGCCTGCGTCAGAGAATCATCAAGGAAGTGCTAGTACAGTGGAAAGACATGACTCCAGCAGATGCCACTTGGGAACCAACTACCATTCTGCAGCAGTTTCCACATCTCAAGCCTTGAGGACAAGGCTGTTTTTAAGGGGGCGGACATGTTAAGGTCCTAACCCGCACATAGGTAGATCAATGTATTCAGATGTAATAAAGGTCAATATTAATAAGGCCTTTCAATAAAACAGAATAAGGCAGATGTAAGAAGACCTAATAGAAGCTTTCGCTTCTAGAAGGATATTCCTCTAGATGCTTCTCTTAATAGACTTATTTAGTATAAATAAGAGGCGAGGGTATGAGAACCCGAGCTTGGAGATTATTGTAACAGAGCGCTGCTCGACTGGAGGTTTCCCCCTCGAAGAGGCCTGTGAACATTTCTATCTGAATCAAAGTGTTATTTCTATTGCTATTTCGTAAATCATTTCTGTGTATTGTGAAGATTATGCTGGATATTTTACTGTTATTCTACCATTTCTAGCATTTCATTTATGTTCTACATATTTTATATATCTGGTATCTTGCAACAGGGCAAACCCTTGTCTGTAGAACCCTTGAATACCTAACCCTTGGGGACAGAAACATAAACAAATTAAAACAGACAAGATCTATTGTCGCGCAACTATGTTCGGGTTGCCAAGTAAATACACATTTATTTCTGGTTAAGCATTTTGGCATTTCCTCTCTGTAGTATTCTTCAGACCGGAGTATAACTCTGTTAAAAAAAATAAAAGTTCAGAAATATTTTCACCATTATTTCAGACCTGTTCCATTGGATTCATCTCTTCGCCCTTATCACATTCATCCATATCATTTTTTTGGAAAAACAATTTTTACCCCACTCGCCCCTTTTCAGTTCCCCCATCCTCATGGCCCATATGCGTGACAAGACTTGGAAGCTTGCTTCAACACCTTGCAATCGGGTCTCATTGAGACCCAACAGAAAGTGAAACAACTCAGTGCCAATGTCACTGCCATCAATACAACCATGCAATCCTCAATGGGAGAAATCAAACAAGACCTCACCACCCAGCTTGAATTAGTCTTTTTGGCACTCTGCACCAAAGTACATAGCCCTACAAATAACCCTTCCTCTTCCCCAGAATGGTGGTATAACACTTCCTTTCATACTGCAACAAAAATGACACCATTTATGGAACTTTATGGATACTACCCTCCTTCCATCACTTCTTCTCTAAAAGAAAAATATAAGGTTCAAGCAGTGGAAGATCACATCGAGAATCAACAACAAATTCTCCAAATATTAAAGGATAACCTGACCATGGAACAGAATCGCATGAAACAACAAGCAGATAAACATCGTAGTGAAAGAAGTTTTGAAGTAGGGGATTGGGTGTTTTTAAGAATACAACCATACAAACAGATGTCCCTCAAGCAAGCCAAGAAGGATAATAAATTATCATCAAAGTACTATGGACCTTGTAAGGTGTTGCAAAAGATTGGTACTATGGCATACAAATTGGAGCTACCTTCATCTTCATGAGTACACCCAGTTTTCCATGTTTCATGCTTAAAGAAGGTTATAGGTGACAAGATCCCAGTTCAAAATATATTGCTAGAACTTGACAAGGAAGGAAAAATCATATTGGAGCCTGAATCCATCACTGACATAAGAATTCGCCAGCTGGGGAATAGATCCATTTCAGAGTATCTCATTAAATGGAGTAAACTACCGGCTGAAGATTCCACTTGGGAAGATGAGTCTTTTATACAGAAGCATCCAGAGTTGCTCAAGCGTTGCGGACAACACTTTCCTCAAGGGGAGGGGCATGTTAAGCCCTAAAATTGGCTCATTACCCCTTAATTGGGGCACATTATATTAGTAATGTTATTTTATTTATGTCGTATTTAGGCCATTAGTTGTAAGTATACCTCCTAGTCTCCTATATATACCAAGGAGACATTTTCATTTTGAATCATCTTGTACTTGAACATTTAAGTGGGGTAAAAGGAGGTTGCCCCCTCGAAGAGGCTCATTATCTGAAATTATCTCTTTTTCAAGGCGTTGAGTACTTTTCCTGAGGTTTTTCTATGCTATATTGATGTTTGGTTCTTAACACTCTTGGGCCTTTTACTTTCCTGATCTGTGCATGCCTTCAAATCTTGATTTTCTTGTTCAAGTAGAGAATTGAGAGAATCCATATGTTTTAATTGTGCCTGTAAATATGGTATGTCCCTATAATAGCGTTCTACCCAGCCTAAGAAATTTTCATAATGTAGTAGTGCTATAGCAGGTCAAGGTCGAGCGTACTCAGTAATGGATGCTTCGGCTCTTCCTGTGGATTGTTTCAAGTCATGGCTAATTCCAGCAAATCCCTCTTTGTCTTTCAGAAATGGAGGTAGCCTAGAGACAAATTCATATTGCTCATCTTGACCAGTAGTTTCATTCCCGAGAAACTCATTATCCAGATCTTATAGTGCAAGGAAATCGTTGATCTCGTCATATGAACAATGATCATTAACCTCAATCACAAAGATCGATCTCAAATTATCATGTTTTTGATTCCTTAGACTCATAGATATTAATCAATCGAATCTCTTATTTATAAAATTCAAATATGAGCTTTCATGTTTCTTACTCTTACGATTTTTCTTGATAGTGGTTTTGTCACTAAATCCCTGATTCGACTCAATAGAATGGGTAGGATAAATCCTTTCTTTCAACACATCCACTACCTGTTCCAACAATTTTCTGGGTGAAAAAATACATCGTGGTTTTTTACCCAGGGGGGTTTGTATAGGAACAAAAATAGGTTCATTAAGCTCACAGTAATTATGCAAATCAGAACTTTGACTCTGGGTCACGAGATTATCATAAATGGGGTTTACATTTAAAGGTGAGTTCATTGTGCTTTCGAGTTGGGAAAAAATGTTCCGACATAGGAAGGTTTCCCAAGTGTCCCCAATTTGAGACGAATGTGATACCAACAAAACCCTTATAAGTCTGTGGTGAAAGAGGCTTGACAGAGGGTTCAATATCTATCTCTTATACAATTTTGACATTTTATATAGGCTCATCAAAAAATAGAAGGTCATGTTTAGTTTAAACCCTAGGAACAACATCAAGAGTTGGATGTGGTATAAAAATACAAAACCATACCTGCCCTCGCATGTTATAAACCTTTTCAAAATCAAAATAAGGTCCTGCCATCGAGGTTTCAAGAGGGTAATAGGAATACCTTTAGGGCAACAGTTAGATTTGCGAGAGACCATGAATAGGCTCCATGGACCTCCTTCCAGTTTAGAATTTTTGAACCACTTTTCGCTTTCCTGTGGGAGTCCTGTCACCTAGGCTATAGAGTCCTCTGTGACCTCCAATTGCACATCCACAAATTTTTCTCTAAACCCATCTGTTGGCATAGGGTAATACCCAGTTTTAAGTTCTAACAGTGCACCAACAAGACCTAACTACTGGCCCTTTCGGCAACACCTTCAAAGTAGATGCAGTCTCACCCAAAGTAGCTATAGGGGGTTGCAGGACACAAGTGTCTACAACCAGAGGAAATGCCAAGTGGATCCAGGGCAACCATCTCACACAAATATATTTATTCTTTATCTTTCTTAATCCTACTCTATGAACTATATCTCAGATCTAACACACTATTGTATTAACCGTATATTAGAGATCAAAAGAACACAACATCAAGAACACACAACAACAGGATATACGTGGTTCACCCTCTTCCTAGGGCTACATCCACAAAACTACACTTTATAATATATTTAATGAAATCATACAGTTCTATCTGCACTCTTAGCTTTCATATCTCTCTTTCTTTCTCTTCCTCTCTCCCCTCCCTATGCACCCAGTTGAAGATCTTACAACACAGACCTCTCTCACCACACAACAATTCTCTCTCAGCAATAAAAAAAATCACTCATCATACATAATTGACCCTATCCCAGGTCTTCCTGACCTTTATTTATACATTAAAATGATTATTGGACAACCTTAGGTTGAAACCTAGGTGTCAAAACTCTAGGTGTTTCAAACCCAAGGTCAAATTGACCCATGTTTTCAGGGCTTCGCTATCCTGTCTTTCCTTCTTTCTTGAGAGGTGCTCCAAAGCATCAATTGGTGGCTTTTTCTGCTTTCTCAGTCATCCATGATCCATATTCCTTGATGATATGTCTTCCTCAATCTCCTCGTCAAACAGATTGTTTTCTCTTACATCACTCCATCTTTTCTGCTCTTTTGGTCACTTTGACCCAATCTTAGTCAACCTGTCTTCCACGCAGTTTGCAGTTCGCACTTTTTTCCTTAATCTTCGCAACCTTCCATAACCAAGGGCCAACAGGACCCCAACACTCACATGTGACTCGTCCTAAGGAACTTCAGCTTTAAACCTTCTATTTTTCTTCGTCATCGGACTACGCGGGGCAGCCTGTGCTTTCATCTCTATCCCACCCTTCTTTCCTTATGCAAAATGTATTTTCTATGTTTGGTACCCATTTTCAACTACACTTGGTACCTAGACCCTTTTCCTCATGCTTCTACTAGGAGCTACGAGGCATTTGGTTGTCATAGTACAATTTCAATCGACTCCCATTCACCAAACCTTCCTTCCATTCTCCATTCAAACTCTTCAACTGCGTAGCGCCTCCTTCGGTAATGTAAGAAACCTTATATGGCCCAAGCCAATGTGTCGTGAACTTCCCTGGATGCTTCATGAACTTTTTGTCATATAGGAATACCAGATATCCTTGCTTGAAGTCTTTCTTCTTGATGTGCCTATAATGATATACCTTTTCTCATTCCTTCTATACATGCTAATGGAATATTGTGATAAATCGATCTTCTTCTAGTTCTACCAACTACGCAATCCTCTCTCGAACAATGCTAGTTTCATCCATATCTATGAATGTGGCAATTATGAGACTAGGAACCAAGTATTCCATAGGGACAAGTGTTTCTAATCCATACACCAACTTAAATGAAGTCTGCATTGTTAGATTCTTGCAAGTAGTTATATTGGCCCATAGCACTGTTGGTACTCTCAAATACAAGTCATCCTTGTTCACACTGCAAATCCTCGTCAGCATTGTCTCCAAGATCTTGTTGAAATCTTCGACCATCTTGTTCACTTGTGGATGGTAAGGAGTACTCTTATGATGGCATATTTCAAATTCCTGAGTCAAATCTTCAATAGTATTTTCAATAAAGTGTGTTCCTTTATCTCTCATCAGGGTCTTCGGGCATCCAAACCTAGTGATAATATCCTCAAATATAAATCGTGTAGCTGTAGTTGCACTACAGTCCTTAACTGCTCTTGCTTCTGCCCATGTTTTCAAATACTTTGTCGCAATGATGATGTATCTCGCTCCTGTGCACTTCCCTGGTGGGTTTATAGGTCCCACGAAATCAATTGACCATTTATCAAATATATGCAACGTCAACTGTCATTTTAAAGGCATCTCATCTCTTCGGGAAGGTTTTCCAACTCTTTTTCATACATCACAGGCTTTATAGTATTCCTTGGCATCTTTATGTAAAGTAGGCCACCAAAGGCCAGCTCTAAGAACCTTCTATGCTATTTCTTTCACTGCATAGTGTCCTCCTATGATGCCTTCATGTGATTATGCTAAAATCAATGGTCTTTCTACCTCCATAATGAATCTCCTCAGGATCTCATCAAGTCCCATATTGTATAGTTGTCTGGCTATAAGTGAAAAATCTGCAGTGCACACTACCAGTTGTTTCTTCAGGATGATTGTATATTCACTAGGTACCATTCCTGTTGACAGGAACTGGACTATCTCAGCGAAGTTTTCATCAACCCTTATGATGGCCAACAATTGTGCATCTGGTACTGTATCCTCCAAACTAGTAGGGTCCTCTCCATGCTCCAACCTAGACAAATGATCAGGTCCCTTGTTCATTCTCCCTGGCTTGACCACAATCTCAAAATCATATTCCTGGAATAATAGTATCCATCTGCATATTCCCCCCCCCCAACACTGGCTTGTTGACTAGGTATTTCAATCTAGAGTGATCAATAAACATATCAAAATGTCCTCCCAACAAGTAGTGTCGAAACTTATGCAATGCGTACACCATGGCTAAACCTTCTCTCTCAGTGGTAGTGTAGTTTATCTTAGTTGTAGATAGCTTCCTTCTATAAAAGGCTAATGATGTTCAATATCTCTTGGTCCTGGTTGTGCTAACACCTCTCCTAGTGCAATAGATGAAGCATCAATATGTACATGAAATTCCTTGCTCCAATCTGGGAAAACCAGAATAGGCGTAAAAAACATTTTTTGTTTTAGTGTGTCAAAGCTCTATTGACATTCTTCTGTCCATTGAAACTGACAATCTTTCTTCAGAAGCTTCTCCATGGGTGTTGTAATCTATGCATAACCCTTAATGAACTTCCTATAGTATCCAGTATGTCCCAGCATAGTGCGCAGTTGTCTAACTGAAGTGGGAGGGGGTAGATCAACAATAATGGAAATCTTGGACGGATCTACCAAAAACCCCTTGTTACACACAATATGGCCCAACAACACTCCAAAGGGTGAAAAGAAGATGCACTTCTTCAGATTCAGGGCAATATGACATTTCCTACACTTATCCAACATTAGTCTTAAACATTCAATATGATTTTGTAATAAGCTAAAAACAATCCAATCATCAAAATATGCTTCCAAAAATGTGTGTAAAAATTACTTGAATGCTTCGACCACCACCCTGGAAAAGATGGATGGTGCATTCTTCAATCTGAAAGACATCGCTATGTACTGGTAGGAACCCCATTATGTTGAAAATTTTGTCTTGTGGTGATCTTCCTTGGCAATTCTGATATGGTGATAACCTGAAAATCCATCTGTAAAGGAATATACCTCCTGTCCTCCTACATTATATAACACTTTGTCTGTAAACGATGTAGGGAATGGGTCATGCAAACAAGCATCATTCATCTTTCTAATATCTACACATATCCTTATCTCTCGTATATTCATATCTTTTACCGCCATAGGACTAATCCATTATGACTCTTCCACAGGTTGTATGATTCTTTCTTCCAACATTCGGTCTAGTTCAATCTTAACTTTTTCCTTATATTTGGGATTCAATATGTAGGGTCTCTACTTAATTGGCCTTCCATATGGTTTCAAGGGGATCTTCATCTCTCCCATGGGCCCTTTTATGCCCTTCATATCAGTGAACTTGGTTGGGAACAAGTCATGATATTCATGTAGTAATTTTTTTATCTTATCAATGGCGGCATCATCCCAGTAATCTCCAACATTAGGAATCTTAGGTGCTTGCTTTGTTCCAATATTAACTTTCTTGATTTTGATCTGATGTCCAATGAAAGGTAGTTTGACTCATGGTCCTTCTACATCTCTCTATCCTTCTGTTTCTGCGATGTTCACATTCCTAGGATCATTGTCTTCATCGACATTGATATTGTAAAATCCTTGCAGTTTTAGAAAAGGTGCAGTCCATTCATCCTCTTCTTGCTCCACAGGGAGGCTAGGTGCCTCCTCAAAGACTTTCTATCTAACAACTTGTAAATATTGATCCATCATGGGATACTAACTTTCAAATAAAAATGTAGCTACAAATTTCTAAGTCATACCGTACCAATCTGAAGTGGTGAGGCGTAGTTCTTCTTGAAGATACCAATTGATAGGCGTTGTGTCTAGAGTATTGATGAACTTATGCACCCACTACTTTTGAGGAATTTTGCTCCAAGCCTCCTCACAACTTCACACATGGTCCTTTGGAAAGCTTTGACCTGTGTATCAAACTTCGGATCCTTCGATGTTGTCTAAAAATCGCGCTGTCATCAAAGTGAGACATTGCATCCAGTTCACGATGTTCTTTTTATGTGTCCCCCACTATCTTGCTGCGGTATATTTCAAAGCCTCATCTAGTTCCAACAATCTTTGTTGTACTGGTACAACTTCTTCAAATTCCAATAAGAATGTTTCTAAATGATTTAAACCATCAAATGTGGGAAGTTTACTTACTTATGTGCCAATCCAATGAACTTCCATGGTCAATCTGGCACATCTTCGGGAAAAAAATTCATACATTTTGTCTACTAGTTCTCCAGTGCTTCTTTGGAGTCCGATGAGCATGAATTGTCACTTCTCCAGCTTAAATTCCCATATGTTGTAGGGTTAATGTAATCTTGTTGTCTTGTTGTCAATTTATATATATTCTCTAGCTCATATGCATAGTCTTCCTCTCTGATGGGTTATGTGTGTATTTGACCTTCATCAGGATCCATAGGTGCAATGACCCTAAGGCCATCACCTTCAAATGCCATTCTTATTTTCTTTAAGTCAACAACAGTGGAAATGTTGAAATCCCAATCAATTCCTAACAGCACAGGATAAGGACATTTATCATCGACTATCTCAATCACTTCAAAGTCCACAAATGTTCTTACCCCATCGATGTCCACGAGGACATGCTCCAGGCTACCAAAGGGACTTATTGCCTGTTGATTAGCCATACTAAGCCTAATAGGGGAATAGATCAACTTAGGCTTTCCCATCCATGCCTAGGTCTACTTTGTCATAACATTGACCTCCGACCCTAAGTCGAGGACCACATAATCGATATCATAATCTCAAATTTGGGCATTAAGGTGTAGTTCCTTATTTTTCCTTCTCATTTTGGATAGTTGATGTACTTATTTATTCAGTAGAGGATATATCCTTCCTATATCATACTATATGATCAAATTTCGTAGTTCTTGTATGTATTTTTCATCCTTAATCAAATTAATGCAAGTACATAAGAATTCCATAAGTTTGCTTACCTCTTTTCCTTCTCCGGGCGAAGCAAACTGATCAAAGGCCAGAGGAATTCCACATTCTCTCACTTATGGTTGTACCTTTGATGAAGAAGGATGATCTCTTCCAAACTCTTTTCTTTCCTCTTCAAATGTCTGTTTCTCTTTCTTTGGATCAAGCTCATGTGTCTTCTCAGCAACTCTTCTAAATCCTGATTACTCTGTAAGCTTCCCTGGAGTCACCCTGTCTTCTCCTATAGCAGTGCCTCCTCTAGTGATAACTCCAACTCTAGGATCCACTCCACGAGGTTCTGCTGATATTAGTTGTACTTGTTGGTTCCCTCCTTGTCTTTCCTGAAGTTTGGCTAACAATGCAGGATAATATTCTATGACATGTTCAAATGAGTTGCAGTAACTGCAAGTGGTACAAGGGTTCTGACAGTCCCTTGCCAAGTGACCTGGTTGTGTGCAGTTATAACAAATGATTTGACCCCGACATCGTCCCATGCCTCCTCCTCATCCTCTTCCTATGAATTTTCCTCTTACTGGGGAGTTAAACTGCGTAGTATTTCCTTCTTGTTGTACTTCGCCTTGAATTCTATATGTGTCTCTTGATATTTCATGCAAGAATTCATAAGCCCTACAATATTTCTCATCATGCCCCATAGATTTACAGAATGTGTAGTAAATGTTGGTAGGTGTATGGACATATTTTTTCATGTAATAGCATTCTCTAGGGTGATGTCTATTTCTACATACCTCGCACCAAGGTAGAGTAACCTTATTTAAAGGAATCGAGGCTCCTGAAGCCAAGTACTCATGAAATAGAGGACAATGATCCTTGTCGTGACCTTCTGATTTGCATCTAATACACCAAATATCTTCTCTTTTATCTTTTCCCTTATCCTTTTTCATATCTTCGACCTGTGGTGATAGGCTAGTTAGCTGACTCAAAATTTGACTCATACCTGAGCTAGACTCTCCCATAGGGGTTGATTCTAGTTTCATGGTGATCTCCAAAGCCTCATCCTGTGAAGCAATATTCCGCTACATCAAAGGGACTCTGATAAGTGGTAAGAGGGCAACAATAAACCATTCTTTGGTTTGTTCGTCTGGAATTTGAAAACTCAAAAGGCCTGTTAGGGTCTTAAACCTCTGATCAAACTTCCAAACAAGTTCATTTACTCTCTTCTTGATTTCTTTCAACTCTGTGATGCACTACGACTCCGACTTGGGTTTCTTGAATTCTGCAATCAACGTAGTCTTGATCTCGTTCAGTGGTTTTGGCTATACAAATCCTTGGATGAAATTCATGTACCATCTCAGTGAGCGGTCTCTCAGGGTAGTACTAAATTGAGCTCTCTTAACAACTTCATCGGTGACATTCTTAATACTCCATACAACTTCGTATAAGAACCAATGTTGATCAGGATCTTCAAATCCATCTCCCCTAAAGGTCGGTAACCTCATCTCATCTGCCATAGATCTTCCTAGGGTTCATGACTGAGTATACACTGAACCACTTGTACCAGTGCTCTGAGTGCTTTCAATAGTCTGCATAGTTCCTGAAGTTTCTGACTCTTCTCGGTGAGGTTTTTTAGTCTTCCCTTCTTCTGCCCTAGCAGAATCTAAATGTTCCTCATTCAATAGATCTTCTTCTTATCCATTGTAGAATCCTTCTTCTTGTGCTGGTGGTTTGTGATTCTACTCAAACAATTTCACCAGAGGAACTTCTCTGAAGGTTTTCCCACTGCGCGTGTGTCCAACCTCTATGTCGTTGTCGCTGTCAGAATTCTTGAATATTAGATTTTTCAATTTGAACCACTACTATATCTTCAGTATGTTATTCTCATGCAATAACATCTTGATCTTCAACTTCAAGAAGTGTAAAAATTTCCCTCTCGGTCCCTTAAAGAAATATTTGTCTGCTTGGCTATATGATTCTACTCTATCAATAAAAAACTCAATAATTTACCCTCCAATGGTACTATCAAACCGGTGATCTACTTCTCTTGACATGATGTTATCAACTCTCTTTACCTTCTTGATCAACATCGATGTCCAAACCATAGGTGGTCTGAGTCTGATTTCAAACTGGGTATCTGCTAATCTGGCTAGCCACTCATATAGATCGTTATGAATTACTCCAAAGAAAATCTCATGTATATCAGTAAAGATATACCTTCCCAATCAGTCTTCTGTACTAATATTAGGGTTCTTATTCTGAGCTTCAACGAAGTAATTCTCTTGTTCTTCTATCCACTTCTGAATCTCTTTCTTCGATTGAAACAACCTTGACATTCCCTCAAGAAGATCCCAGTCTTGGAAACAAAACCATTTGTTGGCACAGGGGCAGACCCAGGGTTTAGTTCTAACAACACACCAAAAATCCCTAACTACTGGCCCTTTCGGAAACACCTGCAAAGTAGATGCAGTCTCACCCGAAGTATCTATAGGGGGTTGTAGGACACATGTGTCTACAACCATAGGAAATGACAAGTGGATCCATGGAAACACTCTCACACAGATCTATTTATTCTTTATATTTCTTAAGCCTACTGCGCAAACTATATCTCATATCTAACACAATATTGCATTAACAGTATATTGGAGATTATAATAACACAAAATCAAGCACACACAACAACATGATATACGTGGTTCACCCTCTTCCTAGGGCTATGTCCACAGAACTGTTCTTTATAAGATATTTAATGAAAGCATATAGTTCTATCTGCACTATTAGCTTGCAGATCTCTCTTTCTTTCTCTTCCTCTCTCCCCTCCCTGCGCACTTAGTTGTAGGGTTGATCTTTGTACCCAGCTGAAGATATTATAACACAAACCTCTCTCACCACATAATACTTCTCTCTCAACAATAACAACAATCACTCATCATACATAATCAACCCTATCCTAGGTCCTCCTGGCCTTTATTTAAACATTACATTGATTCTCGGACAACCTTAGGCCAAAACCTATGTGTCAAAACCCTAAATACCCAAAACCTAGATGTCTAAAACCATAGGTCAACTTGATCCGCATTTTCAGAGCTTTTGCAGCCTGTATTTCCTTCTTTCTTGCGAGGTACTCCAAAACATCCAGTGGTGTATTTTTTTGCTTGCTGAGTTTTCCATGATCCATCTTCCTTATTGATCTGTCTTCCTTGATCTCCCCGTCCAACGACTTGTTTTCTCTTACTTCTCTTCATCTTTTCTTCTCTTTTTGTCACTTTGACCCAATCTCAGTAAACTTGTCTTCCACATAGTTTTCACTTCATGCTTCTTTCCTTAATCTCTGAAACCTTCCATAACCAAGGGCCAACACCATCAAACATTTGAGAAAATGGTTGTGCGATCGCAAGGTTGTAACCTTCGAATTTCTGGATGAAGGTATCCCAACCATGAGCCTGTAAATCATTTATGGCATTGTCATGGGAAAGAAGGTCCTGACAGCCATTAGGTTTGATTCGAACCACAGGGGACATGGTCACGGTCAAATAGACACAGTAGATATCACAGGAGGGAGGCTTCAACTTTCAATAAACAAGTAGCAAGGAGAGGTCTGTGAAAACTAAAATAGCTCGATACCTATGAAGTTTGGAGACTCTCATTCTTGATAACTTAAGTTTGGAGAGACAAAAAACCAAAGGATGCGCAGACCTATGAGCCATTGCACATAATGGAGATCAAACCCCAAACCACTATCAAATTCCAATTCAAACAATGAATGAGGTTCATTAAATGTACAGGACAATAGGATGAGGTGTATTTGTGGATTCATCAGACCTATACCAAGTGACATGACAACGATAAGATTGATAGAGCAAAGAGCATATGTCAATTGTTAACCCAAAGTTGCAGCGTGATTATGGATATCGAATAATCAGACCATACAATCAACCATAGAACTAATCAAATCATATTCCCCATAATATGTGGTAGTCAATTAATCAATGAGCTTATGAAATTTAGACTTAGTAACACATATAGGTTCCCTCAAAGTGTAATTTCTTAGGTAAAAGAATAGAAGAAAAACACAGACTACAGAATGATTACCCAAGCCAACTTTTTTGTTAAATTTCATTCTTGGAGTCATGAATTTTAAACAAAACAAGCAAAATCTAAACGAAAGACTCATAAAATAAGTTATCCCAATAAATCGCCTCGAATCCAAAAATAGAAACATTTATAAATGTAAAGAGGTGGCAGCTATAGAAAGATTTTATCTCTTTGTGATGATTTTTTATTGTGATAAAATTCGACAGAATTGGTGGCATCTAACAATGGCGACATGTTGGGAGAAGAAGTTATCTCTGCATCACCAAAAAATTTATGTCAGGGGAATAGATGAAATAATTTTTTAGAAACAGTTAACGACAAATCAAGCGTTCCAATCATAACTCAGAAAATAACGTAGTTTTAGCACTGGATGTATTTATGTCCGAAAATGTAATATGATATATTATTATATCATAGGTGTAGCCATGTTTATACAGATGACTTTGATATCGTTGACAAGGCCACTTCTTCGAGCAGGCGTCCATAGCCTCGGTAGGGATTTCATTTAACCCACTCTTGTACCTCTATCGTGTCCAAGATTTGTCCATTCATGATTAAAAAAAATTCACACTTGATCAAATTAAAATACATACCTGAGGATGTTCTCGAACCCGACATTGCTTCGCTGCCAGCAGGTCTATTCAGTACCCTGATGAAGTTGCCTTGGTGTCATGTGTGCATTTACCTGCTGCCAATAGACCTGTTCAGTGTCCCAACAGGTACACACAATTCACACACATTATAGTGCTTCCAAATCTCTAAAAATTGTTTATAAATTTCTATAACTTCATAATATTCAAGAGAGTGGGGTGATACTGAAGACCTCATAATCTGGTAATGCAACGATTGATAATTTAATAATTATTTCTCTGTTCTGATGACTTTAATCATGATTTGGGAAATTAGATTTTTGTTAAGAGATCATCTCTAGGGTAGGGAAGCATAGTTGAGTTGTCATCATTAAAATAGGAACGACGTTAGAAGTTTGTTAAGGATAATCGCATCTTCCTGTAATTTTAATAAGAAACCAGGAACACTGATTGAACAAAAACTTTCTTCTATTTTTCTGAGTTTAACATTTACTATTCAGGTGCTCAAAATGTTACCAACTACTGTTAATGAATAAGAATTATGATTCCCTTCAACAAATGAATGGTGATTCATACATAATCATTTTTAGAAAACAAATCAAAATCAAGAAAAATGAAAAGAACCAAAATAAAAAACAGAAAAGAAAATTAAAAATATTTACAAAGGGTGGATAAAAAATCATCAAGTGAAATATCTCTTGAGAGCCTGGACATTCACTGGGAAAGTGTCTGCCTATCCCTCCAAGTTATGCAGACGAAAAGAGCTAGGACCCAATTTTTCATAAATTACAAATGGTCCCAGCCATAGGTTTTGGAACTTGGTATGCTCCCCCTTACCCTTGTGTGCTTTCTCTCACTTGAGAACCAAATCTCCAACATCAAAATTTCTATCAAAAGAAGAATTTGCATCAAACCATCTCTTTACAATTTGTTGGTGCTGATCCAGTTTTTCTTTAGCTTGTGTTCTCACCTCTTCTAGTTTTAATAAAGCATTTATATGGTTTTCTAGAGGCAGACACTCTTCTTCTTAAACTTTCTTCGATAATTGCAGAGAAGGAAGTAAGACATGTTGGGGGAGAATCGCTTCTCTTTTGTAAACAAGGAAGAAGGGAGAATTATAAATGAAATATTTTGGAGTTACCCTATCATCCCAAAGTGCATTATATAGTGCATTGTGCCAATTCTTGTGGTTTTCTGAAGCTGTCCTTTTTATAATCTTGATTAAATTCTTATATGTCGATTCTACTAGACCATTCCCTTGAGGGTAGTAGCTACAAGAATACTTCAATTTAATCCCTTTTTCCAAAGTGAAAACATTCATATCAAGGGATGAAAAATAAGAAGCATTGTCAAAAACCAGACATTCAGGAATTCTGAATCGAGTGATGATATGAGAGTTGAGAAAAGACACTACCTGATTGGTGTTGACCACCTTTAAAGGTAAAGCTTCAGACCATCTTGTAAAATAGTATGTTGTTGTGAGGATGTACTTTTGTTGTTGCAGGGAGGGTGGATTCATTGGTCCAATTATGTCGAGGCCCCATTGCTGAAAAGGTGCGTCTACAGTAACATGTTGCAAAGGAAAAGCCACCTTTTTCACCCATCCTGCATCCTTTTGAAAGATTACACATTTGCAGGACAACGTATGGGCATATTTAAACAGGGTAGGAAAATAGTATACATCCCTTAGCACTTTTGGGTAGTGGTATATCCATCAAAGTGACCACCGGCCTCACCGACATGAAGTTCAACCAACACTCTTTCAGACTCCTCCTTTTCTAAAAAACGCAGAAAACACCATCAAAGTTCTTTCAAAATAATATATCATTGATTAACTGGAAAGATGCATATTTAAATCTAAGTGATTTTCTATTTTTGGTATCAATATTGCGGGGAGCATATCCATGCGTTAGATAGAATCTAATGTTCTCATACCAAGAATTGGGTGTAACTTGTGCACAACTAATCTGTTTTTCATCATGCTGATTTACAGTTCATGTGTTTATTTGACTTTCTTGTTCCTCAACTGAATCAACCACTAGTTTACATAGGACTTGACCTCTAACAATTTGGGAAGGAGTTATTTCAAGGTCATATTCATGTAGTGATGTCATCCAATTTTCCCTTTTCTCACCCAACTCGTTTTGTACTAACAAGTTTCTTACAGTGGGGTAAGGAACAATCACTTTGGTTCTGGATATTGACAGGTAAGATCGGAAGTGTTTCACTTCTTTAAAAATATCATATGCTTGTTGATATATTGTTGGGTAATTAAGTTTTTCTCCTTTAAAAGCAGAGCTCATGAAGGCAATGGGTATTGTTATCGCACAGTTTGTAGTCTAGGTCAGGTAGATTAAAAAGTAAGGGTCAAACAGGCGTAACAGGAGCTTCCCCACCCACTGTCACCTCGATGGGGGGCTCTTTCTATTTAGGGTGGCTAATCCCAAGGGAGATGTCCCTAGTAATCTAGGGTGTTGAAAGAGAAAAGATCAAGGGTTTGAGGTTCAAGAGGTCAAAGTAGGTTTTCTCCTTCACAGATTACTACCAAGAGAGATAGTCAAAGAGAAGGTATTCCACTCAAAAGGCACCTGTTTGCGAGACAAGGCAAATAAAACTAAAACGTGAAAGCAATGGTTATTACTTCAAATTGCTAAAGACTATATTCAATATATATGAGCAATAATGACATGTAATTATTGACAAAGTCAATGATTGCAAATAAAGACAAAAGGCTTATAATACTACTCCTTCAATAAATACAAAATGATACTTGCATTCAATGTATAAAATCAATCCTTATCTAATCACAATGCATTAAATGTGCTCATACATATATATTGTTGCGTTTGCATCACTATTCTACAAGGGTGATCTCATCCCTAATCTAGGTTAGGTTAGCTAGACAATAAAGTGGACATTTTGCTAATTAGGCCAATGAATTTACTCAACACTTGTATGTCTATCAAAGGATGACTCAGCCGCAACTTTTATACTGGTCAAGACCTAAAATAGGAAAGACGTCATCATAAGTCTAGGGTTAGTATGATGCAAGGGTTAGTTAGGGTTTTAATTTAAGAGTTTTGAAAAGGGTTGTTTTACACTATAGACTCAACGTTGCAATTTTAGACTAGTGCCTTGGGTAAATGGAGTCAAAAAGAGAGGCTAAAGGCTTGGAAATATTTAAACCTAAGGACGGGAGAGTTAGGCTTAATGGTGCTGCAATGGCAAGGCCACAAAGTCAAAACCCTAAGGGGAGGGGGCTCATTCTGGTGTAGCTTAAGCTAGGCCTCATGCTCCTCCCTCTTTCCTTAAGACTCTTTGGCAAAAATGGCTAGCTTTAAAATATAAATCTAGGGCTGAAAAGTGTTGTAGAGCCAAGGCTCTTCAAACCCTAAAAGGTCAAAACCCTAGGTGTAAACATAATTAGGCCTAGGACGTCTTCCTTCTTCAACTTATATTCCAAATCTAACTCAGAAAAAGAAGAACTAGTGTAGCAATGGCTAGGCTATATTCTTCTAAATCAAATGGCTAAACAAGTTTTATCATGGGGACATAAAGCAAGGACCTACTTGTGTGCTTTCTCCCTAGGGTTTCAATGATTAAGCATAAAAATAACAATGTAACCATACATGTAAGATATTAAACCTACAACCATTCAATCAAGAAGTTTTGTATGAAAA
>ML780306.1:1517857-1529771 GCA_009831015.1 Picea engelmannii
CTTACAAATTCATGAAGAGCTTATCAAACCCTAGTTGTAACACCTTCCAATGATAAAAACACCATATGCATGCCAAAGATAATCCTTCCAAGTGTAGCACCTCAACTCCAAGAGCCAATAATCCAAGACAAAAGACTAAAAAGTATCTCTCACAAGAGAGTGAGTTTTTTTCTTCTAAAATGAGGCTCAACGTCCTCAATATATATCATCCAAATGACCTTTAATTACAAAAATAGGTCATTAAAACAGCCGACAAGGCTGACCTAAACAATATTACACTATTTGTCACATTAAATGCTAAAATGTCAAAGTAAGAGCTAAAAAGGGAGATGTCAGGCCCCTCTGAGGGAGACGTTGGCCCTTTTTGGGCATCATCAACATCGAGTAGGCAAAACGTTGGCCGCTCTAAGGCTCCTTCAGGCTGCCACACGTGCCAAACGATCCAAGCACACTGCCACATCCTCCAGAAAATGTCCAGCCTGCCCTGGGTGGTGTCCTGTGCATCAAAGCCATCATCTCATCTGCAGGGGGTGATCCCCCCTAGGTCGATCTCTGCCAAAGTGTCCTGGTGAGGGCGTCCTTTTGTCTTCTTTATGCAAGGGCTCATCATGACATTGTCCTGCCTCTGCCATCTCAACAACCATCTGATGGGCTCTTCAACCCCATGGAGGTCCGAGCTAATCATCTCCCCATGTGTACCGGTCCTCTGGTACCTGTCCACCGAGCATGGTCCTGCACATCAAAAACTACGCCCTCCATGGGCTCATCAGTCCTAGAGATCATAGAAATGTAAATCATATTTCATCATTAAAGTTATCAAATATATGCATGAAATCCCTAATCATATCATCTAAGAGCTCAAAGATATTACACAGATCTACTATACAAAGCTAAGGAGATCGACAGAAAAACCTATTGGGCTAATACCCACAAGAGATGGAAAGTTTCCTCAGAAGATCATTCAAGCCATGTTTTATCAGGTGATATGGTTTTTAGGGATGTCCAGTCATAGTAAGACCAATGGAAGGTGTTGTCTGTGGGTGCCTTTGTAGGAGGTGAGATGTACCCGTCATGGATGCATTTTTTCCAAGCCCTTTTTGCCTTTATTTTTCTTTTATTACTTTTATTTCTTTTTTACTTCAATCTATGACCAGAGGACACTGCCTTGGCTTGGTGGCTAGAGCTGACAACGTTACCCACTGGTATCTTCACAGAAATGATAAGGTTGGCTCGTGATGAGACCCCCTTTCCTTTGGCCATGCAACCAAAGGTCACTGCCCTGGCTTGGTGACCAGATAATGGCAATGTTATACTGCTGAATACCTATGAACATAATGGGCTAGCTCGTGATGAGACCTCCCATCCTCTTAGTTAGGTCTTGTCTTATTATTTTTCTTAGGGTCCCTTTAGTTTCTTATCGAGAGGCTTTTTATTGCCTTCTCGGGGATCCCCTGGGCGAAGCATGTCAAGGTTTTATTTCCTATGGATTTTATCTTTTACCAGTTTCTTTTACCCCCTAGGCCTTTAGTCCCTTCTTCCAACAAGACAACGTGTAACCCTAAAAGGTCATCTTAATGGCCGGACTAGGGGAATGGGCAAGATGTGCGGGGTATCTGATGTAAAATAATAAAATGGTGGGAGCGGACGATGGCTCTACAAATCCCCCTTGGTGGCTAACCAAAACCCATGAATATCAACTTGCTAAGTCACCCCATCAATCACTCGAACAATGGTCAAGTGGATTAGTGTAAGATCCAAGCATTCATCAGAAATGAAAGGAACTTAATGCATATATAAGAAGGTTATAATGATCAAACATGACACATACCATGATACCTCAGACCAATTACCTCATGGAGTAAGAGTCCTTTCCGATGCAAGTCCAAGCCGGTGGCGATGGAAGCTGTTGTTGTTGACAGGACAAATCTGGTGAAGAAGAAGAAAGATGGGCCCTCCAGGGCCACGCTCAGGTCAATCCTGCTTCTCGGTAATCCATGTCTAGGACCTGTGGGCCTCGAGACATGATCTCCTAGTTATCCCTAGATATCGGGGAGAACATCTGGCTCCAACTCGGGGACATGTGCTAACTGTAGAGTGCATGAGAACCTCAACAATCTCTGGCATAAACCTGTAGACCTGCTCACACTTAACAAGAAGGCATCAGCAACACAAGGTTGGGTGGTATTGCCACCCCGCAAAATATAACATGTGCATGCACGGCAATCATAAATGCAAATAGAAAGTAAAAGACTTACATGCACTTACCTGCTGGTTGCATGTTGGTGTAATCAAACAACCAATGAAGCCAATCCAGTAACGTTCCTTGATACCTGCCTTTGTTCTTCATCATAAACCAAAATAGTGACAAATTAAGCATAAAGAAGTCATGAGTTAGAACATATATCACATCATTAGGAATCTCAAAGTCTAACTCATGGAGGTGGGTGGGAGGGACAAATCTTGCCAAGTCCATCTCTGAGAAAAGTACTCAATCCTATCCGAGAAAGGGTCATGAAAAATACAAGGTTGAGAAAACCGACTCAAAGGGTCTGTAAACTGGTTACCTAGGACATCCTCACACTCTAGAGTCAAGGAAATAATTGACAAAGGTTTAGTAGACAACTGGCAAATTATCAAGGGAAGGTTGAAAAACTGAATGGAGCTAGAATTACCCAACCAAACCTTGAAGTCTAGGGTTTTCCCAAGAGGAAACACAACATGAAAAAGGTATTTTCCAACTACACCCTTAATGGAAAAGCATGGCAAAGTAACAACAGGTGGTTGGGGTGAAAAATCATGAGAGACCTTCTTTGGGCAAACAATGTGCTTACTTGTACTAAAATCTGAGCTCAGCGGTGGTTGGCAATCATCTTCATGAAAAGAATCCAAATGCTCAGAAGAAAAGTTATCAAAGTCCTCAAGGTATGACTGAAAATCATAAGGTATTGGGTCATCCTTGGTCCTTTGGATTGTAAAAACTTCATCTCCTTGTGGCCACTGGTCATAAGTAATCTGTTGTGGTAATTGCAAGGGCAACATCTGAAGATGATCCTTAATGTTATAGATGGGATTTGTACCATAACCAACTATATCCCACCTACATCTCCCAACATGTATGAATTCATAAATGTTATCAATAATGTCACTATCTGTGTCATAACATGCAGGGTTCGAAAAATCTGAAAATTCGTTCTCCTCCTCGTCATAAGGTAAAGCATCATCAAAAACTAGGGGAGGACGGTAACTTACTATTTCTTCTTGTGCAGGGACCTCGATGGATTTGGTTTTTTTAGCATGCATTATTGTTTCATCATCATGAATTGCTTCTTTGTCTTTGATTGCACAGTAAGGAACATCCACTTCATCCAAGGCTTCCATTTCTTCCTCACTCTCTAGATCATGGAACAAGGTGTCATTGGAATCCCTAGAAGAGAAACAACTAACCTCATCTTCTTTTTGTTGTGTAGGAGAAAAGGGCTCTTGGATTTCCTCATCAGAGGGAGGAGCACAGGTGGACACTTCATCATCTTGTTCAGGTTCTTGCTCCTCATCCATGTCTTCATTCTGCTGGTTGAAAACTTGTTCCCCTCTCTCTTGCGTATCTTCAACAAAGTTTCCATGGGAGACTAGTTTTATCAAGATGAGAGTGTCCATGGCATCGGTCTTGGTCATGAAAAGACTTTTTTCAATTTGAATGGCCATGTTGTGAGCTTCAGCAAGTGTTTTTGGCTTTTTCTTATTTAGAAGGAAGCTCAAATGTCCCTGAAGTCCATTAGTATAGAGGTAGACGAGGTACTTTTCTTCAGGACGATGGCCTTGAGGAATCTGGTAAAGCAACTTCTGGAACCTAGTACAGAAAGCTCTGACAATATCAGACTCAGTTTGTTTTATGCCTTCAAGTTCTTTCAACAATGATTGTATATCTTCTATTTTCATGGTCCACTTTGCAAGGAAAACCTTTTCAAAAAGTTCCATAGAAGTGATGTTGGCAGCTGGAAGGTTATCATACCATCTTCTAGCCTCTCCATGCAGGGAGGCAGAGAAGACTTTCATTACCAAGTCCTCAGCCTCGTCGCTGATAGGGAAGTATTGAAAGAAATCCCAAAATCTTCTCATATGAGACTCGGGACATTCCCCATTGATGCCAGGAAATCGAGGGAGGAAATCCTCATAAAGAGGAGGCATTTCTCTGGGATATCCAGGGATTTCACTCATATCTAAAGGTCTGTGGCTTCCTGGGTCCCATTGTGAAGTCATTGTTGGCTTCGTCATCAGTGGAGTCGCCAGATAGTTTCCCTGAAACTACCAAAGAATAGGGGGAAAAAATGTAGTGGAGTCGCCAGGTAAGCTTGTAAGAAAAAGGTCTTTGAGGCAAGGCTTGCCAAAGGTTTTTCATTGAGGAAGGTTGACTCAGTGTTCCCCAAAAACAGTGCCAAAATGTTATCGTACAGTTTGTAGTCTAGGTCAAGTAGCTTAAAAAGTAAGGGTCAAACTGGCGTAACAGGAGCTTCCCCACCCACTGTCACCTCGATGGGGGGCTCTTTCTATTTTGGGTGGCTAATCCCAACGGAGACGTCCCTAGCAATTTGGGGTGCTGAAAGAGAAAAGATCAAGGGTTTGAGGTTCAAGAGGTCAAAGTAGGTTTTCTCCTTCACAGATTACTGCCAAGAGAGATAGTCAAAGAGAAGGTATTCCACTGAAAAGGCACATGTTTGCGAGACAAGGAAAATAAAACTAAAACGTGCAAGAAGTGGTTAGTAATTCAAATTGCTAAAGACTATCTTCAATATATATGAGCAATAATGACATGTAATTATTAACGAATTCAATGATTGCAAATAAAGACAAAAGGCTTATAATATTACTCCTTCAATAAATACAAAATGATACTTGCATTCAATGTATAAAATCAATCCTTATGTAATCAAAACGCATTAAATGTGCTCATACATATATATTGTTGCTGCTGCGTCACTATGCTACAAGGGTGACGTCAGCCCTAATATAGGTTAGGTTAGCTAGACAATAAAGTGGACATTTTGCTAATTAGGCCAATGAATTTACTCAACACTTGTATGTCAATCAAAGGATGACTCAGCCACAACTTTTATACTAGTCAAGAGTTAAAATAGGCAAGACGTCATCATAAGTCTAGGGTTAGTATGACGCTAGGGTTAGTTAGGGTTTTAATTTAAGAGTTTTGAAAAAGGTTGTTTTACACTATAGAGTCAACGTTGCAATTTTAGACTAGTGCCTTGGGTAAATGGAGTCAAAAAGAGAGGCTAAAGGCTTGTAAAGATTTAAACCTAAGGACGGGAGAGTTAGGCTTAATGGTGCTGCAATGGCAGGGCCACCAAGTCAAAACCCTAAGGGGAGGAGGCTCATTCTGGTGTAGCTTAAGATATTCCTCATGCTCCTCCCTCTTTCCTTAAGACTCTTTGGAAAAAAAGGCTAGCTTTAAAATATAAATCTAGGGCTGAAAAGTGTTGTAGAGCCAAGGCTCTTCAAACCCTAAAAGGTCAAAACCCTAGGTGTAAACTTAATTAGGCCTAGGACGTCTTCCTTCTTCAACTTATATTCCAAATCTAACTCAGAAACAGAAGAACTAGTGTAGCAATGGCTAGGCTATATTCTTCTAAATCAAATGGCTAAACAAGTTTTTATCATGGGGACATAAAGCAAGGACCTAATTGTGTGCTTTCTCAATAGGGTTTCAATGATTAAGCATAAAAATAACAATGTATCCGTACATGTAAGATATTAAACCTACAACCATTCAATCAATAAGTTTTGTATGAAAAATAAACTTACAAATTCATGAAGAGCTTATCAAACCCTAGGTGTAACACCTTCCAATGATAAAAACACCATATGCATGCCAAAGATAATCCTTCCAAGTGTAGCGCCTCAACTCCAAGAGCCAATAATCCAAGACAAAAGACTAAAAAGTATCTCTCACAAGAGAGTGAGTTTTTTTCTTCTAAAATGAGGCTCAACGTCCTCAAAACAACCGACAAGGCTGACCTAAATAATATTACATTATTTATCACATTAAATGCTAAAATTTAAAAGTAAGAGCTAAAAACGGAGATGTCAGGCCCCTCTGAGGCAAACGTTGGCTGTTTTTGGGCATCATCATCATGCAGTAGGCAAAACGTTGGCCCCTCTAAGGCTCCTGCAGGCTGCCACACGTGCCAAACAATCCAAGCACACTGCCACATCCTCCAGAAAACGTCCAGCCTGCCCTGGGTGGCGTCCTGTCCATCAAAGCCATCATCTCATCTGCAGGGGGTGATCCCCCCTAGGTCTATCTCTGCCAAAGTGTCCTGGTGAGGGCGTGATTCTGTCTTCTTTATGCAAGAGCTCATCATGACGTTGTCCTGCCTCTGCCATCCCAACAACCATCTGATGGGCTCTTCATCCCCATGGAGGTCCGCGCTAATCATCTCCCCATGTGTACCGGTCCTCTGGTACCTGTCCACCGAGCATGGTCCTGCACATCAAAAACTACGCCCTCCATGGGCTCATCAGTCCTAGAGATCATAGCAATGTAAATCATATTTCATCATTAAATTTATCAAATATATGCATGAAATCCCTAATCATATCATCTAAGAGCTCAAAGATATTACACAGATCTACTATACAAAGCTAAGGAAACCGACAGAAAAACCTACTGGGCTAATACCCACAAGAGATGGAAATTTTCCTCAGAATATCGTTCAAGACATGTTTTATGAGGTGATATGGTTTTTAGGAATGTCCAGTCATAGTAAGACCAAGGGCAGGTGTTGCCTGTGGGTGCCTTTGTAGGAGGCGAGCTGTACCCGTGATGGATGCATTTTTTCCAAGCCCTTTTTGCCTTTATTTTTCTTTTATTGATTTTATTTATTTTTTACTTCAAGGTCTGACCAGAGGACACTGCCTTGGCTTAGTGGCCAGAGTTGACAGCGTTACCCATTGGTATCTTCAAAAAAATGATAAGGCTGGCTCGTGATGAGACCCCCTTTCCTTTGGCCATGCAACCAAAGGTCACTGCCCTGGCTTGGTGACCAGATAATGGCAATGTCATACTGTTGAATACCTATGACCATAATGGTTCGGCTCATGATGAGACCTCCCATCCTCTTGGTTAGGTCTTGTCTTATTATTTTTCTTAGGGTCCATTTAGTTTCTTATCGAGAGGATTTTTATTGCCTTCTCGGGGATCCCCTGGGCGAAGCATCTCAAGGTTTTTTTTCCTATGGATTTTATCTTTTACCAGCTTCTTTTACCCCCTGGGCCTTTAGCCCCTTCTTCCCACAAGACAAAGTGTAACCCTAAAAGGTCATCCTAATGGTCGGACTAGGGGAATGGGCAAGATGTGCGGGGTATAAGATGTAAAATGATAAAATGGTGGGAGCGGACGATGGCTCTGCAAATCCCCCTTGGTGGCTAACCAAAACCCATCAATATCAGCTTGCTAATTCACCCCATCAATCACCCGAACAATGGTCAAGTGGATTAGTGTAAGATCCAAGCAGTCATCAGAAATGAAAGGAACTTAACGCATATATAAGAAGGTTATAATGATCAAACATGACACATACCATGATACCTCAGACCAATTACCTCATGGAGCAAGATTCCTTTCCGATGCAAGTCCAAGCCGGTGGTGATGGAAGATACTACTGCTGACAGGACAAATGTGGTGAAGAAGAAGAAATATGGGCCCTCCAGGGCCACGCTCAGGTCAATCCTGCTTCTCGGTACTCCATGTCTAGGACCTGTGGGCCTCGAGACATGATCTCCTAGTTATCCCAAGATATCGGGGATAACATCTGGCTCCAACTCGGGGACATGTGCTAACTGTAGAGCACATGAGAACCTCAACAATCTCTGGCATAAACCTGTAGACCTGCTCACACTTAACAAGAAGGCATCAGCAACACAAGGTGGGGTGGTATTTCCACCCCGCAAAATATAACATGTGCATGCAAGGCAATCATAAATGCAAATAGAAAGTAAAATACTTACCTATACTTACCTGTTGGCTGCATGTTGGTGTAATAAAAAAACCAATGAAGCCAATCCAATAACGTTCCTTGATACCTGCCTCTGTGCTTCATCATAAACCAAAACAGTGACAAATCAAGCACAAACAAGTCATGAGTTAGAACATATATCACATCATCAGGAATGTCAAAGTCTAACTCATGGAGGCGGGTGGGAGGGACAAAATCCTGCCAAGTCCATCTCTGAGAAAAGTACTCAATCCTATCCGAGAAAGGGTCATGAAAAATACAAGGTTCAGAGAACCGACTCAAAGGGTCTGTAAACTGGTTACCTAGGACATCCTCATGCTCTAGAGTCAAGGAAATAATTGACAAAGGTTTAGTAGATGACTGGAAAATTATCAAAACAAGGTTGAAAAACTGAATGGAGCTAGCATTACCCAACCAACCCTTGAAGTCTAGGGTTTTCCCAAGAGGAAACACAACATGAAAAAGTTATTTCCCAACTACACCCTTAATGGAAAAGCATGGAAAAGTAACAACAGGTGGTTGGGGTGAAAAATCATGAGAGACCTTCTTTGGGAAAACAATGTGCTTACTTGTATTAAAATATAAGCTCAGAGGTGGTTGGCAATCATCTTCATGAAAAGAATCCAAATGCTCAGAAGAAAAGTTATCAAAGTCCTCAAGGTATGACTGAAAATCATAAGGTACTGGGTCATCATTGGTCCTTTGGATTGTAAAAAATTCATCTCCTTGTTGCCACTGGTCATAAGTATTCTGTTGTGGTAATTGCAAGGGCAACGTCTGTAGATGATCCTTCATGTCATATATGGGATCTGTACCATAACCAACTATATCCCACCTACATCTCCCAACATGTATGAATTCATCAATGTTATCAATAATGTCACTATCTGTGTCATAACATGCAGGGTTCGAAAAATCTGAAAATTCGTTCTCCTCCTCGTCATAAGGTAAAGCATCATCAAAAAATAGGGGAGGAGGGTAACTTACTGTTTCTTCCTGTGCAGGGACCTCGATGGATTTGGTTTTTTTAGCATGCGTTATTATTTCATCATCATGAATTGCTTCTTTGTCTTTGATTGCACAGTAAGTAACATCCACTTCGTCCAAGGCTTCCATTTCTTCCTCACTCTCTGGATCATGGAACAAGGTATCATTGGAATCCCTAGAAGAGAAACAACTAACCTCATCTTCTTTTTGTTGTGCAGGAGAAAAGGTCTCTTGGATTGCCTCATCAGAGGGAGGAGCACAGGTGGACACTTCATCATCTTGTTCAGGTTCTTTCTCCTCATCCATGTCTTCATTCTGCTGGTTGAAAACTTGTTCCCCTCTCTCTTGCGTATTTTCAACAAAGTTTCCATGGGAGACTAGTTTTATCAAGCTAAGAGTGTCCATGGCATCGGTCTTGGTCATGAAAAGACTTTTTTCAATTTGAATGGCCATGTTGTGAGCTTCAGCAAGTGTTTTTGGCTTTTTCTTATTTAGAAGGAAGCTCAAATGTCCCTGAAGTTCATTAGTATAGAGGTAGACGAGGTACTTGTCTTCAGGACGATGGCCTCGAGGAATCTGGTAAATCAACTTCTGGAACCTAGCACAGAAAGATCTGACAATCTCAGACTCAGTTTGTTTTATGCCTTCAAGCTCTTTCAACAATGATTGTATATCTTCTATTTTCATGGTCCACTTTAAAAGGAAAACCTTTTCAGAAAGTTCCATAGAAGTGATGTTGGCAGATGGAAGGTTATCATACCATCTTCTGGCCTCTCCATGCAGGGAGGCAGAGAATTCTTTCATCACCAAGTCCTCAGCCTCGTCACTGATAGGGAGGTATTGAAAGAAATCCCAAAATATTCTCATGTGAGACTCGGGACATTCTCCATTGATGCCAGCAAATCGAGGGAGGAAATCCTCATAAAGAGGAGGCATTTCTCTGGGATATCTAGGTATTTCACTCATATCTAAAGGTCTGTGGCTTCCTGGGTCCCATTGTGAAGTCATTGTTGGCTTCGTCATCAGTGGATTCACCAGATAGTTTCCCTGAAACTACCAAAGAATAGGGGGAAAAAATGTAGTGGAGTCGCCAGGTAAGCTTGTAAGAAAAAGGTCTTTGAGGAAACTCTTACCAAAGGTTTGTCGTTGAGGAAGGTTGACTCAGTGTTCCCCGGCAACGGCGCCAAAATGTTATCACACAGTTTGTAGTCTAGGTCAGGTAGATTAAAACGTAAGGGTCAAACTGGCGTAACAAGAGCTTGTCCACCCACTGTCACCTTGATGAGGGGATCTTTATATTTAGGGTGGCTAATAACAAGGGAGACGTCCCTAGTAATATAGGGTGCTGAAAGAGAAAAGATCAAGGGTTTGAGGTTCAAGAGGTCAAAGTAGGTTTTCTCCTTCACAAATTACTGCCAAGAGAGATAGTCAAAGAGAAGGTATTCCACTGAAAAGGCACATGTTTGCGAGACAAGGCAAATAAAACTAAAACGTGCAAGCAGTGGTTAGTACTTCAAATTGCTAAAGACTATCTTCAATATATATGAGCAATAATGACATGTAATTATTGACGATGTCAATGATTGCAAATAAAGACAAAAGGCTTATAATATTACTCCTTCAATAAATACAAAATGATACTTGCATTCAATGTATAAAATCAATCCTTATGTAATCACAACGCATTAAATGTGCTCATACATATATATTGTTGTTGCTGCGTCACTATGCTACAAGGGTGATGTCATCCCTAATCTAGGTTAGGTTAGCTAGACAATAAAGTGGACATTTTGCTAATTAGGCCAATGAATTTACTCAACACTTCTATGTCTATCAAAGGATGACTCAGCCGCGACTTTTATACTGGTCAAGAGTTAAAACAGGCAAGACATCATCATAAGTCTAGGGTTAGTATGACGCTAGGGTTAGTTAGGGTTTTAATTTAAGAGTTTTGAAAAAGGTTGTTTTATACTATAGACTCAATGTTGCAATTTTAGAATAGTGCCTTGTGTAAATGGAGTCAAAAAGAGAGGCTAAAGTCTTGGAAAGATTTAAACCTAAGGACGGGAGAGTTAGGCTTAATGGTGCTGCAATGGTAGGGCCACCAAGTCAAAACCCTAAGGGGAGGAGGCTCATTCCGGTGTAGCTTAAGATAGGCCTCATGCTCCTCCCTCTTTCCTTAAGACTCTTTGGCAAAAACGGCTAGCTTTAAAATATAAATCTAGGGCTGAAAAGTGTTGTAGAGCCAAGGCTCTTCAAACCCTAAAAGGTGAAAACCCTAGTTGTAAACTTAATTAGGCCTAGGACTTCTTCCTTCTTCAACTTATATTCCAAATCTAACTCAGAAAAAGAAGAACTAGTGTAGCAATGGCTAGGCTATATTCTTCTAAATCAAATGGCTAAACAAGTTTTTATCATGGGGACATAAAGCAAGGACCTAATTGTGTGCTTTCTCCCTAGGGTTTCAATGATTAAGCGTTGTTACACATTATTTTCGTCATCCCTATGATCGTTAATGATGTAAACCTATCTATTTCCTTTAGAGGGGTCACAGTGGCCTGAGTTCCTAAAGAGAGAAGGAAGAAGAACTTTTCCTGAGGAAAAAAGTTACATTTTCCTATGTAAAAACCTTATAAAAAGAAATGTCCGCAGGTTGCTATATAGGCAGGGTGCGGGAATGACAAATTCCTACAGGTTTATATATAGACAGGGTGCGAACAGTCCGCAGGTTGCTATATAGCTAGGGTGCGGACATTCCAGCACGTGGGAAAAACGTACGGTTTCTCGAATTTTCTAGAAGGATAAGCTTCTTGGGTGAGGTGGCATCCGAATAGTTTGGATCTTACTCGCTTTCATGATTTAGTGGGATCATCCTAACCTCCTCACCTTATCTTCTTCAGCTT